>WOVY01012968.1:0-276476 GCA_013436015.1 Rhipicephalus annulatus
ATATATATATATATATATATATATATATATATATATATATATTATATATATTGTTAAGGCGTGTACTAGCCGGCAACGAGCGAGAATATATAATGTCGACAGTCACAGCCAAGCACGGGCTCTCAGCGCGAGCGGCGTCCTTGTTGGGTAGCCCCATTAGAAGGTACTCAAGAGTTCGACCCATTTCAGCGTTGGGAGGCTTCGCTACAATTACCCCGGGGTCGAAGAGGGAGCCGCCTGGCGACCTAACAGCTCGTTACTATGAGCGGGTCGTAATAAGCCTTCAGGCGCTCCACGTTGACTATGTCTCGCCCACGGCGGCGCATGTCCGAAGATTGTTCAACGGGTTCGATCAGATAGTTGACGGGTGAGGTGCGCTCGATGACACGGTAGGGGCCTTCGTATTTGGGACGTAGCTTGGAAGAGAGGCCAGCTGCAGATGTCGGGATCGAGAGCCATACAAGCGCACCAGGAAGGAACGTGGGCTCAGAAGTGGTGGAGCCATCACGAATACTCTTCTGCCGCTCTTGCTCTTGCGTTGTAAAAGTCTTGGCAAGCTCGCGACACTCTTGAGCAAGCCTGGCTGTCTCGGAAATCGGTGTACACTCAGATGGATCCGGCGTGTACGGGAGTATCGTGTCCATGGTGTGCGACGGGTGCCTTCCGTACAGCAAGTAGAAAGGTGAAAAACCAGTCGTGCTCTGAGGGGCGGTGTTGTAGGCGTAGGTGACGAAGGGCAGTATATTATCCCAATTAGTGTAGTTGGCAGCGACGTACATAGAAAGCATGTCGCCGAGGGTGCGGTTAAAGCGTTCGGTGAGGCCATTTGTCTGTGGGTGGTAAGCAGTAGTTTTGCGGTGGACAGAATGGCACTCCGTCAGAATGGCTTCGACGACTTCCGACAATAAGACACGGCCTCGATCGCTGAGAAGCTCTTGGGGTGGTCCGTGGCGCAGTATAAATCGATGCAGCAGGAAGGACGCAACATCGCGTGCAGTAGCCGCAGGGAGAGCGGCGGTTTCGGCGTATCGCGTTAAATGATCAACGGCAACGATGGCCCAGCGGTTACCAGCCGACGTCAGAGAAAGTGGTCCACACAAATCGATACCTACGCGCCCAAAAGGACGGTCAGGGCAAGGTAACGGTTGCAGACCGGCGTGTGACATGTGGGCTGACGGTTTACGGCGTTGGCAAGTGAGGCAAGAGCGAACGAACTGCTGCACAAAGCGGTACATGCCGCGCCAAAAGTAGCGTTGTCGAATGCGATGGTAGGTCTTGAATACCCCATAGTGCGCGCATTGCGGATCTGAATGGAAGGATTCACATATTTCTGACCGCAGACTGCGGGGTATCACGATCAACCACTGCCGGCCGTCGGCGTCGTAATTGCGTCGGTGTAGAAGGCCGTCACGGATGGTGAAATGGCAAGCTTGACGACACAAGGCACGCGTGGATGGCGTTGCGGATGGATCAGAGAGCATGTCGATGAGCGTGCCGATCCAATTATCCTTTCGCTGTTCGGTAGCGATGATGTCAACATCAATGGCAGAAACAGCAGCCGTGGATACTGAGCAGAGCACATCACCTTCAGGCAGAGGGGACCGAGAGGGCGTCGGCGTCAGCATGCTGGCGTCCGTTGCGGTACAGCACGCGGATGTCGTAGTCTTGTAAGCGAACAGCCCAACGGGCGAGACGGCCTGAGGGATCCTTCAATGATGAAAGCCAGCATAGTGCATGATGGTCGGTGACGACATCGAATGGGCGACCATACAAATTAGGTCGAAACTTTGTAAGAGCCCAGACGATCGCCAGGCACTCTTTCTCCGTGACGGTGTAGTTTTTCTCGGCTCTCGTGAGCGTACGGCTTGCATATGTTACGACATATTCAGGGAATCCGGGTTTTCGCTGCGCCAGGACAGCGCCGAGGCCTACACCGCTGGCGTATGTGTGCACCTCCGTTGGGGCTGTAGGGTCGTAGTGGCGTAGAATGGGAGGCGACGTCAACAAATGGCGGAGCTTCGCGAACGCGTCGTCGCACTCGGATGACCATGAATTGAAGGGCCCGTTACTTCCAAGGAGCTTCGTCAGCGGTGATATGATCGTGGCAAAATTTCGTATGAAGCGTCGGAAGTATGAGCACAGGCCCACGAAACTACGCAGTTCTTTGACAGATGCAGGTTTGGGGAATTCGGCCACAGCCTGAAGCTTGGCAGGATCAGGAAGAATGCCGTCTTTGGACACGACGTACCCCAGTATGGTGAGTTGCCGTGCTGCAAAGCGGCACTTTTTCAGATTTAGTTGCAAGCCGGCATTGCTCACACGTGCGAAAACTTCTTTCAGACGTTGGAGATGTGTGGAGAAATCCGGAGCAAAGACAATGACATCGTCGAGGTAACACAAGCACGTGTACCATTTCAAGTTGCGCAGAACGGTGTCCATCATGCGCTCAAAGGTCGCAGGTGCATTACATAGACCAAACGGCATGACGTTGAACTCGTACAAGCCATCTGGCGTGATGAAGGCGGTCTTTGGTCGAGCGTCGTCAGCCAAGGGTACTTGCCAGTACCCCGAGCGCAGATCGAGAGAAGAAAAAAAAATCGGCTCCATGAAGGCTGTCAATCACGTCATCGATGCGTGGCAGTGGATAAACATCCGTGCGAGTGATCTTATTGAGCCGTCTGTAGTCCACACAGAACCGCACAGAACCGTCTTTCTTCGCAACAAGAACAACAGCAGATGCCCATGGACTATACGAGGGCCGAATAACATCGCGTCGGAGCATATCGTCAACCTGATCATTAATTACTCGACGTTCAGCAGGCGACACGCGATATGGACGTTGCCGTAAAGGTGGATGGGCACCAGTGTCGATGCGATGCGTAACAACGGACGTGCGACCGAGAGAACTTCGCCCGACATCGAAAGAACGATATTCTTGCAACAGGTCCAGAAGTTGGGAACGCTGTACGGCCGTAAGGTTGTCAGCGATGGAGGGGCCAAATACATCAGCAGATGACGAATCAGAAGTGGAAACAGCATTGATGGTACACGACCCGGGACCGCGCGTGTCATCGGGTACGTCCAGGACTTGTGCGTCGTCGACTGGTTCCACTCTGCCGAGACATTCCCCTCGAAGCAAGGTAACAGCCTACGGGGACGGGTTGGTTACAAAAATAGCAGTGTTGCCCTGGTTGACCTGCACGGTCGCGAAAGGTACTAGCAACCCTCTCCTGCTGCAAGCGCGGTCAGATGGCGAAACAAGTCCAATGGTGTCGGAGAGACCAGCGCAGTAGACAGACACAGCCGTCGTCGAGTTTGGAGGCACTGTTGTATCGTCTTTCGTTAGAATCTTGCTCAGTGTCGGGGGACTGTCTTCTGGCGTCAAATGCGAGAAGGGTGAGAGCTCAATTTCGGCGGCGGCACAATGGATGACGGCGTCATGGCGAGAGAGAAAGTCCCATCCCAGGATGACGTCATGAGAGCATGCCTGAATGACGATGAACTGGGCGACATACAGAACGTCCTGGATGACAACGCGAGCTGTGCACCCTGCTGTAGGATAAATACGGTGCAAACTTGCAGTACGGAGGGATAACCCAGAAAGTGGCGTCGTCACTTTTCGAAGTAAGCGGCAGAGTTTTTCGTCCATAACTGATACGGCAGCTCCAGTGTCAATAAGCGCCGATGCACAAACACCGTCCACAAACACGTCAATGACATTCGAGGGGCTGCTCTGAGGGCTTTCACATTGCGATAGCGTCGCAGTCCTTGCCTCGGGGACTGCGACGACTAGTTTTCCCGCTCATGAGCTGCCGCACTTGGCCGCATGCGGGACAGGGAACGACGTCGTGGAGACGGCGATCGTCGAGATGGACCTGGGCGAGATCGAGGTGGCATAGACGGCGGTTCTTCGCGATAAGGAAGGCTGAGTTGGCCAGCAACAGGTGAAGAAATCGGAGCCGGCTGTACGCGATGGCAATAACGGGCCACGTGACCGGCGTAACCGCACGCAAAGCTGATGGGCCGGTTGTCGGGTGTGCGCCATCTGTTCACCGGGGTAGGTCTCACCCACGTCGCAAGGGCTGATGGACGGAACGGTGGCTGCATGGTGGACTGACGCTGAGGCTGAGGGGTTACGTCAACATACGTAGCTGGCACCCCCCCTGCAAAGGACGGAGGTCGAGCGGCAGCTTCGGCGTAAGTCAGAGGGGCGGTTGCTGGAACGACTTGGGGCGGCCTGGCGACCACTTGCGCGTAACTCAGGGGCGCAGGAGCCGGAGGCTGTGGGGGGTGGTACGCAGGCATTACCTCCGCTATTTCCTGTTCAATCGCTCGACGGATGGGAGGGAGAAGGGTAGTAGGCGATTGTTGAACAGTCGGTTGGTGGGCGAAGGGCAGGAGCGAGAACTGACGTGCGATTTCCTCACGGATGAAGGACTTTAGTTCTGCCATCAACACCACTTGGTCACAACTGGCCTTCAAGCCAGCAAGCGTTGCAGCTCGTGGTGGGGAGCGTCGGGTCATCGAACGCTGCCGGCGGAGCTCCTCGTAGCTCTGGCACAGTGTGATGACCTCAGCCACTGTGCCGGGGTTTTTGGCGAGCAGCATCGTGAAGGCATCATCGTAAATGCCTTTCATGATGTTCCGGATCTTGTCAGACTCGGACATGGTGGGATTAGATTTGTTGGATAGGTCCAGGACGTCTTCAATATAGCTCGTGAATGACTCACCAGCCTCCTGAGCACGTTCACGCAAGCGCTGCTCGGCTTGCAGCTTGCGAACAGCAGGACGGCCGAAGACGTTGATGATTGCGGTCTTGAAATCGGACCAGGTGGCAAAATCGGACGCGTGGTTGTTATACCACAAACTGGCAACACCCGTAAGGTAGAATACCAAGTTGGTCAGCTTGCCGTCCTCATCCCATTTGTTGGGGACGCTCACGCGCTCGTAAATAGCGAGCCAGTCCTCCATGTCAGTGCCATCAGCGCCAGTGAAGATGGGTGGATCGCGGATTCTGGGGACACCGGGACAAGGGGGTGGCATTGGAGGAGGCGTTTGCTGAGAGGCGTCGTGGTACATAGTAGATGGCAGGGTACGTGATCGTAGCTCCAAAGGCATAGACAGGGATCGCAGCACTCTCCACCAAATTTTTAAGGCGTTTACTAGCCGGCAACGAGCGAGAATATATAATGTCGACAGTCACAGCCAAGCACGGGCTCTCAGCGCGAGCGGCGTCCTTGTTGGGTAGCCCCATTAGAAGGTACTCAAGAGTTCGACCCATTTCAGCGTTCGGAGGCTTCGCTACAATATATATATATATATATATATATATATATATATATATATATATATATATATATATATATATATATATATATATATATATATTGTGGCGAAACCTTCTAACAGTGGGTCGTCCTCTCCAGCACCTTCTAGTGGGTCGCCCTTTTAGCAAAAAGAAGAGCAGCTCGTGCAGAGAGTCGGTACCCGCATTGACTGTCACTGTCAAGCATCATCGACAAGTGTCCGCCAATAAAGGTCTCGACAATTTGGTGGAGAGTGCTGTGCCCTTCTAACACTTTCGGTTAGCATTCGATGCCCTTCGAGCTTCGATCCCGTACTGTGCCTTCTACCATGCACCAAGACGCCACGCAGCAAACGCTTCCTCCTGCGCCGACGCCATGTTCCGGTGTCCCCTGCATCCGCGACCCTCCTGTCTTCACCGGCGCGGATGGCACCGATGTCGAGGACTGGCTCGCTATGTACGAACGCATCAGCGTCGCCAATCATTGGGACGAGGCAGGTAAACTCAGCAACATGGTTTTCTACCTTGCGGGTGTGGCCGGCATGTGGTACAACAACCACGCATCCGATTTCCCCACTTGGTCTGCTTTTAAAACCGCCGTCGTCGACGTGTTCGGCCGTCCTGCCGTTCGTAAGCTGCAAGCCGAACAGCGGTTACGTGAACGAGCACAGCAGGCCAGTGAGTCCTTCACAAGTTACATAGAGGACATCCTTGACTTGTGCTAGAAAGTGGACGTGAGCATGTCAGAGGCTGACAGAATTGCCCATGTTCTAAAAGGCATTGCCGACGATGCCTTCAACATGCTCCTGGTCAAGAACCCTCACACTGTGGCAGAGATCATTACACTATGCCAAAGTTATGAGGAGCTGCGGCGGCAGCGCTAGATGACCCGTCGACCACCCTCACGTGACGCTGATCTCTTGGCCTTGTCAACACTTCCTGACCACACCACCTTGCTCGCTCAAATCAAGTCATTCGTGCGCGAGGAAGTTGCCCGCCAGGTCTCTTTACTGGCTTTTGCTTCCCCGCAACGTGCTCAACAGCCATCAAGCGCACTTCTGCCTCCCCTCCGCCGAGCCATTCAGCAGGTAATCGCCGAGGTCGTTCCTGAATACCGCCTGCCACCTACTGTATCTGCACCACTCAGCTATGCCAAAGTTGTCGCCAAGCCACCCCCACCGATTCCTGTGACTGGCCCCCTTGGTTACACCGAAACCATCGTGAGGCCCCAGGCCTTCGGGAGAACTGTGCCGCCTACATATGCCGACGTAATGCACGTGTCCCGTGTGCCGCCCACTATGCAGTTATATCAGCAGCTGGCTCGCCCATCGCGTTCTGCGACATGGATGGGACCCGCCAACCAATGACGCGCTGCTCACAATCGCCCCATCTGCTTTGCTTGTGGTTGCGTCGGTCACGTAGCACGCTATTGCAATCGTGTGCAGCAACCGCAGGTCCCCTCCAATTTTCCCAGCCAATCAAGCCGCTTTTATGACCAACCACCGCCTACGTCACCGTCGTCCCGCCCCGCTCCATCTACCCGCCGTTCACATTCTCCGCGACGTCGCTCACTGTCGCCGATGCGGCCACGTCCACTACAAGGTGACCAGGAAAACTAGTCGTCGCAGTCCACGAGGAAAAGGCTGCGGCACTGTCGAACTGCGGAAGCCCTCAGGAAAGCCCATCGAACGTGATACACGTGCTTGTGGATGGTGTTCGTGCATCTGCCCTTGTAGATACTGGAGCCGCCGTATCCGTCATGGACGCAAAACTTATCCGATTACTGCGCAAAGTGACCACGCCACTTTCCGGGCTCTCCCTCCGTACTGCTAGCGCCCAAAGCATTTACCCTACAGCGATATGTACAGCCCGCCTCATGATTCAGGACGTGATGTATGCCGTCGAATCCATCATAATTCCTTCATGCGCTCACGACGTCATCCTAGGATGGGATTTTCTCTTCCGCTACGACGCCGTCATTCATTGCGCACCAGCAGAAATAGAGCTGACACAATTCTCTTCATTGACGCCGGCTGACAGTCCATCTGCTGCAAGCAAGTTACTCGTCAGGGACGACACGCAAGTGCCTGCAAACTCGTTCGCGGCAGTGTCGGTCTACTGCGTAAGTTTTTCCGACATCGCTGCACTCCTCTCGCCATGTCATCGTGTTTTCACCAGAAAAGGCTTGCTGGTTCTTTTCGCGACCGTGCAAGTCACTCACGGCAACACCAGCATTTTTGTTCTGAACTCATCCCCGTACAGTGTTACGTTGGTGCGAGGGGAATGTCTTCGCAGCGTGGGACCCATCGAAGACGCACAAGTCATGGATCAACCTGATGACACGCACTGCCGAAGTTCCAATACGCTTAGTGCTGTTTCTACATCTGTTTCATCATCCGCTGATGTATTTGGTCCTTTCATTGCTGACAACCTTATGCCGGTCCAGCGCTCCCAGCTTCTGGCCCTGTTGGAAGAATTCCGCTCTTTTTTCGATGTCGCTCAATCTTCTCTCGGCCGCACATCCACTGTTACGCATCGCATCGACGCAGGCGCACAACCACCACCACGGCAACGTCCATATCGCGTATCTCCCACAGAAAGCCATGTAATCAACGAGCAAGTGGACGACATGCTTCGCCGCGATGTTATTTGACCCTCTAACAGCCCTTGGGCATCTCCTGTCGTTCTCGTCACGAAGAAGGGCGGTTCTGTGGGGTTCTGTATGGACTACTGACGCCCCAACAAGATCACTCGTAAAAACGTGTACCCACTACCGCATGTAGATTACGCGATTGACAGCCTGCAAGGAGCCGAACTGTTTTCATCTTTCGATTTGCGCTCAGGGTATTGGCAAGTACCTATGGCTGAGGACGCTCGACCAAAGACCGCTTTTGTTACTCCCGACGGCTTGTACGAATTCAACGTCATGCCGTTTGAGCTGTGCAATGCGCCCGCCACCTTTGAGCGCATGATGGATACCGTTCTGCGTGACCTGAAATGGCACACGTGCCTGTGCTACCTCGATGACGTCGTCGTTTTCGCTCCGGACTTCTCCATGCATCTTCAACGCCTGCGGCATGTTTTAACGCGTCTGAGTGACGCCAGTCTGCAACTGAACCTGAAAAAGTGCCGATTTGCAGCTCGGCAGTTGACAATACTCGGCTAAGTCGTGTCCAAGGACAGAATCCTCCCCGATCCAGCCACGCTTCGGGCCATGACCGAGTTCCCCAAGCCGACATCCGTCAAGGAAATGCGCAGTTTCGTAGCACTGTGTTCCTACTTTCGGCGCTTCATCCGAAACTTCGCGTCTATCGTATTGCCACTGACGAAGCTCCTCGGAAGTGCCGGGCCTCTCCATTTGTGGTCATCACAGTGCGACGACGCATTCACAACGCTCCGTCGTTTGTTGACCTCGCCTCCCATACTCCGCCACTACGACCCTACGGCCCCTACAGAGGTACACACGAACGCCAGTGGTGTCGGTCTCGGCGCTGTCCCTGCGCAGCGCAAACCAGGGTTCCCAGAATATGTCGTGGCGTATGCAAGCCGTACGCTTACAAAAGTGGAGACTAATTACACCGTCACTGAGAAAGAATGTCTGGCAATGGTCTGGGCCCTTACCAAGTTCCGACCTTATTTGTGTGGTCGCCCATTTGATGTAGTCACCGACCATCACGCACTATGCTGGTTGTCGTCATTGAAAGATCCCTCAGGCCGTCTCGCCCGGTGGGCACTTCGCCTGCAAGACTACGACATCCGCGTGCTGTACCGCAACGGAAGGCAACATGCTGACGCCGACACCCTGTCGCGCTCTCCCCTGCCTGACGACAATGCCCACGACTCAGCGTCTCACCTTGCCGTTTCTTCCATTAGCATTCATGCCGTTGATACTGAACAGCGCAAGGATCAATGGATTGCCTCACTGATAGACTTGCTGACTGATCCATCCACCTCATCCACTCGCACGTTGCGTCGTCAAGCCCACCATTTCGCCGTTCGCGACGACCTCCACCACCGACGCAATTACAACGGTGACGGCCGCTAGTGGCTATTAGTCATACCCCACAGTTTGCGCTCTGACATATGCGAATTCTTTCATTCTGATCCACAATGTGCACACTCCGGGGTATCGAAGACTTACCACCGCATTCGCCAACGGTACTTTTGGCGCAGCATGTACCACTACGTGCAAAAACTCGTTCGCTCCTGCATAAAATGTCAGCGCCGCAAAACTTCAACGCACCTGTCGCCTGTAGGTCTGCAACCTCTACCTTGCCCTGCCAGGCCGTTTGGGCGCGTCGGCATTGATTTGTATGGGTCCCTTCTACTAACGTCGGCGGGTAACCGCTGGGCCATTGTTACTGTGGACCACCTCACGCGATACGCCGAAACTGCCGCTCTCCCCGCGGCTACAGCGAGCGATGTGGCCTCCTTCCTGCTCCAACAATTCATGCTGCGACACGGTCCACCTTAGGAACTGCTGAGTGATCGAGGCCGCGTGTGCCTGTTTGAAGTCGTTGAAGCCATTCTCAAAGAGCGCAACGCTGTTCACCGCAAAACTGCTGCTTACCACCCGCAGACGATTGGCCTCATTGAACGCTTCAACCGCACGCTCGGCGACATGCTCTCCAAGTACGTCACCACCGCTCACACCAATTGGGATGCCATTCTACCCTTCGTCACCTACGCATATAACACCGCCCCTCAGAGCACTACTGGCTTTTCACCTTTCTTTTTATTATATGGAAGGCACCCGTCACACACCATCGACACTATACTTCCGTACAAGCCAGATCCGTCCGAGTGGGCGCCTATTTCTGCTACAGCCAAGCTTGCTGAAGAGTGTCGAGAGCTTGCAAGGACCTTTACAGCGCATGATCAAGAGCGGCAAAAAGGCATTCGCGCTGACACCAGCACAACTGCGCCCACGTTCCTTCCTGAAGCGCTCGTCTGGCTTTCGATCCCTACCACTTCAACTGGCCTATCTTCAAAACTATTGCCCAAATACGAACGCCCCTACCGTGTCGTCGAACGCACTTCCCCTGTAAATTACTTGATCGAACCTATCGAACAATCTTCGGACATGCGCCGTCGAGGGCGCGACATTGTCAACGTGGAGCGCCTCGAAGCCTACCACAACCCGCTCATAGTAACCAGCTGTTAGGTCGCCAGGCGGCTCCCTCTTCGTACCCGGGGTAGTAGTGGCGAAGCCTTCGAACAGTGGGTCGTCCTCTCCAGCGCCTTCTAGTGGGTCGCCCTTTTAGCAAAAAGAAGAGCAGCTCGTGCAGAGAGTCGGTACCCGCATTGACTGTCGCTGTCAAGCATCATCGACAAGTGTCCGCCAATAAACGTCTCAACAATATATATATATATATATATATATATATATATATATATATATACTAGGCCGAAACGTCGAGACTCTAGGCCGAAACGTCGAAATAAACCACGTTGTGACCGCTCACGGAGGATCTACTGGACTATATGCAACGCTACGGTCACTCAACCACCATGCCTGCCTATATATATATATATATATATATATATATATATATATATATATATGACGCTATGATGAATGGTCTTGTCTTGCGATGAAAGCATCGTGACAGACTGGTATGCGCCAGGCCACGTCGCCCATTCATTATAGCGTCACACACACACACACACACACACACACACACACACACACATATATATATATATATATATATATATATATATATATATATATAATATATTGACACGTGTTTATATGAAAAAGAACGATGATAGGAACGTTTTTGTAGATTCCAGCTAGTGGGTCAGGTGGTTGATCGGGACGACAACGAAGCAGGCATCTTGCTCTACAGCTGATCCTGAATACGCTCTTTTCGCTACCGTAAGCTGCTGTCATCTGTTGTTCGCGTTGCACTGCGACACTGGTGGAGGTGCTGGGCCGTGACGCTGCCCGATGCTTCACACTCCTAGTGGGAGCCGTTCATCCAGCCCGGACGTGCCTACTGCAACCCCTGTCCATCGATTCAGTCGTCGGCTACGAGGTCTTCCTCCAGACTGCAACCCCTCGCAGAAAACCTCTACCGGACATCTCGAAATGGCCAGCACCAGCCCCCAGCCTGTACTTCTCGGCACCAG
Organism: Rhipicephalus annulatus; assembly: GCA_013436015.1. Taxonomy (NCBI): domain Eukaryota; kingdom Metazoa; phylum Arthropoda; class Arachnida; order Ixodida; family Ixodidae; genus Rhipicephalus; species Rhipicephalus annulatus. The sequence goes on from WOVY01012968.1 coordinate 11,441, forward strand.
TCCTCCCGCTCCATCCCAGGTAACGTTTTTTCAATCGCTGGAGCCTAAGCGCTTTGGTGGTGGCGCACACGAAGATGTAGAAGACTGGTTAGACCACTATGACCGTGTTGCGAAGATCAACCACTGGTCTGCCCAGGAAAAGCTCGGCCGGGCCTACTTCTATCTCGATGACAGTGCTCGTACTTGGTACGAGAACAGAGAAGGCAACCTGTCCACATGGACTGACTTTCACCAGAAGATGGTTGAAACTTTTGCTAATGTCGACAGACGTGACCGTGCCCACCAACTACTAGAGCTGAGGGTCCAAAAACCCAATGAAACGGTCGCCATGTTCGCCGAAGACATGACACGTTTATTTCGGAGGGCCGACCCGCAGATGACTGAAGATAGGAAGTTGCGCTACCTCATGCGTGGCGTGAAAGAGCAGCTGTTCGCCGGACTTCTGCGCAACCCGCCAAGCACTGTAGAGAACTTCATCAAAGAAGCGTCGGCTATCGAGAGGGCCCTTCACCAACGCTGCCGACAATATGACCGCTTGTGCAGCAGCCCCCAAACTCAGGCTGCCGCTGTGACGTTTGACAGTCATAGCTCCTTACGGGACATGATTAGAGAGATAGTTCGTGAAGAATTGCAAAGGCTGCGGACTCCGGTAGTGGATACACCGATGGCATCTCTCGCTCAAGTCGTCCGTGACGAAATCCGTCAAGCATTCTCGACAGCTGATCCTGCCCCCGAACAACGTCCCATGACGTACGCCGCCGCCCTTCGAAGCTCCCCATCCGCTCCGCCTTCATACTACCCGCCACCTGCAAATGTTCCTTGGTCACCACCACAAGGGGAGACATCGTGGCGCCCATCCATCCAGCCCCCATACGACCAGTCGTCTTCTGGCTTGCCATGGCCTTCGTCGCGTGAGGAGTCATCACGGCAACCACAGCTTCGCCGAACAGACACCTGGCGCACTGCCGACAGGCGTCCTCTCTGTTTCAACTGCGGAGGTGTAGGCCACATAGCCCGCTATTGCTGGCACCGCGCCGATCCGTCTCGCCCTCTCAGGCCACGGTTTGACATTCGACATGCCAAAGAGTACGTATCCCGCCGTGGAGATGTCGGTTCTCAAGGACCTCCGGTACCTCGACACCCCTTCGATGGCCGCCGTAACAATGATGACGAGGCTATAACTGATTACGAGCCGGTCTTCCGACATCGACCACGCTCTCCTTCTCCTGCCCAGTCACCTTCGTTGCAGCGCCGCACTTTTGCCGACACCAGAGGAGCGAGGTCACCCAGCCCACACCGGGGAAACTGAAGGCGGCGACCTCAGGGGGTAAGGTTGCAGGCTGTCAAGACGAAGAAAAAAAGCCCCCATTACTCCCACCTCAAGACGCTGTAAAGCCGACAAGACGTAATACCGACGAAACTGTGACCCCAGGCATTACCGTTCTTGTGGATGGACAGCAAGTCAAAGCTTTAGTCGACACCGGGGCTGACTTCTCTATTATCAGTGATGACCTTGCCGTACGTCTCAAGAAAGTAAAGACAGCGTGGACGGGACCTCACTTAAGGACGGCAGGCGGCCAATTACTGATGCCTGTCGGAATGTGCACAGCAAGGCTCGACATCGGTGGCTCTACTTTCGTGGCGACGTTCGTCGTTCTCGCTTCATGCTGTAAAGACCTGATTATCGGGATGGATTTCTTGAGAGAACATGGCGCCGTGATCAACATCCCTGACAGTGTCATCACATTTCGCAACAACAGCCCTACTTTAGTCGATTGTTCAGAGCCGAGGCATACGTCTTGTTCAGGGCCTTTGCGTCTGACAGATGATGATGTGGTCGTCCCGCCACGATCGTGTACGCTTGTTTCGGTGGCAGGGGATGAGCCGTTTGACGGCGACGGCATTGCTGACCAAATCAGCTCACTGATATTTAGCCACGGTATTTCAGTTGCTCGAGGTCTTGTCACTGTCACTGCTGGACGCACAAACTTGCTGCTCACTAACTTCAGCACTGAGCGCCGACATCTCCCGAAGGGTACAGCCGTCGCTTACTTTGACACAACTGCAGAAATCCAAGGCAGTTTATCGGCCCTAGACGAAGCACCTCAAGAAGAATCACTACCTAATCTTGACGTTGGTACTACGTTGTCAAGGGACGAACGAACGAGACTTCTCGAGCTGCTAGCTGAATTCCAGGACTGCTTTTCATCGACATCACGGGTCGGTCGAACGCCGCTAACAAAGCATCGAATTATTACCCACGACGCAGCAAGGCCTATACACCAGAATCCTTATCGCGTGGCTCCAAAGGAACGGGAAGTGATACAGCAACAAGTCGCTAAAATGCTTGAAGATGATGTGATTCAGCCATCACAGAGCCCGTGGGCATCGCCTGTTGTATTAGTTAAGAAAAAGGATGGTACCCTGCGTTTTTGCGTGGATTACAGGAAGCTGAATCAAGTGACTAAGAAAGATGTGTATCCGCTTCCTCGTATTGATGACTCCCTCGATAGGCTTCGAAACGCTCGCTACTTTTCTTCAATGGACCTAAGAAGTGGATATTGGCAGATCGAGGTAGACCCAAGAGATCGGGAAAAAACCGCTTTTGTGACGCCGGATGGCTTATATGAATTTAAAGTTCTACCGTTCGGTCTGTGCTCAGCGCCCGCTACTTTTCAAAGGCTCATGGACACCGTACTTTCAGGGTTAAAATGGAAGACCTGTTTAGTTTATCTAGACGACGTCATAGTGTTTTCCCCAACTTTTGACGAGCATCTCGAGAGGCTAGAAGTTGTTTTACGAGCCATACGCTCCGCAGGCCTTACATTGAAACCAGAGAAATGCCACTTTTGTTTTGAAGAACTGCTGTTTCTTGGTCATGTCGTCAGCTGTACCGGCGTTCGGCCTGATCCCGAGAAACTTGCGGCCGTGGCACAGTTCCCAGTACCGTCCGATAAGAAAGCTGTCAGGCGCTTTCTGGGCCTATGCGCCTACTATCGCCGGTTCATCGCCGACTTCGCACGGATTGCGTCGCCGTTAACTCGCCTCACTCGAGACGACGCCACCTTTGAGTGGAATCACGAACACCAAGCAGCGTTTAATGACCTCCGCCAACGTCTTCAAACACCTCCAGTGCTTGCTCACTTCGACGAACAAGCGCCAACAATGCTTCACACTGACGCAAGCAATGTAGGCCTCGGAGCTGTGCTTGTGCAGTGGCAAGAAGACACGGAACGAGTGATCGCCTACGCAAGCAGGACGCTAACACGCGCTGAGGCCAATTATTCAACAACTTAGAAAGAATGCCTTGCCGTGGTCTGGGCAGTTATGAAATTTCGCCCGTACTTGTATGGCCGCCCTTTCAAAGTTATAAGTGACCATCATTCCCTCTGTTGGTTGACTAATTTAAGAGATCCAACCGGCCGATTAGCACGGTGGAGTCTGAAGTTACAAGAGTTTGATATGGTGGTCATACACAAGTCTGGGAAGCGCCATACGGACGCCGACTGCCTGTCTCGATCACCAGTACAGTCAGCTTCTCTTTCTGACGACGACGATATGGCCTTCCTTGGTGTTCTCGACGCGTCCACGATTGCCCAACAACAACGAAGTGACCCTCAATTGCTTGATTTGATTAATTACGTGAATGGACGTTCTTCGAGGGCACCTAAAATCTTTGCAAGGACATTATCGTCGTTTTGCTTGCGCAATGGCGTCCTCTACAAGAGAAACTTTTCGTCCATCGGAGCTCCCTATTTGCTCGTTATTCCTGCACCCCTTCGAAATGAAGTGCTCCAAGCATGTCACAATGAGCCGACGTCGGGTCACTTAGGCTACACTCGCACGTTGGCAAGAGTACAGCAGGGATACTACTGGCCACGACTCACAACAGCCGTCAAGCACCACGTTCACACTTGCATCGATTGCCAGCGACGCAAGTCACCTCCAAAGAGACCCGCCGGTCAGCTGCAACCAGTTCAGGTTCCACGTACACCGTTTGAACAGATAGGAATGGATATTTTAGGACCCCTTCCTACTTCTACTGCAGGGAATCGCTGGGTTATAGTCGCAACAGACTACCTAACCAGGTATGCCGAAACAAAAGCTATCCAAAAGAGCACCGCAGTGGAAGTGGCGAGATTTTTCGTAGAAAATATTGTGCTACGCCACGGTGCTCCGACTATCGTGATCACGGACCGCGGAACAGCATTTACGGCAGCTATGTTAGACCACGTCCTGATGCTTAGTGGAACGACTCACCGTAAGACCACTGCGTACCACCCGCAAACAAATGGACTAACGGAGCGCCTCAACAAGACGATTGAAGACATGCTGTCGATGTACGTGGATGTCCAACATAAGAATTGGGACGAGATTTTACCCTATATCACGTTCGCATACAATACGGCTAAACAAGAGACGACTCGCATGACTCCATTCAGCTTGGTTCACGGACGGGAGGTACGGACTATGCTGGATGCGATGTTGCCACATGAATGGGACGCTACCGACACAGGCGCTGACGTGTTCACTGAACGCGCGGAAGAAGCTAGACAGCTCGCCCGCTTACGGATCCACCAGCGACAAGACTACGACGCAGGCCGCTACAATGCTCGCCATAGAACTGTAACGTACAAAATCGGTGACAGAGTGTGGATTTGGACACCCGTACGAAAACGTGGACTGTCCGAAAAGCTGCTAAGGCGATATTTCGCGCCATACCGAGTATCGCGCCAGCTAAGTGACGTCACCTACGAGGTTGTCTCCGACAGTCCCCAATGCCCGAGGCGTCGCCAGCACCAGCCTGAACTTGTTCATGTAGTGCGTATGAAGCCGTATGTGAGTGACTGACTGCACGTTAAAAAAATATACTGTGTGTCTGAATCAGCATCGGGGCGATGCTCTTATAAGGAGGGGCAAGTGACACGTGTTTATATGAAAAAGAACGATGATAGGAACGTTTTTGTAGATTCCAGCTAGTGGGTCAGGTGGTTGATCGGGACGACAACGAAGCAGGCATCTTGCTCTACAGCTGATCCTGAATACGCTCTTTTCGCTACCGTAAGCTGCTGTCATCTGTTGTTCGCGTTGCACTGCGACAATATATATATATATATATATATATATATATATATATATATATATATATATATATATATATATATATATATATATATATATATATATATTGCAACGTGGACAGAAAGAGCGAGAAAGAAGAGGTAGGTGGCTCTCGAGCGATGGCGATTAGGCAGTGATGGTTGGGAGCTGGCATTTTTCAGTGTAAATAAACCCATCACAACCGTAACAGCTTTGGTGGAGCGGTGCTGCGTAATTTGCCGTCCTGGATCCCGCAGCAGAAGTTCTTCGAAGAAGCAAACGCTTAGCTGGCCTACCCTCGGACAACATCAGCATGAATGACGACACAGCAATCCCGTTGAGGTACTATGCTGCTGCATCCGCCAGTACCACCAACATGGCACAAGGTGGCCGTCGACCTCTACAACCATACTACTGGGCGCCTGAACCACGGATATTATCAGGTAAAACTGACGAAGTCGTGGATGCTTGGCTAAAACACTACGACAGAGTGAGCCGCTACTACGACTGGGGCGCGCCGGCGAAGCTTGTGAACGTAGTATTCTTCCTTGCCGGGACCGCTTTGCTTTGGTTTGAGAACCATGAACATGTCTTCACCACTTGGGATATATTTGTTCAGGACCTGAAGGCCTGCTTTGGGGACACGAGTTCTATGAAAAAGAAAGCTGAGCAAACGCTGTCACTTAGGGTTCAGTTGCCCGGCGAAACGCGCACAACCTACATCGAAGAAGTATTGAAGCTTTGCCGGATTTTCAACGCGAATATGTCTGACGAAGACAAGGTCGGTCATTTGTTAAAAGGCATCGCCGAGGACGTGTACAATTTTCTCATAACGAAAGAGAACTCAAACACTCCTATTTTCAGGCAGCAGTGTCGCGCATTCGAGGCGTTGGAGACCCGGAGCGTTTTACCCAAGTTCGGGCGCTTGGACAATGCTGCCACTGTCGCAAGTATAGACGTCGCCACCTGTGAAGACATTCCCTTTCTCGTACGTCTGGTAGTTCAAGAGCTCGTATGGCTTCAAGCAGGTGATGCTCACCACCAATGCTCGTTCGCCGCGTGCCCCGAACCACCTCACTACTGGATGCGAGAGCGCCATGTCGAAAACTGACAGCGCACAGAGACAGCACATTTCACCCCGCGGCTGCCGTTTTCCCCGACGGATCACGGCCACCACCGGATGTCATCATTTCGGCGTGCCCCTACAGATCCTTGGCCATCGTCAACCGGGCTTCTACCAGAAGACTACTATGCGTCATCACGAAATGTTCCTGCAGAGCACGACCTGTCTCCGCGTACTTCTGCCACCTCTGCTCCTGCTAATGTGAGCCCCCAAGTCCCCGTTTGCTACACATGCGGTCTCCCAGGGCATATTTCACGCTTCTGTCCCAGTCGGCCACCTGCTCCGCCACGTTTTTCGACGTACCTGGCTCGTACGCACGAAACGTCTGTGCCGCCACGTTTTTCTACGTACCCGCCTCGTATGCGCAAAACCTGGACCACTCACCCGGCCTACCATCGTTCCTGACAGCAATGGCCTAACGAATTTCACAGCGAGTCCACCGCCTCCGAGCGAAGCCTAACGCCACCTCCAACACTTTCCCGCCGGACGCCATTTCCGCGTCGTCGGTCGCCTTCCCCGCATCAGCTGGGAAACTAGCTGGTGAGGCCGATGGAGGTACGGTCGTGGGACGGTCAGTTTCGCCAATTCCTCCTTCTGCTGTGATGTTGATGAATAAAGCGCGTGTGTGTATCGATGGTATAGACACTCTTGCTCTTGTAGACACTGGTGCTGCTAATTCAGTTATGAGTCTTCGTTTCAAGCATCGTTTCTTGGGCCACAAAGTAATGTTCGCGTCGGATCGTGAAGAAACTTTTCGTGGAGTAGGAGGCGAAGCGTTATGCCCGGTTGGTATTAGCTCAGTTGTACTCACGATTGGTGGACAAAATTTCCGAGTTAAGTTCACTGTACTGGCTCGCGCAACTCATGATGTCATTTTAGGGATAGACTTTTTTCATGAATGCGGCGCCACGCTTGACTGTGGAACTGGAGAGATTCTTCTACTAAGTACGTTGCCCACTGTCATAGTACACGATTTTCCAACTCTCCCCATCAATGCGCTTTCGTTGTCTGAAGATGTGACGATCCCTTGTCAGACAGCAATGCTAGTTTCCGTATGCTCTTGTCACGTCCGCTCAGGAGCCTGCACTGGACTTGTTGGGCCCGATCATACAAACGCCATCAAGAAGAATGTGCTGGTCCCACGGTCTGTCCTTACAGCCATCGACGGACATGCTTGTTGGTGGGCGCTCAACGCAGCATCAGAGCCTGTTGTCCTACAAGCCGTATTTAAATGGGAAACGTTTGAGGCGCAGGCCACAGTTGACGTCAAAATGGTCTGAGAGTCTCCAGCCATCAGTCAGACTGCACCCAACTACTCAGCCGAGATGAAACGCATGATCAATAAGTCGTTGCCTTCTTGAGAGCAGGATGTCCTCGAGGAGGTGCTTACACGCTACACGGGAGTCCTTGATTTCGCTCAAGACAAGCGTTGTTCCATGTGTACCGAATCCCGTATGCACCACCGCATCAACACGGGAGATGCTACACCGATACGCCAGAAACCCTATCGCGTATCCCCGTCAGAGAGGAAAGTGATCGCCAATCAGGTCAACAAATGCTGCAGAAAGGAGTTATTCAAGGGTCAAGCAGTTCCTGGGCGGCTCCTGTCATATCGGTAAAAAAGAAAGACAACTCTTGGCGATTTTGTGTCGACTACCGCCGTCTCAACGCCGTCACAAAGAAAGACGTGTATCTGCTACCACGCATGGATGATGCTGTTGATTGCACTCGGCCGCATACTTTTCGTCCATCAACCTAAGGTCTGGATACAGGCAGATACCAATGCATCTGTCTGACAGAGAGAAGACTCCTTTTGTCACGCCTGATGAGTTATTTGAGTTAACGTTATGCCGTTTGGCTTATGTGGTGCCCCAGCTACTTTCAAGCGATTCATGGACTCCATCTTTCACGGTCTCAAATGGGAGATATGTATGCGTTATCTCGATGATGTAATTATTTTTGGCAAGACATTCCACGAGCACAACTATCGGCTTAGCGTTGTTTTAGATTGCGTCAAACAAGCTGGTCTCGTTTTGAATGCAAAGAAGTGTCGTTTTTGTGAGCCTCAAGCTCATGTGCTCGGATATCTAGTCGACAGGGACGGTATACGACCAGACCCGCAAAAGATCAATGCTGTCCGAGACATCAAGCAACCAACTTCTGTGAAGGATCTCCATAGCTTCGTGGGCCTGTGTTCTTACTTTCGCTGGTTCATCAAAGACTTCGCCCAGCTTGCTCATCCTCTGACAGAGGTGCTCCACAAAACGCCCCATTTCAATGGACCGTTGCGTGTGAGGCTGCTTTCGAGCAGCTGAAGTATTTGCTTACTTCCGGGCTCCTCTTGCGCCATTTCGACCCAGAGGCACTCACGGAACTGCATACAGATGCTAGTAGTATCGGTGTTGGTACCGTGCTAGTTCAGTATTACGACAGCCGCCCGCACGTCGTGGCGTATGCAAGCCGTACTTTGACTAAGGCAGAGAAGAATTATACGGTCACCGAACTGGAATGTCTTGCGGTTGTTTCCGCCGTCCAAAAGTTCAGACCTTGTTTGTATGGCCAGCAATTCAAGATCGTCACAGATCATCCTTCACTTTGTTGGCTTGTCGGACTACGTGACCCAGTTGGTCGGTTGGCTCGCTGGGCCTTACGGCTTCAAGAATATAATTATTCTGTGACCTACAAGAGCGGTCGATGTCACGCAGATGCAGACTGCTTATCTCGTCTTCCATCTGCGACTGTGGATGCTGATAATGATTTCAATAAATACCTGGCTGCAGTCTGCTCCAACTTCCCAAATTTGGACGCCTTCCGTCACGAGCAGCAGCGTGACCCTTCGCTGAAAGCAATTATCGATGTGGCTCGTAGCTCCAAACGCACCACGCCATTCGTGATTCATGACGCTCTACTATATCGCAAGAATTACTCCAGTCATGGATCCACACTACTCCTTGTCGTGTCAGAATGCCTGCGTCTTGCGGTATTCCAAGCCATGCACGATGACATCGTGTCTGGGCACCTTGGACTTGCCCGAACGCTTTACCATATCCGACAACGTTTTTACTGGCCTCGACTCTGGCAGACCACCAAGGACTACGTCGCAAGTTGTGATGTCTGCCAACGCCACAAACAATCTACCACGCCATTGGCCGGCCATCTGGAGCCGGTTAAGCCACCGACATCACCATTCGAAAAAGTCGGCATAGATTTACTGGGCCCTTTCCCCAAGTCTACCACCGGCCACCGCTAGATTATTGTTTGCGTAGATTATATACTTGACATGGTAAACTGAAACGATGGCGGTTGCTTCAGCCGCACCATATGATGTGTCATGGTTTCTTCTGCACTCGATTATACTCCGTCACGGGGCCCCCCGTGTGGCGATAAGCGATCGCGGCCGGCAGTTTACCGCTGACGTTGTCGAAGAGCTGCTACGGCTTTGTGGGTGTCAGTATTGCCATTCCCCGCCATGCCACCCTCAGACCAACGGCCTCGCTGAGCGCACCAATCGTACCATGATCAACATGCTTTCAATGTACATCGCAGCGGATCACAAGAACTGGGATGCCGTATTACCTTTTGTTAGATACGCCTTTAATACCGCGAAACACGAGGTCACAGGTTATACGCCTTTCTTCTCTATGCTCGTCATCCCCAAAGTTTCCTTGACACGATACTTCCTTTTTCGACGAACGAAAACGCCAGTGTCACGCAGACTTTGTGTCGCGCCAAAGAAGCTCGTCGACTTCCTCGGCTCTGAACTCTTTCCGCAACGCTCGCGCGAAAAACCGTTACGACGCAAAACACCCGCCCGTGACTTTCGCTACAGGTGATTTGGTCTGGCTGTGGACGCCAGTTCGAAAGAAGGGGCTTTGCCAGAAGCTTCTTTCAAAGTACTCAGGACTATTCGTCATTACTCAGTGCTTGAGTGACGTCACTTACATTGTGTGACGTCACTTACTCAGAGCCGGCGTTCGCGTAAGACGCAAATAGTGCACATTGCCGATCGCTTCTTCGTTTTGCCCGGAGGAAAATGTAACGCGGACTGAAAGAGCGAGAGAAAAGAAGAGGTAGGACGCTCTCGAGCGATGGTGATTCGGCAGTGACGGTTGAGCGCTGGCATTTTTCTGTGTAAGTAAACCCAGCACATCAATATATATATATATATATATATATATATATATATAATTGCAGGGAATAAATTCTTGGACGCCGGTAGATAGTATGAATAAAAAGAAGACACACGTCGAAAAACGGAAAGGTTTTTTTACGTTTCGGCCGTGGGACCGGCCTTCGTCAGAATAACATTATTCTGACGGTTATTCTGACGAAGGCCGGTCCCACGGTCGAAACGTAAAAAAACCTTTCTGTTTTTCGACGTGTGTCTTCTTTTTATTCATATATATATATATATATATATATATATATATATATATATATATATATATATATATATATATATATATATATATATATATATATATATATATATATATATATATATATATATATAATATATATATATAAGGGAAATAAGTGTATACTTAAGGGTTCGTTTTTCCGTGTTTTGACACAATAATAATGAGATCTAAGAGACAATAATGCCAAGCAGGAATGTATAGGGGAAGTTATTAGACCTAATTGTAATGTAAATGTGAAGAAAGAAAATTGGGTGAAAAAATAACTTGCCGTGGGTAGGAACCGAACCTGCGACTTTCAAATAACGCGTTCGATGCTCTACCACAGAGCTACCACGGTGTCTATCCTCCCAACCACTTTATAGGGTATATATATGTGAATTTAAACGTGGGAATGTCAGTCATCGTCACCAGTAGCCATTGCGGCGAGTGTGGCACAAACTTTATGAGCCCGTTTGGCATCACGTAGCACGTCAACTTACTCCGAGCTGGCAACTGACCAATAGTCTCTCGAATACAACCCAAAGGCACCAAGTCGGCCAGTACGAAACCCTCGTTAATGAATAGGGAAATTTTTTTTACTTAAGGGTTGGTTTTCCGTGTTTCACACAGTATTAATGAGATATAAGAAACAATAATGCCAAGGAAAGTATAGGGTAAGTTATTAGACCTAATTGTAATGCAAATGTGAAGAAAGAGATGTGGGTAAAAAGATAACTTGCCGTGGCCAGAAACCAAACCTTCTACCTTCACATTTAGTTAACAATTCGGTCTAATAACCTCCCCTAGAGTATATATATATATATATATATATATATATATCTGTGCGCATCGCTGTTAAATAATAGCTTCGCCAGGTCTTTTTGTAACCCGGTTGTAGATAATTTTCCAGATCTTCAGTGCGTAAATTTTTTCCCAATGGACCCTATAGTTTTCGATCCAACTGGAATTTCTGGCGTCATCAGCAGCCTGAAACTGTCTTCTTCATGTGGCCCTGACGGTATTAATTCAAAATTTCTGAAGAATACTAAAGAGTATATGTCGATTATATTATACTGCCTTTACACTAAATGTTTCGATGACGGTTACTTGCCTAAAGATTGGAAAACAGGCCGGTTGGTACCCCTTCACAAATCGGGCGACGCACATAACCCCTCGAATTACCGACCCATCTCACTTACTTCAGTTCCATGCAAAATTCTTGAGCACATAATTTTTTCCAATCTTGTTAAGCATTTAGAATCAAATAAGTTCTTCCATTACTCGCAGCACGGTTTCCGGAAATTATTTTCGTGTGAAACACAACTAATTACGTTTACTAACGATCTGCATGTATATCTTGATTCAGGTTTTGTGACTGACTGTATATTTCTAGATTTTTCAAAAGCATTCGATAAAGTAAATCACCAGCTACTATTACATAAACTCAGCCATTTGAAAATTGATCCACAAGTACTACAGTTTATCCGAATCTTTCTTGCTAACCGCACGCAGTTTGTATCCATTAACGAAACTGACTCTCCCGAGGTGGCGGTACATTCAGGAGTACCTCAGGGTTCTGTGCTGGGGCCTTTACTGTTTCTAATATACATTAACGACCTGCCTTCTAACATTTGTTCTCCAGTTTGTCTTTTTGCTGATGACTGTGTGCTTTACCGTAAAATTACTAACGATACTGATATTGCCTGTCTACAATCCGACCTTAACAACATTATTTCCTGGTGTAACCTCTGGCACATGGATCTTAACGTTTCTAAATGTAAATCAATGAGAATTTCGCGTAACAAACTACCTAGCCCTGATTACTTTCTTAAAGATACCTTACTAGAGTCAGTTGAATCTTACAAATATCTCGGTGTGCACATAACCAATAACCTATCCTGGGCGCGCCAAATTGAATATGTAACATCTAATGCAAACAGCATGCTAGGCTACTTGAAAAGAAATTTCTCGCTGTCCCCGTCTTCCTTAAAAAAGCAGCTATATATAACCTACGTGCGCCCTAGGCTTGAATATGCTTCCTCAGTTTGGGACCCTGGCTATGTAACACTATCTAATAAAATTGAAGCTGTGCAAAACCGCTCCGCGAGGTTCATACTTTCTAACTATCACCGCACTTCCAGTGTTACTAACATGAAATCCAGCCTTGACCTTGCTCCTCTTGCTACTCGCCGGAAACTTGCTCGCCTTTGTGTGCTGCATAAAGCGTATCACCATAACCCCATACTCAAATCACGTTGGCTCAATCCTCCTTTTTTCCTATCTGAACGCCTCGACCATCATTACAAGGTTCATATTCCGCGCCAAATTACCGTAACATACTCCCATTCTTTTTTACCAAAAACATGCCATGATTGGAACAACCTGCCTGCGTCACTAGTCACGATTACTAATCATGAACGCTTTCGGGCGGCACTAGAAAATTTTATGCATTGATGTGCTCAACGCGTTTTCTTTTTCCCTGGTTTTGTTTGCTGCTGTTCGGTTACCGTTCATTTGTGTATCGCAAATACGTTGTGCCATGTTGTAATTTTTTTTCTCTCATTTTTTTCTATTTTTTTTCTTTTTTTCGCGGTGCTTCCTTGTTTGATTTTGATTTTTTGATTCCTTGTTTGATTTGTCGCGGTGCTTCCTGTTGTCGCGGTGCTTAATTTACACGTTGTTCTCGAGTGTTGTACGCATGTACTGAATGTGATTTGTTATTCATGTTTCAATTGTATTTTTTTCTTCTAAACCCACTCCCCTCTATAATGCTGTATGCCCTGAGGGTACAATAAATAAATAAATAAATAAATAAATAAATAAATAAATATATATATATATATATATATAATTAGGAATAAAAGAGCATAATTGTTTACTCTACGTTTCGGCCGTGCCACGGTCGAAACGTAGAGTAAACAATTATCGAATTTTCGTAAGTGTGCTCTTTTATTTTTAATTATATTTGCACCGGACCCACAGAATTTCTTTTATGTATTATATATATATAAATATATATATATATGTATATATACTATCGAACAAACATGAATTGATGCCTTTTGACTTGCCTTTGGGAAATGGATTGTGTTATCTTTATTGCAACCATTTTTATCTAAATTTTGTATTTCAGTCTTATTGATGCTTATTGTTTTCTTTTTACTTATGATGCCCAAACCTCATGTAATGTCCCTCGGGACCCTTGAGGTACCTATATATATATATATATATATATATATATATATATATATATATATATATATATATATATATATATATATATATGCACAGTCGAGCCCGCCTATAACAAACCTTAGCGTGACGCGGCATCCGTTCGCTGTATCCCGAAGTTCGTAGTAAATGAAACACAGCTTTTTAAAAAAGTTGCGAGTGAAAACGCAAACTTTTTTGCCCCAAAAAGTCCGTGATGCATGTGTTCCAAGAGCAGAAGCAATAAAGGCGGTCTCGAGTACATTTAAAATGGCAGGGTGCTCGTTCGCCGAGGTCCATGGCATAAGCTGCATGAGGCACTGGCTCCGAAGTTTCGTCGTTCTCGATAACCGATTCCTCCAAATCGCTCTCGCCACGTACTTAATTCACAATGCCCCAATCCGTTCATGGTTTCGCAGTGTCGGCCTCGTCGTTGGCCGTAATTAAACCACCGCAACTGATATCCCACCCGCTCTCCGAGGTCGGAGTCGACGACGCGCTGCCACAAATCATCGACGCTGTTCGAAAGCTTCTGGCTCGGCATCGGGCCCGACGTCGACGAAGTCGGCCTCGCGAAAACAGTTTCGCGCGCATGTAGCCGTCACCGCCGCCCAAGAAACATTTACCATCTCCACGCTGAGCTGAATACCGGGACGCCCGAAGCGGCAAGTTGGCTGCCAGGTGGTCAATAGCTACGAGCAAGCGCTCCGCAACAGGGCACCTAACGCGCAGATTACGCTCAAGTCAAGTGGTCCCACTTTCGACGTTTTGTTGAGTGGCAGGAAAAAGCGTGATAGTCCTGCCATCGGCCATCATGACCACGCATGTACACCAAGAGCGAGCACACTGAGAAATAGAGAAACAACATTTATTCACGCATCCAGCGTGCGGGAAGTCACCGGCCACGCAGGTCGCGGGTATTCCCTATCTGAAGACTATGGCTAATAGTCCTATAGTCCCAGGGCCTAGATATAGATGACGTTGTGCTCCGGCTAGGCGTTGGATACTCGGGCTCCACCGCTCCCGTTGTCAGGCACGTCGGCTGCCTTTCTCATCTGCTTTGCCAGGGCCTCTTCAAGCCGCTGAATGGCCCTTCGTTGCGTGGTTGAGTCTTCGGAGCGTATCCATGCTCCCACCTCTTCGGGATACGTGGCGTCCTGGCACTGCCCATTCCTATTGTTCACACCACTGTTACACCCACCCCACATGATGTGGCGGAGGGTGGCTAGTTCGCGTTCGCACGCGCTACACTTTGCGTCCACAAACATGTCGGGGCATACGTGCCGGGCCAACGCTGGCGTTAGCACGCATTCTATTTGTAGTTGTCGGAGCTTCACTGCTCCCGCACGTGACAGTTCACGATGCGGGAGCGGAAAGGCTCTCCTGGCCTCTCCTTATGCCGCCAGGATCCCTCCGTAGTCGGTGAGGGGATCGACGTCTTATTCTCGTCCTTCACCGCTGGTTTCGGGGAGATGGGCTGCCGCGGTCCAGCACGTAATGAGATCACGGACCACAGCGTCCGCCTCCTCGTTGCGGTTCTCCATCTAGGGAGCCAGTTATTGTCCCATGTGGGCTGGGAACCATTTGAGGGCAATGGTTAGCCCTGCAGCGGCGCCGCGAGCAGCCCGCGAAGCCACGATGGACCTCACTAGCCGCTCCGTGCCCCGCCAAACCATGCCTCGGGCAAAATTCTTGATTGCTTGCTTTGAGTCGCTTAGCACCGTGCGCGTGCGCGGCCTACCTGTGGCCAGGACTATCGCCGCCTCCTCTGCTGGCCGGCTGCTCGGGCGCGCACGGTGCTTGCTGTTAGTACTTTACCGGTAGTAGCACACTGACCACCGCTGCTGCGAAGGCGTTGCGTCTTCTCGGATACCTTGTGGCGTCCACGTAGACTGCGCCCTCGTCTCTGATGTTGACGGGCCAGCGCCGCTGCTCTTGCCGCTCGCCTGCCCGCATCCCTTTCTGGGACCGTGTTCTTTGGCAGCGGGTAGACGATTATCTTCCTCACTGCCTTGTCGCTAAGGGGGACTTGTTCTTCTAGCTCACCGTCCGGCCCTGCTCCCAGGCATTTTCCAGGAGGTAGTAATCCCACCCGATCGAGTAATTTTCTTCCCGCGACTGTGTTGCTCAGGTGGTTCAGCTGCGAAGCTCTCTGGGCCTCGCTGATCTCTGGGAGCGTGTTGTGTGCTCCCAGAGACAGCAAGGTCATTGTCTTTGTGCCTGGTAGGAGCCCAAGAGCCCCCGCGTAAGCCTTCCAGATGGCGGCGTCGATCTTGGCTCGTTCCGCACTGATCCAGCGGTGGAAGGCCCCCGCATATGCCACGTGGCTTATAACGAAAGCCTGCAGCAGACGCAGGAGCCCCCTCTCTTGCCCCGGTAGCGGGACAACACTCGCTTGAGCAGGCGCGCTGCGATACCCATCTTGGTTGTGATGTTCTTGACCACCGTGGCGTTGATTTGGGGGCGGTCCACGAACATCCCCAGGACTCGAAGCCCCGGGACGCGCGGGATCTGCATACCGTCACTGGTGCGCACGATGATGTTCTCGGCCGTCTCTAGCCTTGCCTTCTTTCTGTGCCTCCCAGGTAGTGGCAGGATGAGTAGCTGTGATTTTTTAGGCGAACACCACAAGCACGTGCCCAAGAGCGCGGACTCCGTGGCGTCCACCGCCGCCTGCAGACCCGCCTCGATGTCTCCGTCGCTTCCACCCGTAGCCCAGATGGTTATGTCGTCGGTGTAGAGGCAGTGTCGGATCCCCGATCCCAGTGTCTCCAGACGTCAGGCCACCTCGATCATGACGATGTTAAACAGGAACGGGGAGATGACCGAGCCCTGTGGGGCCCCGACACTGCCCAATTCTCGTTCTTCGAGCTTCGCTCCTCCACCCTCCAGCCTGGCCGTGCGGCGAGAGAGGAAGGCTCTGATGTAGCAGCCCCAGGCGGGACACCTGAGCCAGGACCGCCGAGTGCCTAACGTTGTCAAAGGCGCTCTGCAAGTCCAGGGCCAAGATCGCTCGGTTGTCATTCTTTGGAGTCCCGCCCAGTGGGTCAAGGACTTCTCGTTGGATCAGGAGCATGGCGTCTTGCGTTCCCAACTTGGCCCGGAAGCCAAGCATTGAGTCCAGGTAGACATTGCGCGCTTCCAGGCAACAGTTCCACCGGGTGTTAAGGATGTGCTCCAGCATCTTGCCCACGCAGGACGTGGGCGAGATAGGACACAGGTCCTCTATACCCGGTGGCTTGTTTGGTTTTAGCAGCAGGATCGTCTTTGCTGTCTTCCAGGCCTTGGGCAGCTTGCCGTTACGCCAGCTCGTTAAGCCAGGCGCTTGCTCCAAAAGCATTGGCGGCGGCAACGTCACAACAGAAAGCTATCAAAGAATATTGCAGAACTCGGCCGAGAGATCGAGCGACACAGCAGACAGCTCTGCTCACAGCAGTGGTTTGCACTCTGCAGCCAGGCTGATGGGCAGCTTCACCACGACGGCACTTGGAAACTCCTCAGGCAACTGATGGATGAGACCAAGAGCTGCGATTTCCAACGTACACGCATGGACCAAATCCTACACACCACCGCTCGTCAACTGGGCGAAGAGGAGGTGTTCAAGCGACTCAACGAGTGCTACCTCCCCATCACCAGTCGCGAAGACCACCCAGACTACGCCGGCCAGCTGAACCCCCACCTCGACCGAGATCTAGAGGAATGGGAAGTGAGGCAGGCGGCGCAGGACCTGAACTGTCGTTCGGCAGCCAGACCCGACAGAGTTACTAACAATGCTCTACGCAACCTGAGCGACTCAGCCATCACATCACTGACACGCTACTACAAGAGCGAGCAAGACGCGCACACGCGACACACATGCCAGAGCGCGTGGAACAGCTCTGGGCCCGTTTCCAGTCAGAAAACGAAACTAATTCGAGCCAGCGTGGCGGGCGCCGCGGAGCGGTGGAGGCGGGCGGAGGGGTTGTGATCAAGAGAGGAGAGCAGACTTGCGAGAGAAGGGCAAGGAGTTCCGAAAAGAGGGGGAAGATATGCGGTGGGAGGGCGACCTTGAAAACGAAAATACACGGGAAGGAGGCACGTTGGGTAGCTTGCTTGAAAGGTCCGCCAATCTCGCACGTAAAAAAAAAAAACTTGAGAAAGAGTGCCTGCGCGCGGCGGTGTTCGAAGCATCGGCGGTCGAGGTGAAAAATCGTTTTGTTCCGCCGGCGAATTGGAGTGGCCTCAGGAACTTCGATATTTCGTGATTCGTTCCGCGCAAATTAACAGCCGATTTTACGCTTCCACACGTGCACAGAAGGCATGATAAGCCGAAGGCGAAATGAGCGAGAACAAGTCCTAAGCACGAAACGAATCGCAAATTATCAGAGTTGGTGGGGTAGCGTGCACACGTGCACTGGACGCCGAATACTGGATACAGTCGGTTACGAATACTGGATACAATGTTTGTAAATGGTCTGGCCACTCCAGGCCAGTGAGTGAATTTGGAATTGCTGGCCCGGCATCGCACGAAAGAGGGAAAAGAAAGAGTGCGAGGAGGACGCCAGCGCCAGTGTAAGGTTTGCTCGCGTGCTATTGGTTCCTCTCTGTCGGTTACATTCACGCCTGTAGGTGACGTGCAGGTGACGCATGCACGAGCCCGCAATGAAATGTGTGGAGTTTTCCTAGCTGTTTCATCGAACGGAAGCACCCACAACATGCCACCATACTCTTTCTCTACTTTCCTTTCTGCCTTTCTGCATCCCCTTTTCCCTCTCCCCGTAAGCTGAACCGTGCTACCCGGAAGAGTTCCAGAAAAGTGACTGTTTTTTTTATTCAATGAATCACTACATCATACGCGCCACTTCTGGCGTGGTTGACGCTCAGGTGCGAATTAAAGTTCGAAATTACTATCTAACGTTCGGCCACGTGCATCGCGCTTCTGTCACACACCATACCAGTTCCAACTGCCCTTGCAGAAACGCGATTCCGACTGCCACGGCAGATGCTCACGTCTGAATTAGACGCGAGCACTTCAAACGTGAAGCGTGTTTTGCAGTCACGCGCACATTTATTTACGTGCGGAAAAGACGCCAGTTTGGCCGGCCCATCTGACGTGAAGTGCCTCCCCGTCCACCTCTGCACAGACGGATGCGCACGAGTGGCTCGTCAGCAAAAGCAAGCCAGCTAATACGATGATGCAACGTCGTATTAGTTGCCTTGCTGCTGTCTGTACTGAAGGTGTTGCGGAGGCACTTCACGTTGACAGTCGGAACCTCTTAGCTCATTGAAACCATTAGATGAGAGTTCAGCGCGGTATCGTCTCTTCCTCTGTCCTTTTCTATATTTTTGCAATGTTTTTACATCCCAAGCATGAACCACCAACTAGCCCAACTTTCACTATTATTGAAACCATCACCGTGCTATCGCCATCTTATCGAAACCTACTCGCTCGCGCCCTCGTCGCACGGTAGCGATCCATCCAAGGCACCGAATGGACGAGGGTGCTTCCGCACGATGGAACAGCCGTAAAAACACTTCGCTGTGTTTCCGTGACTCTGCTACGACGACAGTGACTGTCGGCATGTCTTCGAGAGATCGGCGGCTGAGAGAAAATTCGCCCCATGTCTTTGCTTAAAACGACCAGGAAGCAGGCAATTTTGGGGGAGTTAACAATGCCCTCTATGAGGCTTCCCTGGTGTCTGAATAGGCAGCTCGAGCACCCAACAGAAGTCTTTTCTTCGCTTCCCCACAGTGTATCCCCAACTCCGTCCCTCGTTACCACGGATTATGGAGGGGGCTGCGAGGCTTCGTTGGAGAGGAGCGGGGAACATGGCTGAAAATGAGGTGCAGGTGTGCAATTTTGTTGGTGTGGCTGCGGCACCAGCGCGCGCGTCACCAGCACGTCACCATAGCGCGTGAGCAATCCTGATGCTGGCGTCCTCCTCACACTCTTTCTGTTCTCTCTTTCGTGCGATGCCGGGCCAGCAATTCCGAATACGCGGCCGGCGACGCCTACGACAGTGCCAGCGATCAAAAACAGGGTAGATGGCCGACAGGCCTTCGAAAAATCGGTGGCATTGTGAAAACACGGGCCTCGTCTGGCGATGCCGGGTGCTCAGAGTAGCGGGGGGACAAAGGACGGAGGGGTGCCTAACAAAAAACAGTGGGGGCATGGAGGAAGGAAACAGCTTTCCTTTCTCCATGGGTTGGGGAGAGTGGCAACTAGAGGGTCGCGGAGGCAGGGTCGGCGTTTGGGTACCCAGCGGCAAGCCGCTTGGGTACCCAGCAGGCACTTCGCGGATGCCTGATCGGTGGTCAAAGTTGGTTTCCCTGAAAGTCGGCAGACCACCGACTCCATTCACTGTAACCGATCGGCGGCGCTCGGAGACGTTCGTTGTAAGTGCGATTTTGTGCCATTGAACCAATGTATATTTTGACGATCACGCGTATATTGTCCGTTTTAAGCGAAAGTTTGTTTTAAGTGGGGCCGTTCTATGTGGGCTCGACTATATATATATATAAACCAATGAAGGCTGTTTTCTCATTCTCAGACATCCTGTGCTGCTTAGCTGCGCTCACGAGGTGCACTTACTTGACGAGGCGATTCGGAGTCAGCGTCGTCGGCTCCCAGTCTAGGGGCTTTCGCGGTAGGTTTTGTAACGGCACCTCACCTTGTGTAAGTCGCCTACGTACGCCTGTAGCCTGCGTTAAATGAACGGCCGTAGTACTGGCGAGAAGCTGAAACACGGTTGCAAGCTTACCGAAAAGTAGAGCGTAGGGTGTTGCGACAGGTGTTTGCAGGCACCGGAGGTCCGGGATGAAGCTGTTGAGGAAGGAGGAAGAGAGACTTGAAGAGGGTTTATTTACATAATATACAAGGTGAGCTCTCGTACATGACGAGCTCTTTCTTACATGGCGAGCTCTCGAATCTAACGTTTCTCTACATGGCGCTCCTTCGAATGAGCCGGGTGGCTCATTATAAAGGGTATGGGCTCTCCAGATCCCTAGACCAGGAAACATGTGCATAGGTTACTGTCCAATCGCAAATCACACACAACTGGTGAGGGGACGAGCATGCACGGCTCACGTGAACGTCCAATATTGAGGCGTGATCTGCTGTCCAAGGTGGCGCCAGCAGGGCTCTTCCTCGTCGTGTGTGTGCCGCTGGTCAAGGGGTGCCAAGCTCAAGACAGCATACTTCAAAGGGTCCGCAGAACTGCTCGCTTAATTAGCAGGCCGGTTGGCGGCGGCCGCGCGGTCGCTTACAAGGAATATGCTGTAGTTGTTGTCCTCTCTCCAACGGCTTATGGCGTCGTGACGACACGACGTCTCACCCTCCGGCTAGGAGGGACAATGCCTGGCGGTCATATGCAGCCGGCCTGTCGGCTACTTGTTTGAAGAGCCAAAGAGCGCCGCTTCCTTATCAGCTCGGGCACCAGTCACAACAAGGGCGGGTGTAGCAAAAGTCACTGTGAGCGAAGTGCAGCCGCACACGGTCGGTGAAGACGTGGGGTGCTTGCCTTTTCTGAGTTAAACTATGCACTTCTTCCCCAGCTTCAGGCAGTTAGAATAGTTGTGAAGGCTAAGAGCCTTTTTACGGGTGAGTGATCATATAAAGGCACAAAGCAGTACTCCATCATTGCGCAGCACTCGTCGCGGATACAAGCAGCAGCAGTTTTAAGAAACAAAGCACTGTGCTTTTAAAATGAGCGTTAAAAGCGGACACACATGGTAAGAACAGCGTCGGTAGCCAAGATAACCAATTGAAGTGCCTCTTTTCCGAGTTTTACAAAGATGGTGGTTTCTCTATACAGCGCCGCACTCCGCCGAAGCGCGCGCATCCTCGAACTGACGTCATCATGATCAGCCTGACTACGTCCACTGCAGGACAAATGCCTCTCTCATGCTCCGCCAGTTAACCCGGTCATGTGCTTGCTGCCGCCAATTTATACCAGCAAACTTCTTAATCTCATCTGCCCACCTAACCTTCTGTCTTCCCCTAACTCGCTTGCCTTCTCTGGGAATCCAGTTGGTTACCCTTAATGACCAGCGGTTATCCTGTCTACGCGCTACATGCCCGGCCCATGTCCATTTTCTCTTCTTGATTTCAACTATGATATCCTTAACACCCGTTTGTTCCCTAATCCACTCTGCTCTCTTTTTGTCTCTTCAGATTACACCTACCATTTTTCTTTCCATTGCTCGCTGCGTCATCCTCAATTTAAGTTGAACCCTCTTTGCAAGTCTCCAGGTTTCTGCTCCGTAGCTAAGTACCGGCAAGATACAGCTGTTATATACCTTCCTCTTGAGGGATAGTGGCAATCTACCTGTCATAATTTGAGAGTGCTTGCCAAATGTGCTCCACCCCATTCTTTTCCTTCTAGTTACTTCAATCTCGTGGTTCGGCTCCGCGGTTATTACCTGTCCTAAGTAGACATAGTCTTTAACAACTTGAAGTAAACTATTACCTATCTCGAAGCGCTGCTCTCTTCCGAGGTTGTTGTACATTACTTTCGTTTTCTGCAGATTAATTTTAAGACCCACCTTTCTGCTCTCCTTGTCTCGTAATCATGAGTTGCAATTTGTCCCTTGAGTTACTCAGCAATGCAATGTCATCAGCGAAGCGCAGGTTACTAAGGTAATCTCCATTAACTCTTATCCCTAACTGCTCCCTTCTAGGCTTCTGAAAACCTCCTGTAAGCACGCGGTAAATAGCATTGGGGAGATAGTGTCCCCCTGCCTTACACTCTTCTTGATTGGTATTCTCTTGCTTTCTTTATGAAGCACTATGGTAGCAGTTGATCCCCCGTAGATTTCTTCCAGAATGTTTATATATACTTCATCTACGCCCTGATTCCGCAGTGTCTGCATGACGGCTGATATTTCTACTGAATCAAACGCCTTCTCGTAATCTATGAAGGCTATGTATAGTGGTTGGTTATACTCTGAGCATTTCTCTATTACCTGATCGATAGTATGAATGTGGTCTATTGTTGAGTAGCCCGTTCGAAATCCTGCTTGTTCCTTTGGTTGATAGAATACTGATGTTTTCTTTACTCTGTTAGCAATTACCTTTGTAAATAGCTTGTATACTACAGAGAGCAAGCTGATCGGCCTGTAATTCTTCAAGTCCTTGTCATCTCCTTTCTTATGTATTAAGATGATGTTACCATTCTTCCAAGACTCTGGTACTCTTCCCATCAGGAGACACCCCGTAAACAGGGTGGCTAGTTTTTCTAACACAATCTGTCCTCCATCTTTCAGCAGATCTGATGTTACCTGATCCTCACCAGCAGCTTTGCCTCTTTGCATACTCTCCAAAGCTTTTCTGACTTCTTCTATCATTACTGGTGGTGTGTCATCTGGTGGGGGTGTCAATTGATGTCATAAGTGTAAAGCCCCTAAAACTTCGTAAAGTAACGACACTCTCCTCCTCCACTCTCGTTTATCCTCGTTTTCCTCTCCTTCGCACTTTCTTTTCGAACATGGCGCAACCTACATTGTTCTTGCGTAGCAGATGCCCTTTCGCGACGAGAGCCCTTTGTTCGGCAGGTGGCGCTCCTGCTAAAGCCCTTTGATTTCGCCCAGCCGTCTAACTGACCCTAAAATTATCTTAACGAGTGTAACGTCAGCCCACAAGAGCTCTGTTTAGTGCCACGCGAACTAGTGACTATGCCTTGATCGAGTTACTCGGTGTCGCCATGACCAGATGTTAACTTTGTGCGCATTACCCCATGTATGTTCTTAAACGTGAAATTGTGATCGTTGGTGAAAACCCATTTTTTTTCCCCCATATTTTAGGACGTCTCCGAATAAGTTTTACACTGTAAATAACATTGCTGAAACATTCATGCGCGGCTACTATGGCTTACTTTTCTGTTAACTAGCGCGATGGCACCCGATGGGACAGTGTGACCCTTTTCTTACTCAGCGCATGGGTGGTGCAAGATTCACCGTATATAGGGTAGGCAATATGTGCACAGAGAATTAACGACTGTCATGCAGTGAAAGCAACAACTCGCATTGACGCTGTCGAGGCGGGACGACGATGTCGCCGATGGCCAATTTAACCATTTGGTGAGACATGTACGGCCTTAATAATGTGTCAGAAGGCGCAAAGTTGGTACACTCGAACAGCTGTGGTTGTTTCGTGAAGTGTTTAGACGCACCAATCATATTTCATAAGTGCGCCTTGAGGACGTATCTCACATACGAACGATACTGCTGAAAGAATGAGCTACCTTATGAATAAACTAGCGCGTCACCATACGCAATTATTTCGCGAGAGCTCCGCTCGCGGTTATAAACCTTCACACGAAATATCAACTAAACTATAATGCGAAGTTACATGTATGTACGAGGTCCCTAAACGATGCACGCACCCAATGACTCGAAGGCATGCAGGCTTTGCGTTGCAGCATGCCCTTGCATTGCGGGTCCCCTGCCTGATCGGTAAACGTAAAAGAACGACAGAGAGCAATTCGCCCTGAAACATACGAGCATGCAACAAAATACAACGGAGGGATCCAATCTTAATTTCGGTTGCTGCGCTCCAGTTTTGTTTATTCCAAACAGCAACGCGAAATCTCTGAAGTTCCGCAATAACAATTTCGAGCGTCCTCCACGTACATTCTAAGTGCACAAACCAGTACCGCGAATTCAAACCAGTCGGCGCATAATGACAAGCAGAACATGTAAGCATGTATTGTTGACAAAAAAAAAAAGCCCTCGCAGAAGCGTGAATGAAACCCAAGTGAGGGATCGCAACGCCCTGCACAATTAACTGCGACTTATCGACGGCGTTGGAGTAGGCATTGAATTGAGCAAACATCAAACCATTCTCGTAATGAGACACGCGCAACTTACTTCGCAAACTGGATTCGAAACTGTCGGCTTGAAGTTCTTATTTCCGATGCTACGTAATCATGCCTTTTGTCGCGATTAACGGGCGGTATCATAAAGAGCTTTCGGCCATCACTAGACTTGTTCTGGTAGCAGAAGGCGCAACAACCACTCACTGCAACGAACAGCGACGTCATTCTTGGATGAAAAGTATTTCACAGCACAGCGCGCACGCGAGGACAAGTTCGCATAGGTCAAAACAGATACGCTGCGCCCCAAAAAGTCCACACCTCCAGAGAAAAGATGGCACAACACGGCGCCGGCCTCAGAGAAGTCGGAGGAAGTAAAGAGAGGAGGCGCGTTAATATCGACGCACGTGGCTACTTTAAGAAGTTTTAGGCATAGGTTTTAGGGGCTTTACATAAGTGTACTGTTACTGTATATGTAGCTACCTTTAGGTAGCGGAGTTGCGCATACCTTTTCCTTCTCCGCTCACGCCGCTATTCTGCGAGCGCTTTCACGTGGTGCAGTGACGTCAAATGTTCAATTTTACACGGCAAAGCCAACTTTACGTGCACAATGGCGCAGCGCCCGCGTGTTCTGTGCCTGCACCAACTTCAGTCTCATCGTGACCGCAATTAAAGGCTTTTAGTTTGTATATATACTTATTTACGTTACCGTGTTACCAGATGGAATCTGCGCATGTTCGGGTCTTTACAGAACGTAAACCTTTACTCGTTCATGTGGGACGCCAGGGTTAACTTCAATTATAATTTTAATCTGATGTTGAAAATCCACAAAGAATGACCACTAGTGTCACCAAACAATAATGTGGTTCGTATACCGCTGGTAGGACAAGAAATCCCCGCTGATAGATTCATTTTGCTTGAAAACAAACATGTATAACATGAAATTGCATTTTATGCATTTCAGGCAGCTTTAGGTTGTGCCAGAGAGTAATTTTGGGCATTTTTCCGGTGCATTCAATTGCGCTGTCGGCAATCTGCTTGCTTGCCTGCATGCCTGCTTGCGGTTTGCAGGCAGGCATACGGGCAGGCAGACCTAAGGCTGTTGCACTTTGGTTGTTCTTTACGTCCACATTGCTTACTGTCTCGAACATCTGAAGGATATAGCCATGCAGTCATTTGTCATGAAATTGTTTGTCATATTGTCATGCGCTCTTTTTATGCAGTCATTTCTAAAACATTTATTACATAAATAAACCACTATCATGCAGTGCCTATGCATAACAATAGGTAGATGATCCAATTACTAGTCATTTGCATTAAGTGATTCGCGTGGTACCCATACTCAGTCTCCACTGCAAAAGTGTCCTGTTCCACAAGTGAATAAAACGTTAAGCTCTATAGTACCTTGTGCCATCACGGACGACTATGATGTACACTAGATGTCAGATTCCAAAGACAGCTAGTACATTGTGCTGAAAACAGTACTACTGTGTAATGCAACTGTGTCATCTAAACCTTGCCCAAACATCGTCTCGAAACAGAATGTGCTTGCAAGCAGAAGAGCAGTCTTCTCAGCTGACTGTTTCAATGGGAAGCCACTGCTTGACTTATCACACGGCAGCACATTCAAGAAAACAGAGTGAGTTCTGTAAATCACGAATGCCTAAGGTGCATGACTCGCTGTTGTTGGCGGCACTATGCACTCGGCATCAATCTTTAGGCATAATCCCGCAGTATGCGTTTTTCAACACTGTAGTCATACTCGGTCCAGGAAAAGTCACCCATGCTGCGCAACCTGCGAAGCAGTGCATCCACATCCCCAGCACTGCTGCCAGACTGGGTCAGGCAAGCATTCAATTGAAAGGGCACACCATCAATACCATGTGGCTTGCTTGTAGGTGGTGGAGACCGCTGAGTTTCCATGTTCACCTGGCAAAAGTAACAGGAGTTAAGAGTACTCTGAGTAATTTACGCACAAAGCAGGTATACTGCTGCACTAGCACTTGACATAAATACATAAAACATAGACGAAGCCGCTATACATGGCTCCATGGGTGTCAGCTGGGGGTTGCAAGAGTGGCTTGCCCTCCTCAAGCCACACGAACACCTGCACGCCCCCTCTCCAACAAGCTAGACTAGCATACCCCCCTCCCCCGAAGAAATCCTGCCGACATTCATGCACTGCTCTTAAAGTAAGCTGTAAAATGTCAGACAGGTATGTATTCTCTATAATGTGCCCTTAAAAGAAAGTGTGCCTAGGAGTTTGGTAGTCAAAGCAAGGCTTAGCATTGCATACAGCATGCCATGAGAGTGCTAGCAGCTTTGTGATAGTCGAAGCTAACTTATGCGTTATTGTTGTTGAAGATATGAGCAATAACGAAATAAAAGTATAGGATAGAAACCTAATGCAGAGATAGGTAACAGACAAACAGGCTGGCGTGTGACAAGGATGGGTCTCTCTATCAAAATGTAGGCCAGCCTGTTAAGGGCACCTATTTTTGTTTCTTTGACATAATTATACAACAAAATAATCAGGAGCATACACACAATTTTATCTTCATTCAAAAGAGGAGGATGTGCCACAGGTTGTGCATTTCTGAAAAGTACACCTTTCATACAAATTAATGTTTCAGTGAGGTTGAATGTTGATGTTGTGACAGCTGACATGTGACAACATGCAGAGGCCATATAGCTACTTTCTAAAAAGCTTAAGTTAAAATTTTGATTATAGATTCTGCTCTTGACCACATGTTAATCATTTGTAAGTTTTATATCTGCCGCAATTCTGTGATGAAACATTTTTCCCAAAATGCATAAATTTGCTGGCAATTTGCGACTCAATTAGACGCTCCGGATACGGGCAACACTGGTCGAAAAAACAAAGATTGTTACACTTAACAGGGTAAACGCAGCACTTTCGCTTGGCGCCGTGCTGAAGTTTCTCAATTGTGGCGTTGGATTGCATTGCTTAGTCAAAGCCGAACAGGTGCTGGCCACGGACCGTTTGATCCTCATTAGCATAAAGGGTTTCACTGGTGAAATAGCGAAAATGGTTGCACTGGGTGTGCAACCATAAGGTGCGTTCGATTCGCCTGCACCACATGTACCAGTTCACGAGGTGCTGCACCTTGCCATTCGTTTCAGTGGTGCAGCATTGACGACCTTGGGGGAGGAGGAATCAAAATGATCAAAAATTTGATAGACAGCTTTACGTCTTGCACAGAAAACAAGCATATGCAAAAAATACACTTACGTACATAATGCAACAAAGAGAAATGGAGAGGAAAGCCAGAGAAGTTAACCAAGCTTAACCTAGTTTGGCTACCCTTCACTTAGAGTGGAGTGAGGAGAAGGGGGAACAATGAAAAGGAAAGAGGTAAAGAAAAAAGAAGAGCAAGAAAGCGATGGAAAAATAGTCAACTTGAGACCACACAGCATGGTCTCGCAATGTTCGTTCACAAGCCCTCATGAAGTCCGGCGTTCCTCAAGCACAAGAGAGCTTTCTTGACCATGCACATATACAAGACTGTCGGCCAAGGTCCCTGGATCTTCTTTTTTGTAAGCGATCGTGAATCTAGGTGACAGGAGCTTGGCTTCCAGGCTTAGAGAAGCCCAAATATTGATAAGAATGCAAACAAGTTAAATAACGGTGTATAGTTCTCACCGAGCAAAACTAAGTCGTCGTGAGTGAATTAATTAGAACGAACTACCATAGTGTCCGTCACCTTTTTTCCAATGCATAAGTCACTGATTTGAACTGTTCTCCATTGCGCGTCATCTGCATTCTCCGGGAAGTGACAGAACAATACGTTGCCATCCTTCCACCATGGTGGTGCCATGCATTACGACACACTGCGATAGTCTTAGGACAATGCTGTTTTCTTTTGCCGAATCGCGCGTGTGGCATGGCGAAGATAAGGGAACTATGTGACTGCTTCTCAATGCATGCAACGTGGTAACATATATCCTCTCAAGGTTGACCCTGTTAGCCCTATTCTCAGGCACGGCCGATCGGCGGCAAGCGAATAAAATTCAAATGCTGCTTTGGAGGTGCCCGCTCTCTATTCTACTTCATTTACAAAGCCATTCACATCAGCCTGAACAAACGCTATCAACATTTTTCTATGTATTGGCTCAAAGCATGCATGCAGTATTTCACAAACAGAACATGATAAATAAATGTAGAGAATGTATACTAACAAGAGGATCCACACCAGCCTGAGGCGGCTCACAAACAGCTGGGCTTTCGAAGACAACAAAGTCACCCTGCTGGCTCTCCTGGAGTACTGCAGGCTGCTCTGAAGGAGTTGCTTTACGACCAAATATGGACCTGAACATGATGCCACCCTGCAATACAGGCTTCAATGTCAACAAACTTGTTCAACACATGAATTTGCCACCTGCCCAGCTTTAGACTGGCCCGACCAATTTTTTAAACAGTCGGCTGGCTACTGGTGCGCACTTAACTGGTCATCATTGGCCATACTTCGAGCCATAGTATCCCTTTTATTTTTTTGCATTTCATGGGAGTAAATTCAGCCACTTCAAAGATCCTGAATATTTTTCATCCGTCACCAAAACTCTCACCCAACCTTTAATGAATTCACAACTTGAGCCCAGAAAAACGCAAAGTAATTAATCCTTCTAACTACACTAATTATACAGAGAATAATCAATCACAGCAACAACATGCTTGTATAATGAGCGTAAACTGTCAATCTTTGAAACTGTGAAAATTACCACAAAACTATTTTCTGAAAGACAAGAGACCTACACTTGTGAATGGGGGCTGGCTCCTGGGTCTGGGGCCTTACGTTCCAAATGGATGGCATACATGCACATGGCATTAATTTTTATGTCAAGATGCTGGTTACCTCTGCTGTCTCTTCTTTTTTTGTCCATATACATTACGTTACCTTCTGGCTAGACAATGTCATAATACAAGACAATGCATGTCAAAGACTAAAAATGGTGACAGTTTTTTCCAGCATAAATTTAACTACTTGTGTGCTGAAGCAGAACTGTGAGTTGGGTGAGTTCAGCGCTGTGTTCTTTCTCTGTCCGTATCTAACCCGTTGTGCTGTAAAATATTCCACGATTAACTCCTTGTATATGTACACCCCTACTTCCCCCTTCCCCTCCAAAGAGTTATATCTTTTTTCTTGTTGTAAAGTGGCAACTCTATTAGCATAGCAACTGTATAAGTCCAAGTAGAGTTACACTCAGCTTAGTCATCATCATTTTTCACAAGTACAGAGATAATACAATTTTTTTTTTAAGTGCCTTATGACACAAGCGCCTTCAATTGTGGCTGTGCATCAGCCGATAGCGCTAAGGTGCAAGCATACCGAGGACGGCCATGTCAGTCTCTTAGAGTTTTTTAAAGGTTAATTCATTTAGTCAATAAATTCATAGTCAATAAATAACTAAATCAGGTAATGCATATCGGTTCTGCGGAAACCCAAAAGGTGGTGGAAATGTTAAGAAAGGGAAAGAAGACAACCATCCATTGTAGCACCAAACCACAAGAAAATCCCTACAGATTTAACTTAATTAGTAGACCTGGTTAGATCAATTGATAGAGAGACAGCCCTGCAAAGTCATTGGTCCCGGGTTTTAACCCCGGACCAGGACGAATTTTTCAGTAACTAAGAAGCTTTTCTTTCTGAGGAAATCCATACGAATTTCCTTGTGGCTTAATGCTACAGTGGGTAGTTGTTTTCTTTTCCTTTCTTAAATAACAAGATCATGGATACACACCCTATAGAGCTTATAATTTCAACATTCCCTTTTCCGACACATGACCAACATCAGAACATACTTTTTTGCAATGTTGCCATAATTACATCCACTTCTCCTTTTACAAAATGCCAGGTCTGCATGGAACATGCAACAGAGTCACAGTATAAGCTGGAAGTGTGGCCTTGTAGCTGTATGTGAAGAACAGTTTCAGGCCACTCTATGCAGGCACGGAGTCAGTAAAGCAGTGGCTTGACATTTACACAACTACGATCAGCTGCACATTGTTTTCAAGGGAAAGGACTTTGAAAGGGCCGTGCAGTGTTTCAGACGAGTCAATGCACTGAGAGATGGAAGCTCTCTTCCATGCTGGCTCCAACACAGTCAAGAGAACTTGACAGCAGCCAGCGCAACTGAGGTGGCAAGACTGCGACTGAACGGTCCATTTTATGTGCTAGTAATATGATTCAACTCATCCCTGCCTCCTCGCGATTGGCAGACATCGCTACCAAAGCTGACTGCAGTGAGCTGATAACAGTTTACACTGTAAAGAAGTACTGAGAACATGCTGCTGCACAGGACAATGTCTTTTTTTTTTTTTGCTACTTCTTGTGTCACGCATGCAACCACTAAGGTTCCGTGAATAAACAAGCAAATAAAAATGCTGGGGAAAAAAGATCTCACTTAAACAGCCTGTGGGTACCTTTACACGGAAATGGGTATAGGACTTTCCAAAGCCTTCAAGACAGGAGAAAAAAAAAAAAAAAAGAGCCAGCCACGAATGGTAATACAGACTGGCATTTCATAAATTTATAGCATTCACTGCGATTCTAAACACACAATATACAATGGAACATCATTGATATAATCTTTCACAATAAACTTTTTGTAACATTACTCCACTTTTTTCTTTCATCTGTCCACTGTGTCATAGGAGCAAGGTACTCTGTTCCGTTCAGTTAATGCGATAACATTTCCACTAGAAAGTGGATAATTTGACAGCAGAAACAGGCTCTTACTGGTACTTTAAAAAGGTTTACATTCCAGTACACTATATCACTTGATATTATTCCTACAATGCCTGCATAATGGGCCACATGATTGTGGTCATGAGCATTCAGCAGCAGTGGCACACAGAAATAGCTGCCAGGACAGCCCTGAGAACAGTGCACTGCCACTTATTTGAGCATTGTAAGTGGTGAGACTAAGGCAGAGTTGCATATCGGTGAACAAGATGCCCTGATTGCACACATGTGGTGAAACCATGCCTGCGTGCTTCGATTACACATTTGTGATGAACCTAAACAAGAATGATTGATGGTATTTCACTTGCCAAGACCACAATATCATTATAAGTTGTGCAATGTTGGTGAACTAGAAATTAATATTGACCACCTGGGCTTTTTTTTAACATGTACCTAAATCGAAGCGCATGGGTCTTCTTTGCGTTTAGCCCACATATAGATGCAGTACAGTAGCCAGAAATTTTTTGGTGAAGGGATTCAAACAGCCTTTATGGATAATCATGCATGTTTGTATGTGCACACATAGATATACACATATAGAACTGACAAATTCTTGCAGAGGCCTCAGCCCCCTCTCTTGGCTATGCCAGTGTTTAAATGCCACCACTGTGTCTGATAATCGAACCTTCGTAGTCATACTTAGAAGCACAACTGTTTGCCCATGAAGCAAGAACATCGAGTGTGGTTAATTCCTAAAGCAAGCCTCTTGTGGGTTTCCTTTGAACGCAAGGACTCGCCACACGAGTCGTCAGAAACAGCAAATGCTTGGAAGACATCCTAATTCACTTTCAAAGTGTACCTAAATGCTCACTCTCCCGACCGAAGCCTATCGCAAGCGCGTCCAGCACTGACGTAGCTCTTTAGAAAGGGCACAGAAAGTTGTAGTGATGTCATACCAAATCTTTAGTGACCTGCGTCACCTCCGCAGTCTACGCACAGACAAAGCATCGGTTGCTACATCACTCGTGGCTGCTGAAACTAGCTATGGGAACTGCCGGCGCATTAGTTTTTTTTTTTACAGGCGCTTGGGTGGCACATGTGTGCAAGAGCAGACAGCACTGAGCACATTGTGCCAAACAGCCTTGTGTGATCACGCAACAAAGTCATCTACACTGCTACGTCACTACCCAACTCGGCACCCAGAAACCTAAACAGAAAGTCGTTCCTGTAAATAAGGTAATACTGAATTATTTTCCAGAATACATGAATCCTAGTGTATGTATCATGCTTCCCGGATCTACAAAAAGCACTTAATGTAAAGAATGCACAAGCCACAAATTTGGTGGCACCAACTATTTAAGGGCCCAAAGTAAACTTAGATCTGAATAGCAGTGCTACTTTACTAATGAAAACAAAGGAAACTTGCCTTAAGGTGTGAAACACTCTTGACAGGTGGCATTCATGGAATGGTGTGGCACTACACAAATCATCACTGTTGGGTTTGACAATGAATTCAGCTAATTTTGTACCTTCTGGAGGTTCATTTAGATAATCCAATTTTTTGAATGATGCATTTTATTTCTCAGTTCTGGTGAAGATTACATGAACTAGATTCTATTGTATTTTTTTTCCCGCAATGCATATCAGAGGCCAGTGCTGTGCTTGTATTAGAAGATTCACTCCCCATGGCGTACCGGTAAACCTCACACCAGCAAGTAGAGACATATAACAGGGGCACTTGCAATGGAATTGCCAAGAATAGCTATAAAACCAACAAAAAGGCATTGACTAAGAAAAGCGAGTGGGCACAAGCAGGCTCCACAGGAATCGGATGATTCTTTCACCACAATAGCATCCTCGATAATGGTAAATGCTCATTTTTAGTTAAATTAATTAAACATTTAAACATTCTGAGAAGTGTGGTGGCAGGTATCACTAGGCTTTAAAACAGGAATGTGCACAGTCAATAACGATCTAGAAATTATTCTACACTTGACCTTTTAGTCTTGACTAAACCTGATAAATAATTTTCTCATACATTCATGCAAGTTAGCTACCGTCACACTGAATTCGTGCAAGTACCATGTCTCGTGCCGAGTGCGCTGTCACTGCGTTCACCAATGTGTCTACCTAGCAACACTTATGCACAGTGCCAGCACATGCTACCTTTCCACTGTGCACCTTGCACACTAGGTTCGCTTACTGTCGAATTTCTGAGATGGTGCAGAACAAAGCCAGTATATAGCAGGCAAGTTACTCAACCAGGTTGATCTTCCTATAATGAACTTTCTGCATTGCAAACAGTTGTATGAGAATCAGTGATCTCCCCGTGGTCACCTATGAATGCCTGAATAAGAAGCAGATCTCACTAGGTTTCAGAGAGAAATGTTGCAGGATATTAACCTGTGCAGACACTGTAAAATGTTTACTACGGCTGCACAGCTGCATGGCCCCCAGTGCATTCTTTATGTCGCTAAATTGTTTTTCCTTTGTTGTAACTTCCTTGTTAGACTAATGGCAGAAAGATATGCTACGCATGGCATTTAAAATGGTTTAAACATTTGACCAACACAAATGGTGTTAAACTCCTCCGACCTACCAGCTGAATAAAGAGGCAACACATGAAGGCAAAATGTGAGGGTCGATGTGTCCCACAGACATTGTATGCAGTAATTTTGCTAGTTATAATGCACAATCTTTTAACTGTTTTTTTTTTATCGGAGGGGGGGGGGGGCGGTGAGACTGCAGTAAATGAGTGTGGTACCTAGCTGCACACATATGAAAAAGAGATTGGCAGAAATGTGTACGTCTCAAATACTTGAAATATTATATTTGCGACAAAGTGAACAGAGGATACTCATACAAATATGTAACGAATTTTGCACTGCGTTGCTCAAGAAATTTAAGGATTTTCGGAGGAAGGGCACACAGCTGTGCACAACCTGCGGAAGTACTATCCGTCACTTTCAAGACAAAATAACATGGGGGGCACGTGGTGTACGTAAGATGACTTAGTCGAAACATGTCGTAATGCAATTCGATCGTGATGCACATTTCAGGATTTTGACCCATGACATGGAACAGAATTGTTTTCTTGTTCTTGTTCACTTATAGACCGTCGCGCATACCTACTATGGGGGATTGGCTAAAGCGGGTATGCGCCACGGTCAATAGGTGAACAAGAACAAAAAAAAAACAACAATTCATTCGACATGGTGATAATGGCAGCTATTTATAACCAACAATTATTCAGGAAAAAAGAAACGAGACAGTGGTGCATACATTCAGCGGGAATTATTTCGGGTGAAGTTCGCGCAGTACATATCGATACCGCCTGCATCAGCGCAGTGATTTCCACAAGCAACATCTCGTTAACCCATTCTCCCTAAATGGACACCATAATCAGCGGCACGCCTACCAGAAAAACCTTGTGGACAGCTGTCACTTCAATAGATCGCCAGGTGAACCCCTTCTCTCTCTATGTAGGTACACACTTGCGTCAGCTGACTGAAGAGGCACGTACTACACGGCTTCCTTCCTTTCCTCCACACACGCTATGACTCGCGCCTACACACACGTGGTGCTACATTGTTTGAAGCAAATTATCCGTCAGCGCCACAACATTCTGCCTAAGGAAGTTGTAGGGGACTGGCCCTTCGCATAACCCCTCGTACTCGGGTTCAGTTTATTGAAACGGCCTTTTTCATTACACTCCAGTCGACGAACACAAGTTGAGAGTGATCACACCGAGACTTCCAAAAATTTTCCGGAATCTTTTTTGCGAGTTGATTTTGGTTTCAAAACGAAACTAAATGTTTCATTCCGGTTCTGGTCACGTGCTTTTTTTTTTAATGGTGACCTCCATGTGCTTGCGACAAGGCGCTGTAGCACGGAGGAAGGAAAAAGGTAGCGACGCTTTCATCGGCCAGCGGCTCCCGTCTGAATACTTTCGCCTGGTCTGGTGTTGGGCAAAGTGTAAACAGTTGTAGGACGCCATGGGTATCTGGAGAGTGCAACACGCATTGAGAGGAAGCTGGAGCATGCACAGCGAGTTGCTCCGGTGTCAGAGGCTGCGCAGTCGGCTGCCGGTAAGTTCGTAATCGCTCGAGAACGAGGTTGTTTGCATCTGCTTGTCTGTGAGGAGCAACTGTGCCACGTAGTATTCATGCAAGTACACGCAGTACGACGATAATGTCGCTCGCCGCGAATTCACATTGACCTTTACTCACGTAGTACATGCCAGTGGTTGCATGTCTGTGTGCCTTAGAATGAATGAACTTGGTTGGGCGCAGGACCAGTAACACCGCATATTGGTTTGACACAACCTGACGGAGTAATGTAACACAAATGAGGTCGAGTATAGAAGCAAATGACGAAGTGCTGAGTTTAAGCTTGCCACTCGACATGCAATAACAAAGGTAGAGAACAATGTACCTTTCGTTGGCGGCAGTGCACTTTGTGATTACACTCGCCCGCTCTACTAACCTACATGCGGCGTCGACTCTGTGCTCACGAGTCTTGGGGAGGTTTCAGAACCGAAATTCTCAGCCCATTTCATAGCTTTTGCACAGTAACAAATCGGCATCGAAAATACTCCGCGCGATTCTGGTACGTTTCTGAAAAAACAATTGACTGCAACAGCTACGAACTAGTGGCGCGAAGACTGAGGAAACGACAGAGCCGGTGGCCTCCGCCTTAGTCACTTGTTGTGCTTTACTCTCTTCCTTTTCCTCCTCTCTGGAACTTCCCTTTCCACCCCTTGCTACATGGCTATGCTATTTCTCTGTTCCTTTCCTTCCTTATTCTCATACTCACGTCGCCCCTCCTCACCCTCTGTTACCCTTGCAATACTTCACTATACAAAGCTATGCTATGCTTTACTCTGTCACATCACTCCTCACCTTCACTTCACATAAACTTCACATAAACCCCAGTGCTTTGAAAAATTCAGCCCCATTGCCTTTGACAGTACGGTGACGCGTTTTTCAAAAAAGTATCATCAGGTGTTCAGCTGCTTTTCTCCTCCTTTCCACACACACCACAGTCCTTTCATACTTGGCTTGACATGTCCTTACTAGCAGTACTCCTGTCCTGGCTTCTAACAGCAAAGTGCTGCCCTAAGAGTTATTGTACTTTTTTTTTCTGTAGCGATTTCCTGCTTGATGAGGACAGGTAGGTTAGCCAGTTCTCAGACCGGCTGGCTACCCTGTGCTGGGGAAGTAGATAAAGGGAATGAAAGATGACTGAAAAGAGACATCGAAAGAGAAAAAAAAAAAAAGGAAGAAGGACAACAGTATTGTCTACGATGCTGCTTACAGTCTGTCCCTAAGTATATTTGCCCACAAGAAGCGCAATAATGCTCTCAATGACTTGCGTGCCGAGGACGGTGTCGGCCAGTGTCCTCCCCCAAGTCTAAGTGATTTTGGTCCTAATATTTTTTCTTCTGGCGATTGGCGATTGTCAAGTCTATCTAGAACTTTTGACACTTCTTTTCTTGATGCACCAAAGCGAGGACACTCGCAGAGAAGATGGGAAAATGTCTCCGCGCAACCACAGTTGTCGCATGTCGGGCTGCTGGCTATTCCGATTCGAGACAAATAAGCATTCGTAAAGGCCACCACAATCCACAGATGGCAGAAAGTGTCTCTTCGGCTTTGGCTATTCCTGATAGAAGACGGAGCTGTGTTTTATTTCTAATTTTGTAAGCATCCTGACTCTTCACTGGATCCACTCAGTTTTTTAGGTTTTTTTCTGAACCAATAATTCTTTTTTGCTTGGTCTCCTGTTGTTGTGGAAGTATTTACTTCACACATTTCTGGCTCACTTCCTTTATTTTATATTGACACTTTTTATGTACACTTTCCAAGCCCTCTGCTCTTCCCAGTTTCTCTATATCTCTCCTCAAATTTTATCTTGCTGCCAGCTTCCTTGCCAAAAAATGTCTATTCCACATCACCTGTACCCTCTGATTTGATGTGTTTCTGTGAGCTCCCAATGCAAAACTGCCTACATTGCATTTCTTAATTTTCTACCTTGCTTCTACCTCTGATCCCATGCAGAAGACCGCATTGCTGAACGTTATACCAGGAACAATTATTCCTTTCTAAATTCCTCTCACTACCCTGTACCTGTTGTAATTCCACAGTGTCTTGGTTTTCATTACAGCTGCATTCTTTTTACTTTTAGTCGCTGCATGAATGTACTCACACGAACATTTATCAATTACCACCAGCTTGTCTGCCTGTATCCTGTGCTAACCATATTTGTTGTCAATAAAAGTCATAACTGTCGATTTCTTATGACTGAATTTTCAGTAGTTTCAATCTACTCGACTTCTCAATCATGCGACAAGAGCTCGCCGACCGCCTTAGAAAGGTCAAGACACCGTGGACAGGGCCGCACATAAGGAGTGCTGGTGGTCAGCTGATGACACCCACGGGTAAATGCACCACTAGACTTCGCATCGGGGATTCTAGCTTCGTGGCCACTTTCGTCCTGTTGCCAGACTGCTGTAAAGAGTTAATTTTGGGCATGGATTTTCTTCAAGATCATGGCGCTGTTATCAACATTCCTCAACGTATGGTGACGTTTTGCTCACATCCTTATGCCGACAACAGCAGTGAAGAACAACGTGGCCGTTTGCCAATGGCCGACGATGTGACACTCCCACCGAGATCCTGCTGCCTTGTGTCGGTGTCCAGTGGGTGTCCTTGCTATAAAGATGTGATAGCGGAGCACATAGTCACTCTTTTGTTCACGCAAGGCATTTCCATCGCGAGGGGCGTCCTGGCGCTTACTGGTGGACAGGCAGAAGTGCTCCTCACAAACTTCAGCAACGAGCGCCGCCAAATCCAGAAGGGTACCGCAATTGCCTACTACGACGATGTAGACCAAGCCGGGGATTGTTTTACCTTGCAACCAGATGACACGACTCACACGTGAGGACGTCCCCTTCCTTTGGGGTGAACAACAGCAAATCGCGTTCAATGAATTACGACAACGCCTGCAAACACCTCCAGTCCTCGCGCACTTCGACCAGGAAGCCCCTACAGCACTTCACACTGACGCCAGCAATGTAGGTTTGGGTGCAGTGGCAAGACGGCTGTGAAAGAGTAATAGCCTATGCCAGCAGAACTCTCTCTCGCACGGAGGAGAACTACTCGACCACCGAGAAGGAGTGTCTCGCCGTGGTGTGGGCGGTCATCAAATTTCGGCGGTATTTGTACGGCCGCTCCTTCAAGGTTGTTAGTGACCATCACTCTTTGTGCTGGCTCACCAACCTTAAAGATCCATCTGGTCGTTTGGCACGCTGGAGCCTAAGGCTTCAAGAGTTTACATGACCGTCGTCTATAAATCTGGGAAGAGGCACACTGACGCCGACTGTCTCTCACGGTCGCCAGTGGAAACTCACGCTCCTGACGACGAAAACATCGACGCGGCATTCTTGGGAGTTGTCGACACGGCCACTATTGCACGAGAGCAGCGCAGTGACTCTGAGCTGTTACCACTCATTGAATATTTAGAAGGACGACGTGAAGACGTGCCGCGGTTATTTGCTAGGGGACTGCCATCTTTTTGCTTGCGAAACGATGTTTTCTATAAGAAAAACTTCTCACCAAACGGTAACCCGCACTTGCTCGTCGTGCCTGCCTCTCTTCGAAAAGAAATTATGGAAGCGTGCCGTGATGAAGCAACGTCTGGTCATCTAGGCTACACCCGAACATTGTGCCGACTGCGATGCAAGTACTACTGGCCAAAGTTACCTGCTGCTGTTAACCATCACGTGCGAACTTGCACCGACTGCCAAAGACGCAAAGCACCTCCCAGTAAGCCAGCCGGTCTTTTACATCCAGTCGAAGCACCAGAAAAGCCGTTCACCCAGATTGGAATGGATTTCCTGGGTCCCTTTCCAACTTACACAACAGGGAACAGATTTATTATTGTGGTCACTGATTACCTGTCCCGTTATGCGGAGACTAAAGCTATGCAGCGCGGCACAGCAGCAGAAGCTGCTCAGTTCTTCATCGAGAACATCGTCCTTCGGCATGGCGCTCCAACAACAGTGATCACAGACAGAGGACCTGCCTTCACCGCAGAGCTTTTGGAGTTGGTTCTCAGACTCAGTGGTACAGCTCACCGGAGAAGAACTGCATACCATCCGCAGACAAACTGACGGAGCGCCTCAATAGGACTCTCACAGACATGATCAGTATGTACGTTGACACGGAACATAAAAACTGGGATCAGATATTGCCGTACGTGACCTTTGCTTGCAACACCGCTCGACAAGAAACCACTGGAATGACACCGTTCAGTCTGATCTATGGTCGCGAAGTCACGACAACATTGGACGCCATGTTGCCGCATGAGTGTGACGACATCCATGTAGACGCGGAAGAATTCACTCAGCGTGCCAAAGAAGCCAGACAGCTCGCGCGCGTGCGCATCTGCCATCAGCAGCATCAAGATGCACAACGCTACGACACCCGACACCAGTTTATTAGCTACACACCAGGTGACAAAGTGTGGGTCTGGATTCCAATACGTCGACGTGGACTGTCTGAGAAGCTGCTAAGACGGTACTTTGGTCCACACAGCGTCACGCGACGCTTGAACGACGTTAACTACGAAGTTGTTCCCGACACTGATTGTAGTTCTAAGCGCCGAAAGCATTTGCCCGAAGTTGTGCACGTCGTGCGTATGAAACCGTATTTATCGAGTTAATTAGCTCCCGGCTGCCGTTTTCGTACGACTACTTCATACGCCTTGTAGAGAACCTAAGTTGCGCATCGGGACGATGTTTCTTTCGGAGGAAGGCAAATGTCACGTGCTTGCTCAAGAAAGACGATGGCAGTTGTGCATGTGCCACGAAGGACTACGAAATGGACAAAAAAGAAGAACTCTCTTGCGCGTTCTATTAAAAGAACCTACCTGCTTCTGGTGTCTCAGTTTATGCGGGAAGACCTCTGTTTTGACGTCGTGACAATATGTCTCCCGCTTTAGTGCAGATGTCTATCAATGGCTGCGACATTTTTTTTTAGCATGATAGTATTAAAGAGCTCATTTTGCAGAAATTTCGCTGTCAGTGTTGTTGGTTGTAAGCAAAAAATCAATAATGGTCTAGAGGGAAAATCCAAAGTAGATGCAAATAAAGAAATATTTTTAAAATCTTCCATTCGAGTAACTATCGAACCCAGGACTTCAGCGTGGCAAGCAGGTGTTCAATCATATCGCCACTTCTGTGCTTAAGATTGATTCGAAAAAAAAAAAAAACACTACACAAAAAACTATGAATGTTACGTGCTGCAAAAGTGCTGTTTCTTGGCAAAAGCATAGAATCACACTAGAGGTCGAAACATCTAAATAGTACAGTTAGTGGCTGGTTTAGAGGTCAACTAATTATAAAGCAACCAGGCCTAATTAACTATTCTTATCAACTATAGCATCAACGATGTGTGCAGCTGTGCAGGTGTTCATGTTGCCTTACGGATTATGTAACTGCTACCTTGCAAGCTCGCAATAGGAAGAATTATTTGGTAGCCCATGGGCACTTCACAACTGTACTTGCAATAGGCATTATAAGATAGCTTAAAAGGGCTGATTTGCTACTGCACAAACAATCCATGCAGCATGGTTTAGGTGTCCACCAAGAAACAAAGTCGGTCTAGCAATTTAGAATGCAATGCCAACTGCGTCTGACTCTTGAAGCTGAAGAAGCATCATCCAAGTTTTTGTTGCTGACTACTAATACTATGTCGTCTACATAGACAAGTGCTGTTAGTGAGTGCTGGTAATGAGGACACAGTGCTTCGCCTGTCTCGGTCTTTATGTCCCATTCAATGAGCTGTTACCCAATTCTCACAGTAATGCTATCAAGTTGTGAATGTGCAAAAAGAGTGTCCGTCTCCACAGCATTCGAAAGTATTGTGCCGTTTGGTGTGTGTTCATAAAGTAAATGTTTGAAGGAGCTTGTGTAAATGTATGGCGCTTCTTGATGTGTGATGCCCCGTTTGCAATTTTTCTTTTCGGTGATGTTGTTGATCTATTATTGAAGCACTCATTTTTTATTTTTGTTTTGTTTGTTATTCCCATACCCATGCGTACTTTTTCGAACCACTTCCTGTATTGACCTGTACAAAGGCCTGCAGTATTGTTAAATAAATAAATAAATAAATAAGTTTTGATCATTTTGTTGTTGTGCCAGACCAGTGTAGATACATCTAGTTCACATGGCATGTTGTGTTTTTTTTTGTCTTTGTATTTTTTTGCTTAATGTGTGGAGCAATCAGTATCGTTTTTTTTATTGTTTTTCCAGGTCTTGGCAGCCAGCTACTCAACAAAGGCAGTAAGTACTGGCCAATTAAACATTTTGTGTGGAGTATTGCTAATAGAGAATCAACTATAGTTCCCTGTCTGAATTTTGTATCAGCATTTTATTGTTTAAAGATGAAAATAAGAAAAAAACTCGCCTTACTGCAGCTGTGCAAAACGTTTTTGTAGTCATGTGACACTTGTAGGGAAATTCACTGTTTTGTTTAATTAGCTAGCTTGGGAATAAGAAAGCAATTAATATTTTATTTAGGGCCATGTAGTCTTGTCCAAAAATGATGCCTTGTTACACTAGCTTTTTTGCTCTAAGATTTGTAAGGGAGAATATTCTGCAGAGAATGTTCTGAAGCAAGTAATATAGAGCTGTTTGTGATCACAATGTGTAGGGGCTTTCCTTTTCTGGCATCTAAAGAAAGGTATTGAAATAGTATCGCAAATCGCAGGAGACTGCAATCATGCTACATTGTGTTGCAGTACTCCCAACTGTATTTCACTGAGTAAAAGCATCATGGAAGAGTGAGGGGCTTCATAGCCAGTGTCGTCTCGCAGAAAAGATGTGATAAGCAATATTGTGCCTTGCTCGAATAACGTGGGCATTTGGGCAGGTTGATTATTCACCATCAAGAAGATTTTTTTAACATCATGTAAAAAACACATATGTACGAAGGGAGGTGACACGGTCTGGCACTCACTTCCAAGGATTGTTAATTTGAAAAAGATGTTTATATATGGTGGGAAAATTGCAAAACGGCACCAAAAAAAAAAACGCACACATGAGACAAATATTGTGCATAAACGCTAACAGATGACAATGTTATTGACATCTGCGTGGAAAAGATAATCCACTACCTTTTTGTGTAAAGTGATGACAGGCCTGCTAATTCATGCTTCCCCCAAATGAACAATCTCAGCCATCCGTGCAATTTTTCCTGTCAGCGTATTTTTACTACTGAACATCGCTCTGGTTTGATTGTGAGCAGGAATGCAACCTCAATCCTTTAAATGCGCACTCAAACATCTGGAGTTGCCACTCATCACATTCCAGCAATGTTCAGGCAAGCTTGGAAGTTTGCCTGGCGTATTTCCTGCCACACGACACTGGGATGATATACACCACGTTGTCAACACAAGGTGCCAACAAATTTCAGTGCTTAATCAGGGTGTTCTAGTGGAAATCATTGGCTTGCGCAGTTGTTCCAGTTTCTCAGGCGCAGAAAAAACAACTTTCACATCTGCGCCCTGCCGTACCTTCTTAAGGCCGTGCAACATCTGGTGTATCCAAGGGACCTCTGCAGCCTTAGCTTTCTTCCTTCCCTTATCATGGTGGTCATTACGAGACTACCTCTAGAAGGCTGGTTACTTGGGACATGTTCTTGCTTCTGATGCTAGTCGGCTTCTCAAAGAAACAAAGCACTCTCATCACAATTACTGCTAGGGTAAAGGTTAGAAGAAAGCTAAGGCTGCAACAGTAGTTCCCCAGTACTCTCTACATCTCTGAAGGATCCCTCAGTGAATTATGAATATTTTATTTTCATATTTAATCTGCAGTATTTAAGCAGAATAGAAAAATTAGTCTGAGCAGTGCCACAGTACAGCTGACCTGTTGTTGGTTTTATGCAGCTGTTATGTACCACTCTTTAACATTCTATAGCTCAAGTTATATCAAACATTAAGCATAGCAAGTGTTGCATAAATATGAGCACTCTTGCTTATTTCTGTATAAAAAATAAAGAAACAAAAATACATTTTATCTC
This sequence comes from Rhipicephalus annulatus, assembly GCA_013436015.1. Taxonomy (NCBI): domain Eukaryota; kingdom Metazoa; phylum Arthropoda; class Arachnida; order Ixodida; family Ixodidae; genus Rhipicephalus; species Rhipicephalus annulatus. The sequence continues at coordinate 54,851 of WOVY01012968.1, forward strand.
ATTTTATGTTTTCAGTTTTTGCTTACACTTAAACAATTGGGCAATAATTGTTCAGCATTTTATTTACCTCATATTTTGCTGAAAATAATGGTCACATATTTAAACAGTGGAATATGAGTGCTGATTCTTTTATGTGTCTGCTATACTAGAGCGTAGTCGTAAACCACCAAACAATAGGTATAAAAGTGTATGCATCTTAAAAGCAAATAGCATTCTCACTGAAAAGCACAGTTCCTTGTTCCACATTGCAACCACTGTAGTTTTGGTTTTGGCAAAAGAGCATGACTCATTAGTTATTTTGGGGGCAAGATGGTAGATCAAAATAATTAAAATGAAACTAGTTGGAAAAAAAGGAGTCATTAATGTTATCCGATTGTTGTCCGTGGTGTTCTTTTCGATGCTTTCAGCGAGGACAGTGAGACTTCGTAAGTAGGCTTGTGCAAATATTCGATCACTTTGAATATTCGAATGAAAATAATGTTTTCGAACACAATTCGATTTAATTTAAGTTATTGGTAATTTCAAAGTATTCAAAATGAACAAGCAGGTGTATGTCGCTATGGAAATCTTTTGTAAAGGTTTCACAGAAGTGGAGGGATGCTGTACCGTGAATACAACTTTCTAGAGAGAATACAACTTTCTAGAGAAAGCCTGCACTAAGCCCTATTTCAAGGTTAAATGAGCATCGTACTCTCGCATAGATTTTTTCTTGTTTAAGTTTAAGGACTTGTTACACTGGCTTTTGTGCTGTAAAACTTGTAAATTTAAAAGTGTAACACATTTTACGTGTTATCTCTTGCCTTCTACTAAAATTCAATTCTTGCTAGTATTTAAAGTTGCTTCCATTGCCTTTGGACCAAAAATAATATTTGCGCATGTTTTGTCTCAATTAAAAATATATATATGTTGTGCAGGTTAGTTGAGTCATAACAGATAGGCTCATTTTTCTTTGTAATATGTTATATGTACTATCCAAATAATTTGAAACGAGTTGCTTCGAATTCTTTTTGAGCCTAAGGATCGCACAGGCCTATTCGTAAGTACTGCAACCATGTCCTTCATTCGCTGTTGTTGTTCAGGATGAGGATCGGCACAAGAATGTGGAACACATTCGCAACATTGGCATCTCGGCGCACATCGACTCGGGAAAGACCACGCTGACCGAGCGGCTGCTCTTCTACACGGGTCGCATTGATCAGATGCACGAGGCAAGTGGATAGCTACTCCTTGGCATGCCATTGCTGGTGGTCAGCCGCACACTCCCCAAAAATCTTGCTGAGCGCTCTAATGGAAGTAACTTTGTGGTTACAATACTGTGGGGTGATGAAAATAATATCTGGAGATGTGTGGCAGAACAACTGCGTATATTATTATGAAGCACAGTGTAGAGGAGGGCTTCAGCTATGAAATTCCCAGCGACAACTTGCTGCAGTATATAGATATATTAATTTACAATTTATTTATTTACGATATTTAAAGTGCCCACTTGAGGCATTAATGTAGCGGGGAGATAACATTTAATATACGTGTTTAAAATACATTTGTAAAAAAGCAATACATTTGAGAACAGTAAAGAAAAAAAGAAAGAAAATGCAGAAGGGTGACGAGCCAATAACACTGCGGTGTATATGAAAGAAATAAAGCTACATAATAAAGCATGCAACAGTGACACGTAATTTGCATTGACGTGTGGGAAAATACACAGCAAAATGTGTAATTATAACACACACACGCGTGTGCACACACACACAAAGTGTAATCAGGCTGTCACAGAACGAGCGCTAAAAACGGGCGCGCCGCCAAATTCTTGCGATAACGGGCGGGAGAAACGCCGCGAGGTCAAAAAAAAAGAAAAAAAAACATACATGGCTCCCCGGGCGCGCACTCTCCCCGCGGAAGCGTGGCTTCGCCGACGAACCTCCTCACCCCACAGCGGCGGCCGGGCAAGCGCTAGAAATTTCCAGAAGGAAAGGGGCGTGTATGCCGAGATGAGTCATCTGTCGGGGACGGCCCCCGTACAGTCCCGCGCCTCTCCACAGCCTTCGCTGTGTATCGCGCCGACGAAATGACGAGAACCGTCTGGAATGTCGCGCGCAAGATATTTAACCGAGCAGCCGAGATGAGAGATCAGGAGGAGACGGAAGTGAGCGCCAGAGCGCGTAGGAATTCCGCCGTGTAGTCGGCGAAGGTTTTGGTCCGTAGGGACGAAGCCGGAGATGAAGAGGATTTCCACCTGAGGGGTGAAGGCTCGAGCTACAGGCAAGAGCGTGTGTTTACCGCTATCGAGCGAAGACGCGTGGCAACAGCTGCGGGTGTGAAGCCGACGTGTTCCGGCGAAGAAGTTGAAGTTTGAAGAGTGGCCAATTGAAGACGGGAGGTTTCCTGGAAGAGAAACTTCGAGGGCTGCGGAACGACAACAACGCGGGACTTTGAGTGAGTGATTCTCGGAAGAGTATCATCTAGACTTTGGTTCCAAGAACTTTGGACTGAATAGGTTTTCTATCTCTTTAGTCTTTAAGGGTCTTGATTGTTCAATGCATGCGACTGCATTGTAGTGCGTATCGTTGTCTGTGTCCGTTGTTTTGAGTGTGGCTGATTGTACTGTGTAGTACGTTGTTTGATCGGTGACGTATTGTATGTAACTATTGTGGAGTGTGCATTCTTGTGTATTGTTTTCGATCTGCCAATTTTGAGAATATAATATTTGTTTTGGTTATCAACTCTCGGCTCTGACTTGTTCTTTGGGCCACAGCCGGCGTCCGCTTGCGCGCCAAAAAGGACCACTTCTAAATTGTCCACGCTTTCGTGGTGCGGTTCGGGGGGCCAATACTTCGGCCCTTGGAATTAGCCCGGCGATCGCCTCCCTAATTAGCGGGACCGGTGTGACACAGGCTATGAAAAAATGTGACTTTGAATTGCAAAGGTAAATGTTTCCCTGGATGCGGCTACAATTTCTTGAGTTTCACTTCTGTATGGATCACTGAAAAAATAAAAACGCCAGGCCTGCACAGTAGGCGCAGCACATTCATAGCGGAAGCTAGAAGAGCGGCCTTTCGGAGCCTTTTCGAAACACTTATTGGGTAACTACTGCAAGCACTCTTGCTTAATACCCTCTAGGTCATTAATAATAAATATTGCCACCCAGACGTAGTGGGTCGACTGCAAGAGCGGCTCTATCATCTGGAGGAAAGAAAGAAGATCGCGTGCCTCTTCTGACTCGAGAGCCAGCCACGACTGACGCATCGTCCCAGCGCTAGCTATTCGGTGGTTCAATGAACCCCCAGTACCTGTGATTCATCGTGACAAATTGGTGGAAGGTGCTGGGTAGTCTCACGAATGCTACAGACCCCCCCAGGAAGCCGTAATACGAGTCCAGTGCCAGTCAGTGCTCCTGTGACGGACCAGCCGCTGAATCAGGGGATTGCCTCCGGAAGTCGGTGATACTGCTCCCACCACGTCAACAAACATGACCAGCACTTCGGTACAAACCTTGCCAACCGGCACGGGAAGCATGTCGTCGAACTGCTATGCGTTAGAAAGCCCACGGGCACCGGCGACGTTCCATGGTACGGAGCGCGAGGTTGTTGAGGACTGGTTGGCGGACTTTGAAAGCGTAGCCACCTTGAATCAGTGAAACGACGCAGCGAAACTGGGTCTTGTCTACTTCTATCTCGAAGACGGGGCACGCACTTGGTATCAAAATCGAGAGGAGCAGCTGACGACGTGGCCCGAATTCTCTCGTAGACTTCTGCAGACATATGCCAGCGCTGACCACCAAGAAAGACGGAAGACAAGAAGCGTCACTTGATGGGCGGTGTCAAGGACCAGCTTTTCGCCGGCCTCGTGCGAAGCCCTCCGAAGACGGTCTCGGAGTTCTTGTCCGAAGCCGTGACATTGGAAAATGTGCTGCAGAAGTGATCAAACCAATACGACAGGCAAGTCAGTGGCATGTCCACTGCTGACATTTTCACCGCCGCTGGGACCAGCAATGACTCCTTACGTGAACTCATCCGTAATATCGTACGGGAAGAGTTGCAAAAGGCTGGTGTAACAGCTCATCCTATGGTTAGCTCTATTGCAACTGTGATCAAGGATGAGCTGCACCAGGCCCTCCGGGGCACCTTGCCTCCTGATACAGCTGCGTCAGCTCCTGCTGAATACGGCCCTGGAACAACTTACGTGGAAGCTTTGAAACGCCCTGCTTCATCGTCGCCATTGTTCGTTCATCTTGTCCCTGCAGTTTCACTCGAGTCAGCGCAGCACATACCATATTACGAAGGCACGTACACGCCACCGCCCCTGCCCTTTGCCCGTGGTGCTTCTGTCGCCCATCGTTCGAGGCAACCGGTCCAGTACATCGACGATCGGCACTCGTCTCCTTGGAAGTCTGATATCCGGCGTACACCCGATCACCGGCCTCTATGCTTTCACTGCCGAGAAGCTGATTACTTGTACCGCCAGTGCCCATATCGCCGTCTTGGGTTTCCTGACTTTTCTGCGTACTCGTCGCCACCCCGACACGGCCAGAGACCACGCGACATCGAAAACTACTTCTCCCAGCAGCATGCACCACTGTCTGCCGGGCGCCAGTCGCGCTCGCCATCACAGAGGTGATTTTCATCAACGCCCCAGTGGTATTCTACCACACGATCTCCCAGCCCCCGCTGGGAAAACTAGCCGAAGCGACCTCTGAGGGCGGGGTTTCTGAACGTCGAAGCGCTGAAGACCTCTTATTGACGCAGAACCGTACAGAAACTGGTCCGACATCACCTGCTGCTGCAAAGGATAGCCGGCTTTCACTCGACATAGCAGTGACAATTGATGGTTGTGTAGTTAATGCGTTAGTGGACACCGGCGCAGACTATTCCATACTGAGCTGGAAGCTGACAACGCAGCTGAAGAAAGTAATCACACCGTGGCATAACTCGCAGATTCGGACAGCTGGTGGCCATGTCGTTACTCCACTGGGCGCCTGCACAACTAGAGTACAGATTCAAGGGTATACATTCGTAGCAAGCTGCCTTGTTCTACGTGAATGCTCCCGTGACGTCATTCTGGGAGTTGACTTTCTACAGGAAAATGGAGCTATCATTGATCTGCAAGAGCGCCGCATCACGTTCTCAGCCCAGCGAGCTATCAACGTGCAGGATGTGACGGAAGGCGTTTCGACGTACTCCGTATTTCTGAACAAAGTGTGACGCTTCCTCCCCGAGCAAGTGTTCTAGTCGACGTAACATGCTGTGGTTTGAGCGATGGCGATGTGATGACCGAGATAAATTTAAAACACCTCCTGCAGCAAGGCATCTGTGTAGCGAGAAGTGTAATACACGTTCGTGATGGCCGATCTGAATCGCTCGTTACTAACTTTAGCAACGAGCATTGACACCTTTTCCCTGGCACTTTGATAGCGTTTGCCCATGAGGTAGCAAATGTAACCAACTGTCTCATGTCAGAAATAGTGACGTGTCTGCGTAATAATGTGTCTGCATAGAAATAATGCAGACACGTCAATGAGCAACATTGACATCAATCCTGATCTGTCCACCGATAACCAGACTGCGCTGCGAGCGCTCTTGTTCGAGTACAGGTCTTGCTTCGCAAGTTGCTCAAAGATCCGCCAAACGTCCATCACTCAACACAGGATCATCACGTACGAGGACACACGCCCAATACACCACCACTCCTACCGCCTGTCGGCTAAAGAACGTGAAGCGATACGTACGCAAGTTCGCGAGATGCTGGACGATGGCGTTATCGAACCGTCCACCAGCCCGTGGTCATCTCCAGTCGTGCTTGTCAAAAAGGACGGGTCGCTACGCTTCTGCGTCGATTACCGAAAGCTTAACAACATGACCAAAAAGGGTGTGTACCCGCTGCTGCGTATCGACGATTCGCTGGATAGACTTCGTCGTGCCCATTATTTCACTTCTCTCGATCTCAAAAGCGGGTACTGGCGAATCGAGGTAGATCAGCGAGACCGCGAGAAGACAGCCTTCGTGACTCCAGATGGCTTATACCGATTTCGAGTACTCCCTTTCGACTTGTGTTCAGCGCCGGCAACTTTCCAGTGAATGATGGACACTGTCCTCACAGGGCTCAAGTGGCAGACTTGTCTTGTCTACCTTGATGATGTAATGGTCTTCTCTGCCACGTTCGAGCAGCACCTTCACTGCCTGTGCAGCGTGCTAGAGGCTATCCGATCGGCGGACCTCACACTAAAGCCACAGAAGTGCCACTTCGGCTACGAAGAACTAAAATTTCTTGTACATGCAGTTAGTGGCAAAGGAGTCCGGCCCGATCCAGACAAGCTTACCGCTGTTGTTGAAATACCAGCTCCTGTCGATAAGAAAGCCGTCCGGCACTTCCTTGGTTTGTGCGCCTACTATCGCCGGTTCATTCATGGCTTTTCACAGATAGCAGAACCTCTGACTGGTCTCACAAGGGACAACACGCCGTTTTTTTCTGGGAAAACGAGCAAGAAGCAGCTTTTGATAAACTGCGACAGCGGATGCAATCAGCGCCCGTTCTCGCTCATTTCGACGTTGATGCTGACACGGAGGTCCATACTGACGCTAGTAACGTTGGGCTTGGTGCAGTGCTCGTTCAGCGTCAAGAGGACATCGAAAGAGTGATAGCCTACGCCAGCCGCTCTCTATCCCGTGCCGAGGCGAATTATTCCACTACGGAGAAAGAGTGCCTTGCAGTCGTGTGGGCAATCACCAAGTTTCGCCCGTGCCTTTATGGTCGCCCCTTCAAGATAGTGACGGACCACCGCACCCTCTGTTGGTTGGTAAGCCTGCGCGACCCTTCAGGACGGCTAGCACGGTGCAGCTTGCGGCTGCAGGAATTTGACGTCACCATCGTCCGTAAGTCCGGCCGTAAGCATGAAGACGCTGACACACTGTCACGCGCACCCCTTCATGTTGTCAGTCAGGAAGCAGAGGAAGACGAAGGCTTCCTGGGCGCCATTAGCTCATCAGACTTGAGCAAACGGCAGCGGGAGGACGCAGAGATTCGTCCGATCATCTATCATTTAGAGGGCCAGGGCACAATCATAGCACGTCATTTATTCCACTCGTTGCCGTCGTTCTGCCTCCGAGACGGTGTGCTGTACAAGAAGAACGCTCGTTCGGACAACTGTGCCTACCTCCTGGTGGTTCCTCGATACATGCGAGACGACGTCTTCTTCGTTTGCTATGACGAACCCACATCCGGTCATCTGGGCTACTCACGGACACTTGCCAGAGTGAGCGGGAGATACTATTGGCCAGGACTTTCGGCAAGCGTCAAGAAGTACGTCAAGAGCTGCCGGGAATGTCAGCGCCGAAAACAACCATCTGTTAAGCCAGCTGGTTTGCTTCAGCCCATTGAAGCACCTTGCACGCCATTCGACCAAGTCGGCATGGACATTCTCATGCCATTTCCCCTGTCTGCGGACAGCAACAAATCGGTGATCGTCGCAACTCACTATTTGACGCGCTATGCTGAGACGCAGGTGATCCCACGAGCCACGGCTTCTGAGGTAGCACAATTTTTCATGCGCCACATAGTGTTACGACACGGTGCTCCTTCCAGTATAATAACGGTCAGAGGGTCGGAATTCACGGCGCAGCTTACGGACGAAGTTTTCAAACTGAGCAACACCAGACACCGAAGGACAACTGCGTACCACCCGCAAACCAACGGACTTACCGAGCGACTGGATAAGACCAGCGCAAACATGATCTCAATGTACATCGACGTACAGCACAAAACATGGGACCGGATCTTACCTTACGAGACCTTCGCGTATAATACCGCCGTGCAAGAGACCACGCGATTCACGTCATTTCGGCTTCTCTACAACCGCGAAGTGCAGATCATGCTTGACTCTATGCTACCGTGTCAAGACGAATACGAGTTGGCAACTGACGCCGATGAATTCGCAGAGCGTGCTGAGGAAGCCCGGCAGCTTGCGTGACTACACATTGGCCAGCAACAGCAGGCAGACGCACGGCGCTATAACATCCGCCACAGAGAAGTGTTTTACAACCCCGGAGACCAAGTTTATGTGTGGACGCCCGTCCGCCGCCGTGGCCTTAGTGAAAAGTTACTGAGCCAGTACCTTGGCCCATATAAAGTGTTACGCCGCGTCAGTGAGGTGAACTACGAAGTGGTTCCGGACACAACATCGCAGGCACAGAGCAGGACATGACCGAGGCCGGACGTCGTTCATGTGTTGTGCATGAAACCATTTATTGCGCGTTGTTCGTAACTTTTTCTTTGCCGTATACTGTTCTTTGTGTTCTTTATTTATTTTTGTGAACTTGTTTCTTCGTTCACTGATTTTTTCTATATTGGCACGCTCGTTAATTTCTACTTTTACTTTATGCGAATTTCTAATTTCTTTTTTTTTTCACGTGCCTATGTCGTAACATCGGGGTGGTGCTATGTACTTTTCTTTCCCTCTTTTGGGACTTTTTTTTCTTTTGAAAAGGGGGGATAATGCCACCCACACGTAGTTGGTCGACTGCAAGAGTGGCCCTACCATTTGGAGAAAAAGAAAGAAGATCGCATGCCTCTTCTCGACTCGAGAGCCAGCCAGGACTCACGCATCGTCCCAGCGCTAGATATTCGGTGGTTCAATGAACCCCCAGTACCTGTGATTCATCGTGACAATATATTTGGCTAGTAGGCTGGCATTCGCCATGCTATTTTTCGACATTCTTCTGAGAAGCGTGGTATCCGCTAAACACTTGCGAGGAATTTCGTGCCAATTGTTCATGCAGTGACTGATGAGAGAGAGAGAAATAAACGTTTATTTAGAAACAGTGTTCCGAGCGAGGCGCGGTGTCACCCTAAGGTGGGAGGATTCCCTAGTCCAAAAACCCTCTGGCTTCGACTGCCCTCTTGGCCCTGGCAGCGAGTTGTCGCTGGTCTTCTAGGTCCTCGTGGACGAGCTTTGCCTCCCATGTTTCCACTAGGTGGTCGTCGTTGATTCTAGGGGCTTGGCCCCACTCCAGTTGCACCAGGACGTGGCTGATGATGAAAAATTATGCCTGCAGTGGATATGCACCACAGTTATATATAGGGAACGAAAACAAGCTTTTGAAATGGGAGCGGCGGACAGCCCACTCATTAAGCTATTCGCATTGACCGACGACTGCTTGTTCATCCGCTGTTTTAAAACGCTTAAGTCGTATTAACACGATTGCTTTCCCGTCATCAAGCCTGCCTAAGGCAAGTATTCTACTCAGATGTAGAATACTGGGCTGGCACCCAGTGGACGAGGGTTCGAGCCCTACTGTGTTATTGGTACTAGTTTTTTTTTTTTTTTGTTAATTACGCGCGATGTGGTTACGGACACCGGCGCCGGCGGCGGACAACTAGGGCACTGCGCGAGACCCGAGTTGCGATGTCATAACAGCTTTTGCTGTAATATTTAAAAATGTTAATTCTGGCAGTAAACTAGCACATCTTTAGTGAATGGTCAGTACAAGCAGATATATACGTGGCTTCAATATGTAGTTCTCTTTGTGAATACCCCTTAAGCCATCGAATATTTTGTGAAACAGAGAAGCGTAAGAATTTGCATCTGTCTTCAAGAAGGAGCCATCCTAAACTATTCCCTATTTCAAGAGATCTTTCACAAAAGTCATAATCACCTGTGACGAAATGGGCCGCTCTCGACTTTATAGAGCATTAATATTCACTTTATTAAAAGGGTCCAAAGTGCTACACGCGTACTCAAAAAATAGGCGTACATTCGAGATATAGAGGGTTTCTTTCAGGCTGGCGGGTGCTTGTTTAAAGTCAAGTCGCAACAAGTTTTATGTGTTGCTGGCCTTTCTTAAGATGTAATCAATGTGCACATTCCAAGTCAGATTGCTGGAAAAAATGACTCCTAGGTACTTATATTCTGTCCCAATGGACAGCTGTGTTGTATTCATGACATACCTTGCCACCAGGGGGTGCTTTTAGTTCGTGAATGCCAGCCACAGGTCCTTGTGGCTGGCGTTTCTAGATATCAAGGTAGCTTATGATAGTGTATTTCAAAAAGACATGTGGGAATACTGAACACACTGGATGTGGAAATGAAATAACTAATCTTCTAAAGGATATCTATAAAAGTAACAAGTAGTTATAAAATGGGAAGAACAGGTATCTCAACCTATAGAGACACAATGCGGGATTTGACAGGGATGTCCCTTGTCAAATTTGTTATTTATGCTGTATCTACAGGGACTAGAAGCCAAATTTGAGGGGAGTCGACTCGGCTTCAGCTTTCCTTTTGCCAAACTAGGAAAACACGTTGAACAATCATTATCAGCATTGATGTATGCAGATGATATACTGTTAATAGCTGGCAAGATGGAAGATCGCAGGGATTGACAGACATCTGCAGTAATGAGGGAGATGGTTATATTTGAAGTTCAGGAGGGAAAAATTGGCAATCATGATTTTTAATGATAACGAAGGCAGTGAGCATAAGATACAGGAAGTCACGCTAGAAGTAGTAGATAAATACAGATATTTGAGCATATGGATAAACAACGAGGCTGAGTACCTAAGGGAGCACGAAAGATACGTAATTACTAAGGGTAACAGGAATGCAGCTGTAATGAATAGGGCTGTAAAGAAAAAGAGGGATTTGGAAAGGTGTCATGGTTTGTTGTTCAGTATTGCGGTCTTCTGCATGAGATCAGAGGTTCAAGTAAGATTGAAAATTAAACAATGTGGCATAGCTAGACTTTCTTTGGGAGCACACGGGAATACCCCAAATCAGGGGGTACAGGGTTACATGGGATGGACATTGTTGAAGTGCAGGGAAGCCAAGAGCAAAATAGAATTTGAGCAGAGATTGAGAAAAATGGGAGAGGAGCATTGGGTTAGGAAAGTTTTCAGCTACTTGTACATGTAGAACATTGATACTAAATGGAGGAAGCAAACTCTAAAATTGTCAAGCAAGTATTTAGACAACAGCAAAATACATAGCCAAAAGGAAACATTGGTCAAAAAGGAAGGAAACAGAGAGGGACAAGTGGAAGATTGCAAAGTTTACGAAATCGTCACTGAAGACTTATCAAACTTTCAAACAGGAAATTGCAAAAGAAAAGATCTACGATAATTCTCGGAGTAGTTCTTTGCTGTTAGAGGTCAGAATGGGAGTATTAACGGACCGAAACGTACTGAGCCAAATATAAAGGCACAGACATGTTATGTAGTGCGTGTGGAGAAGAGAAAACTGCTGAACATTTGCTAATGTTCTGTGAAGGGCTCCACCCTTTAGTCCAAGATAATTGTGTGGAATTTTTCAAAGCATTAGGGCTTAGGGACAATGAAGGCAAAATAAACTCTAAACGGGTAGAAATGACCAGGAGTAGGCTAACTGATTGGTGGCTACCATCAAGGCGCGAGTGAAATTCAATCCTTCAACACATAGGGATAGCACTTGACTTTATGCAAAGTCTTAGGCGGCTTGAGCCGCCCCCCCGATGTAAAGGGCACAGCCGGATACACCCATCCATCCATCCATCCATCATAAGAGGTTTCTTTTGCACAGGTTTTGTTATTTTTCGATTTCAAGAAAATTGTTTTATTGTTTCCTTGTTGAGGAAACAAAAGGATGCTGGGACTAAAGGCATATAACCTGACAGAGGACCCAACACTGTTGTACACAGTTCATACAGCACAGATATTTATGCAGAAGTCAACCTTGATTAAAACAGAAAACACGTACAAGAAAAAACAGCATTCTTGGCATCCAGACCATCATGAACATAAGAAGCAATAGAAAAAACAGGTTGCCTAAAAACTTTCATGTAACAATGAATCTGCCGTTGACTATACACAGGTAGTATAAACCTAACATAATTAATAATCACTCAGGAAAGGGATTATTCTAGAACATTAGAGACATGTGATATGCATAGCATATTCGTAGTTAATACAATACATTTAGTAGAAATTTTCATTGCTGGCCTATTATCATTGCTTACAACAGTATTTTTATGATCCATCAAATCGTATGTTCTCTTGCATTAGCAGTTTTTTAACTTGCGCCTTGAAGGATTTTTCCGTGCAATGAAAATTAAGCAAATGTTTCAATTTGTTTAGTATGTAAGTTGTTTGATAGGTAAACGCTAGTTTACCATAGTTTGTTCGTGCTCATTGGGGACGGCGTAAGCTTTGGCAGATGGGATAAGTGTGTTGTCTAGCTCCCTCGTGCTCGTACAACTTTTCGCTGTATATGAGTTGTAACATTTTCATGTAAAAGACTTGATCAGCATGAAGCATATTATATCTTTCAAATAGAGGTTTGCATAAGTTTGCATAAGTTGCTCAAGTTTGCATAACTTCCTTTGTGATTGGAGTACAGGCGGAGAACTCTTTTTTGTAAAAGTACAAGTTTCTTATAGTTAGTTTTAATAGTTGTTCCCCACATAAGAGCTCCAAAGCAAAGCTTAGAATGAAAAAGGCAATTGTATAGCGGTTGTTTTAACCATAGGGGAAGCAGTTTAGAAATTCAGTGCATAATACCAGTACTTTTTGATAAGTCTATACACAGTTGACTAATATGTAGGTTCTAGCTTAACTTTTCATTCAACGTCACTCCAAGAAACTTCTGGTTTGTTAATTGCTACAGTGTCATTCCTGCATAAATAATGGCTATTTCCTTATCAGTGGGTGTCGTGTTCCAAGTGTCATGTTCCAAGTTTAACACCAAGGCATGACATTGCTAAGATCATTTTGTAGCTGTTCACTGTCGGATTCACTTGAAATGTTGTGGTAAATACAGCAATCTTCCACATATAGTCTCACATGGCATGAAAAGTTTTCAGTTATATCATTAATAAATAGTATTATAAAAAGCAGAGGCCCTAAGTCAGACCCCTGTGGCACACCTGGTTATAGTGAGACATCTCAAGAGCAAACACCTCCATGTATCCCGCGTTGGTTTGGGTCTAGCAGGTACGCTTCCAACCACTTCAAGAGGGTATTTAGCAAATTTAGACTGGTCAATTTTTGTAGCAACAGGGTGTTACATACGGTATCGAATGCTTTCCGAAAGTCTAAAAAGATGCAGTCAGCTTGCAAACCAGAGTTAATAAATCCTGCAATGTCATGGCAAAATTCTATCAGCTGAGTGTCACAGGAAAAGCCAGCCCTGAAGCCATGTTACATTGCTATAAAGAAGCTATTCTCTTGAAGGTGTGCTGTTGAATTCATGTAAATAACATGTTTTAATGTTATGCAAGCAACGTATGTGAGTGAAATTGTCCTGTAGTTATATGTTCTTGTTCTTAAACCCCATTTTCTGAAATGAAATACCATTTGCAGTTTTCCAATCTGAAGGTAGAGCTCCTACTTCAAGAGATATTTTAAATAGCAGTGTTAAGAAAGGGGGGACAGACAATGCACATTTTTTAGACTGAAATTTGAAATTAAGTCGGGACCAGAAGCTGTGTGGATGTTTATCTTCCGCAGTAGTAATGCGATATTACTTCAGACACCACAATTTTCCTCATCTGTGTGAGCTCACAGGCGTCATGCGATTTGGAAACCACGGCTTTTGACTGTGAAAACGCACAGTGAAAATAAGCATTGAGGGCCTCTGCTTTTGCCATGATATTTGCGCCGTAGGTTTTTTTTATCCATAACGTCAGTGATAGCATCACAGGAGTTCTTTTTGCTCTGGACATGTTTCCACATTTTCTTTGGATTAGTTTTAACTTTGTCTTCAAGAGTGCAAATAATCTTTTTTGTGCGCACCTCGCATCAACCTTGCGATTGTTCTGCTCATTTCCTTCATCTTTACGTACAATGTAGGATTCGGCGAGCGGCAGTGCTTAAGAAAGGCTCTATTTTTTTCTGTTAATCAACATACGGATTCATTGAGTAATCCATGGTTTATTGCTACTACTAGCAGGGCATCAAAGAAGTTTGTATAATTGACTAGCCTTCTGGCGTCCCAGTGCCCTCCACGGTTGGGCAGTGTGCGTTCATGAATAGGGGCCATGGCGCAACTTAATAGAATACACTTCGCAAGCCAGCGTATGGTTTACTAAAGCATTTGGAATGTTGTGGCATCATCATCAGGGTTGCATCATCTTGGTTTTTTAAGTGAGCAATATTCAAGCTTGTTGCATAATCTAGTTTCTTTGCTTTCAAGCATGAAGTGGTTTTTGGCTGTGCCATTGTCGGTGGTCTTGAAGGGACCTTTAACCAAAAGCGAATGTTGTTATTTGGAAACTCAGTCATCCAAAACATCATTGCAAGGACAAAATTGAAGCATTTGGGCAATCAACCAGAACTCATTCAAAAGTGTGCTCTTTTGCTGCTATCCTTTTGGACAGGACTGCATTGCATGCACTACTAACTGCACAAACAATTAATAAAAATATTGTTTCCAAGTTTTTCTTAGAGTTAGTTCATGCTATAACTGAAGCTGTAACTTCTAATATGGTGAAGTTTTTGCAATGTCCAGTAGTGATGTTCTGAAGGCAGGTACAGGTTTTGCCATACACTTGCGCTTATAAATGGTGTGCAACTGGAGCTAATCATGGAGGCACACAGTTCAACTAATGATTATACACTGTAACCTCGATATAATGAACCCTGGTATAACAAAGTATCAGTTGGAACGAAGGGAATGAAGAATACTGTTGCAATAGATAGTGTTAGGAATATACTTTTATAACGAATTTTGGATAAAACTTGTTTGTGTGTGAGGTGCAATTTTGTTATTAAGAGGTTTGAGTGTAATTACATTCTATGCTCTAAAATCCTTCACACAAAGTGCATGACAACTGACACATCATGATGGCGCTAAGTGCATACTTCCTCATGGGCATTTCAGAGCTTTTTTTGGGATACTCTACCCAAGTTACATTTTTCTTATGGAAGTGTTATATAAAGCAGCTGAGACATTTTATTAGGCAACATCAATACTTGAGTAGAGCTCGAGAATGAAGCTATAAAAATGCTTATACTAAAATGAACAATGATCATAATCCCAGCTTAGTAGACCATATTTGTGTGAAGCACATTATAGAAAGTAGACAAGGAGTTACTTGGACTGCTCTTTGTTCAGCATCAAACAAAAATGCATTTTCCCAAGCTTAAGTTGAAAAATAAACTTCCAGTAATGTATATTTGGACTTACTACTATTATAAAAATGAAATGCAATATAGAGTAATGAAAGTATATTAGTTTGTCTGAAGCCTACTGTATTTATTTGTATATAGCAGCATGCTTTGGTTTTGACTATTGATTGTCTGCTCCTGCAGGTACGTAAAATAATACGAGCATAGAAACATCTGGGCTTTTAACCAGAACTTATTCAAAAGCTCAGTCTCGCTCTGCAAAATACTTTGCCTGCTTTTCTTTTATTTTTGGTTTGTACAAATCAAATGAGGTTATTTTCTTTTAATGTGCAAGACACTTTTTGTTAGAAACATTGTGTGATATGATGTCATCAGAAAATGCAGAAATGTAGTGTGTTCTGTGAATGTAACCGAAAGGAGAAACACAAAACATTTATTATAGTATGCTTACGCAGTGGCATGCGCAATTTAGTGAGAAATAAAAGCTTTAAAGAGCCAGTAAACAGGCTCCAACTTTTTTTTACACCCCCCATACAAGCTCGGCAATTCGTAGATTAGACCGCAGTGATCACGTTTTCTGAATATTACGGCACTGCGCACCGCTCAGAGCCTCTATTTCAAAAAACAATTCCCGCCCCTCTTTCCTATGCTTGACCGACCCCCTTGCATGTGCAGTGACGTCAACTTGGCGATCGGCGACATGACGTAGCATGCAGCTCACTGATTGGTCTAAATCAGGTCTGAAAAAATAGTAGTGAAGTCAATGCAGTTCCTGTTCCCACCCACAGTTATGAAACTGCCCCTTGTTTCTTGGCACTGCGGTGAAAGAACCAGCCTCGCAGTTGTCGCGTGCACGTGTACACTCCTCACTCAACTGCAGCGCCTGTGCGCATTCACGAACGTACTTTGCCCTTGACATGAGCAACACGGGTAAAAAGCGTTGCTGTGTCGTCGGCTGCAAATCGAGCGACTGGGCAGCGAAGAAGCATCGGCACTGGTTGCCTCACGATGGGGCCCTGCGCGCTGCATGGCTGAAGCGAATCGGCCATCCAGCGGTGTACATTGAAAACCTGATCGTTTGTGGTCGACACTTCGCACCTGATGCTTATACGGTTGACCCGCGGCTGGTGCTGCAAACGGTAAACGAACAACTACACTTCGCAGCAAGCGGAAGTGCGTTGTCACTGATCCAGTTCGCTGATGACATCAATCGCTGACGGGGTGTCACGTTGCCGATGTGGGCGGAGTCACGACAACGGGCTACGCCTTCCTCCTTCATGGAAGAGAGAAGGGGTGTGAGGCCGCACGAAAATTTGAAACCAGCTTACATAGATTTTTTAACCCCTGTAACTTCCTTATCACGTATTCACAAAATTCTTAAAATTCTTGCGGCAGCATGTTTGCAAAGAAAAACTGCACATCAATCTTTTTTTAAAAATTTTTGGACCTCAGGGCTGTTTATTTGTCCTTTAAACACGGCTAAACTACTGTGTTGTGCAACGTTGAAAAAAAATGCTAAGTGTGCTCTTCTTAATTGAAGGTCAAAGGCAAGGACCAGGTGGGTGCAGTGATGGACTCGATGGAGTTGGAAAGACAGCGGGGCATCACGATCCAGTCAGCGGCCACTCAGGTATACTGGGGCTCCACGGCCATCAACATCATCGACACTCCTGGCCATGTCGATTTCACCATCGAAGTGGAACGTGCTCTTCGTGTGCTTGACGGGGCTGTTCTCGTGCTCTGTGCGGTGAGTTAATTTTTATCTTTAATCACTGAGAATATGACATCATTTTGGGTGAGATGAATGCCCGAGTCACATTGGGCCAAGGTAGTCATGACCCTGTCGTACAAGTCATACGAATTCTATTGCAGCATACGGGCGGCATTGTGTTGGTGTCTCTGGTATCACCATATACTGTGGCAGTCAAGAGCACATAGTGGAGTTCTGCATCGCACTTTTAAAGCGTGTCAAACTCTACGCTTACTGCTTATAAGATTAAAATTGGTTTCGTAACTATTGCTTCATGGTAAAGCATAGATTGTATATGCTACAATTGCACGCACACACTATTTATTAAAATGTATGCAATATCGAACACAAATATATTGCATGGAAAAAAAGATTTGTGAATAAAACTCTTCACGTGAATGCGTGCCACCACAAAAATTTGTTGACCTTTTGTAGTCCAAACCGACGTTCCTACTGTTCTAGTGCGAAACTGGCTTGGCAGCTTCTGCCACCGCAAAGAAAATGAAATGAAAAAAAAAATAATTAATTCCTTAAGAGATTGCACATCATGTATGGGAACTGTGCTGGTGCACTGCAGTGTGCACCGAACTCGACTTTAGACATTCTTGTCGTACCATGGCTGCCAGTTAACAACTGTGGCTGCTTTGTGCTGACGTTGAGTAGTGGCCTAGAAAAATCAGAAATAGTGAACATGGTCTTTGCACTGACTACTTGAACTTCACTAGTGTCATTGTCAAGTTCCTCATCTCCTTATCAGCTTTAATCAACACTCAGGCACTGCCGACATCAAAATGTTTCCTCTGTGTTCCAGCATCGAAAGCAGACATTGTCTTCTTGTGTGACTATTTTGCATGGCATTTCAGCAGTGGATACTGATTTCTATGTTTGGTCATGTGTAGGCTTTTGCAAAGAGTGAATTTTATGTTCAAAGCAAATTTGAAGGGAATAGTAATTTTTGTTGAACAATATCGAATTGAATTCAAATAGTATGCATTACATATTGTAAAAAAAGGATGGGCATAGTTCTCATGAGTCAAAATTTTTTTTTTAATCGAAGCAAGGCCTGTGCAAATGCCTTGTTTTTTTTTTTTTTCCTCAAAGAAAGTGGGAACAACTTTGATTAGTAGCGGGATTTGACTTTCAATAGAATGCAAGTGATAACATGTGATGTTCTAATATTTGCTATAATTCTAGCATATAAGCCTGTATAACAACCTTTGAAACCTAAGAAATGATGAGTCAAATTGAGCGTAGTATGTTCATTTTACCTTAAAGTGGGGCTTTGTGGCAGTCGGATTTCTTCCAGGTAGGTGTTTTCACAGCTTAGCACATGTTTACGTCTGTGAAATTACCTTTACAGGAGGTTACATGTGAAATAATACATTTAAGTAGGTGCTTTCACGGCGTAGCACACCCCCACTGCAATGAGACCACCTTTGCAAGAGTTATATGCGAGGTAATAAAACATATTAGTTTAGCTTGAAAACTTCAAAATTTTTAATAATATCAATTCGAATGGAAGCAAATTTGAATACTCTAATATTTGTTGAAATATTTGAAGCATTTGAATATTCACACCAGCCTTGTTATGTGTACAGCAAGCTCAGGGAAGCTTCCGTGGTGCTTGGCATAATAAGTGAAAATTTAGTTGCATATCATTGAAGGATTAGTTAGAAATCTGAATTCCTAGATAAAATGAAAGCTACAGAGTTTTTTTTTAAATTCTGGTTGGGCATTTAGAGCACATTGCAGGATTCCAGGTGTTCTCCTCTGGAACTGTAGTAGATGCTTCCGTATGTAGTACAGCTTTTCAACCAATTTAACGTTTCAGGTGAACTAGAGCCAGTCACAGACATACTGCATGTGATTTCAAGGGCTCTTCCACGAGGTCACGAGATGGTGTTTTGGTCGCAGCTTAAAGGTTGCTGCAAGCTGAGATAGCATGGCCAGCCTTTTTTGGCAACTTGCTTCTGCCTAACTATAGCATTGCTTCGACTGGATGGTTTCATAGGATGCAATGTCATTGCACAGAGAATTGTGCTGAAACCAGTGTTTCAACTTATGTTCGTTCGGGGAGCAACCTTGCCTTGCTGCCCTGATGAAAACAATTTCTCTGGTTGAGAAAACTCCAGCGACACTTCTAGTTAAACAATTTCTAACCACCATACGCCTTAATCTTGCACTGAATTCATCTAGAGGCTCAAATTTTACGGCACGAACTAGTAAATTGCCTCTGGCATTTTTCTCTATAAACATAGATCTCACCTCTCCTATCCCAATTGCTCCTCTGTGTATGCCAACCTGTCACCCTGCCTTTTCTACTTGCTCAGCAATCCAGCTTTTACCCTCCCCCTTTCCATTCCATCTGTAAAAAACAGATTGAAGATGGAGCTCGGAGGCGAGGAAGAAGAACTAGCCAGGGGCACGCTCTGCATATTTTTTTTATTCCTGTTCTGTCAATAATAAACCGAAGACGTATCGGTTCTGCGGTCTCTCTGGTCCTTCCGAAACATGATGCCGTGACCAGGATGATCGGAAGACAGACGCACAGACTTCAACCCCATTCGCTACAACAGGTTGAAGAACGAAGCAGCGGCGTCTGGCTCAAGGACGAACCGTCGAGAGAAGGACCACGACTGACGACTGTTGGAGACGCACATAAAAAGGCAAGAGCTCTTTCAACATGTTTTAAGCATGAATAAAGAGGTCCTATTGAAGAAGCGGAAGACGCTTCGAGCAAATTGTGACGACGCTTACGAGCGAAATCGATAAGAAGATAGAAGAAGACGCCGATCGAGCGCAACCTATGACGCTTCTGAACCAGATGAAGAGCGTGTCACAGACGCTAAGACAAGTTAACGAATAGGTTGAACCGTTCATTGAAGAAGATCACTCGGAGGCAGAATTTGAAAGAGTTTTGCATTATGAGATGAAGATCGTCGCTGCAACGACAAAAATAGAGGAGCAATTACGCGAGTTAGAACAAGCGACGCAACTGACTACGAGAATGGTCACAGAACAGGCGAGCTCAGTGCAAGGTACTAATCAAATCTCGGAGACGCAAGAGCTTGTTAAGTTGCCACGTCTTGAGATGATCAAGTTTGATGGAAAAAAACAGCATGGCCAAGGTTTTGGCATCAGTTCGAGACATCTGTGCATAACAGAGTGAACATGCCGAAGAATAAAAAAAATTAATTATCTTCTGGCGTCTCTGAGCAAGGAGGCTGCGTCCCTAAAAGAAGGTTTGCAGTTTTCTGATCAGAATTACGAGCATGCAGTCGCTCTTCTGAAAGAAACCTTCGGACGACAAGATCATTTAAGAGAGACCTACATAAAAGAACTAACAAACGTGGAAGTAGTGGAGAGTCCTGAAGATGTAGATGGGTTGAAGAAACTCTTCCAAAAGTTGCAAGTGAACACACGAGCACTGCAGTCGTTAGGAGTGGAAATGGATAGTTATGCCGCAGTGATAGCTCCTGTTGTAAAATCTGCGCTACCGGTGGATATAAGGATCGAGATGAAGATGAAGGAGATAGAGAAAGGTGACAACAGACCAGTAACTACAGAATCGGACTCAGCATCAAGAGACAGCACGAGCAGTTTGAAAGAAATTATGGAGTTTTGAAACATATATATACGCAGCAGATAAGAAAATTGAGAGGAAAATTACAAAGTGACCCAGTCCCCGCACAGTATGAGGCGGACTAGAACATCTACGCTTCAAAGCACCTCTATTAAGAAATGCATCTTCTGTGAGATGACTGGACACTACACGGAAGATTGCAGAAGAAGCATTACTATGCAACAGAAGAAAGAAGCCTTACAACGGGAGCGAAAGTGCTTCAGATGCACCAGACCTCACCACACGGCGAAGATATGCTGCGCGAACTTACCCTGCAAAACATGCAAGGGAAGCCACGTGACATCTATGTGTCGACCACATACCCCTGCAGGAAAGTCAGCACAGCAGCAAAGCGGTGATAATGTTGAGCGAGTGCGTAAAAGCGCGCAACCTGACCGGTAAGACACCAGCAAGTCCTGCAGCATGCACGCACAGCAGTCTGATGAACACAAGTGCATACTACTGCAGACAGCCTTTTCGTGTACAAAGGGAGAAGACAGCAAGTGCTACGCACGGATTCTGCTGGACAACGGGAGCCAGAGGACATTCATCCTCAAAAGATTGTCAAGAAAACTAGCATGCAAGGTAAAAAGATCCGAAAGGATTAGCGTAGAATCATTTGGAGGAGGAGAGATAGAACTAGACATGAAAGTCGTTGAGGTCAGCGTGAGGAAGGATCCCATCTCGGAGCCAGTCACGATTGAGGCACTGGAGATAGAAGTTATATCCTGTGACGTGCTAAGTGCGGCTACCATGGAAGGAAAACATGACATTGGACGACAAGAACACCATTGCATTGAAGAGGCTTAGCCATGTGACCAAGAAATTATGCAAGGATAAAGATGAGCTCCTAGCCTATGACAAAGCTATTCGAGAGTACTTCGAGCAAGAAATAGCAGAAAACGTCGAAGAAGATGCTGGATCCGATATACAGAATAAATTTGTATACTACATGCCGCATCAAGCTGTAATTAAGAATAACTGAACAACAACAAAAATACGGATCATCTTTGACGCATCGTCGAGCCAGAATCCAGGTGAATCCTTGAATGACAACTTGAAAAATGGGCCAAACATAAACCCAGACATCACAAGCTTGCTGATCAACTTTTGACATCACAAGATTGCTATGTCAGCCGACGTGGAAAAAGCATTCTTGCAGATCAAGATACATTGAAATGATCGAGACGCACTGCGATTTATGTGGTGGGAAAGAATACCCAGCGAAGATATGCCAACCCCGAAGATAAAAACGTGGAGGATGACAAGGGTTACTTTCGGAACTACACCAAGTAGCTTCCTTCTAGCGGCCACGATTCATCGACATATGGATAAATTCGAAGAAAAGTATTCTGCAGTTGTCGCGCAACTCCAGAAAGGAATCTACATCGATGATTTTTTACTGGGAGCCGACAAATGCTCGACATCGACATAAATATACAAAGAAGCAAAAGACATTTTTCGCACTGCGGGATTGAATTTAAGAAAATGAATTTCAAATGACGCCGAACTAAGAAAACTATTTGATGAAGAAGGAGATGATCTGGATTGAGGGATAAGAAAAGAGGGAAAAATCAAGATTTTGGGACTGAAATGGAATTTCGTAGACGACGTGTTGAGCTTTCCCGACACTATATGGCGAAATGACAAGGACATGAGACAACTCTCAAAAAGACAGGTTTTGCAGGCCACGGCAACGCTATATGACCCTTTAGGTTTTTTGACACCATTTTCAGTTAGAGCAAAAATATTGCTGCAAAAAATCTGGATGGATAAACTGAAATGGGATTACCCATTACCAAGCCAGCATAGATCAGCTTGGAAGGACTGGTCAGAGCTTCAACACTTAGATGACTTCACCGTTAACAGATGCTATGACAACAGGCAAGCTGAAGTGAAAGCATCGACTCTACACGTGTTCTTCAATGAGATTCCAATGGCGCATGGAGCAGCAGCATACATTGTAACAAAATACTCCGATGGAAGCAATGAAGCCAATTTAATCATTGCAAAGGGTAGAGTCGCTCAAGTCAAAAAGATTACACTAGCAAGATTGGAGTTGTTGGCGGCCACAATATCAGTCAGATTGGCCAGTCATATAACTGAAAATTTCATCAGGAAACTAAAGAGTGTGAAATTCTGAACTGACTCTTAACTTGTATTATGCTGGATAAAGTCTAACAAGGCGAAAGATCTGTTTGTTTGCAACCGTGCAGCAGAAATTAAGAGCAAGTCCAATGAGAGTCAACGGGGTTATGTTAAAAGTGATGAAATTCCTGCGTATTTGATGACAAGGGGGATGAAGATGAAACGTTTGCTGGACAGTAAATTATGGTGGAAAGGCCCCATGTGGATCAAGAATGAAAAACAAAGGCCTGATTATGACGTCACGCAAGAATCGGACAGTGATGACAACAAAGACGAAGAAAAGACCGTGGCAAGCTTAACTACCACCACGAGTGAAAAAAAGATTCTTGGATCATACAAGAAAGCGTTACGAGTTACCGCGTGGGTGATGCCTTATATAGGAAACCGACGAAAAGAAAGGAAAACAGGTTCGCTGGCAGGAGAATCGGACAAGGCAAATTTTGTGCTGATAAAGCAGGAGCAGAAAACGCTACGAAATGCAGTGACACGAATATATGACAACATGAATCTGTACGGCACGAACATCTTCGAAGATGATCAAAGTGTCCTAAGAGTAAAAGGCAGGCTTCAGTGGAGCGATTTGAGCTTTGATGAGGACATCCTATTATTTTACCAAGAGAAAGTCACTTTTCAGAACTCCTAGTTCTGAACGCGCATCAAGTGACAATGCACGATGGCGTTGCGGCAACATTGACAAATCTAACAACGAAGTTTTGGATTGTGCGTGCCTGACAGATGGTGAAACATGTGATAAAGAAATGCATCACATAAAGGAGATTCAATTCTAGACCAATGGCACAAGAAATTCCATCACTACCAGCTGACAGGATAACACAGACGAGGTCATTCGACACAGTTGGTATAGACTTTGCTGGACCGCTAAATGCTCGAGAGGAGAAAAGCGAAAAAATTACAAAGTTCTACATTGTGATATTTACGTGTGCAGTAACAAGAGCCACACAACTGGAGTTGGTCAAGAGGATGTCATCAGAAGCGTTTATACAAGCATTCCGAAGATTCGTAGCTAGAAGAGGATTGTGTACAATTATTTATAGTGATAATGCAAGAGCATTCAAGAAATCTGAGTAAGAGATGAACAAGATATTAAAGATGGAAGATCAAAGGGTTCAACAGTATAGCAGTAACCTAAAAATAAAATGGAAGTTTATTGAAGAGTTAGCTCCATGGTGGGGAGGATTTTATGAAAGACTGATCAGAAGCTTTAAGACATCCATGGCAAAAACTATAGGTGCTCGACTTTTGGATGAAGAACTACGGACTGTGGTTGTTGAAGCAGAAGGAGTACTTAACCACCGGCCTCTTACTTATGTGTATGACGATCCTAACGAGCCACAACCCATCACATTGGCGGACGTTATAGGAGGCAGGCAAGCAATGAACAAGCAGGAAGAAAACAGACTCGAAGAATACAGTTTGCTGAATTACTGGATTGCAAGAAAACGGGTAATGATAACATGGTGGACTAGATGGAAAAAGGAGTACCTGAGGGAGCTTAAGTGTGCCACCTGAAAAACAGAGCGTCACACAAATGTACAAGAACGAGATGTACTTCTGCTTGGAGAAGCGCGAAAAAAGAAGAAACTCTGCAAGGTCGAAAAGATTTTCCCAGGCAAGGATGGACTAGTGAGAACATGCTTGCTTCGTACACCTGAAGGAAAATTAGTCAAGAGGCCAATTCAACAGTTGTATTCGCTCGAAGGTTGCGTCGGTTGAATCTGGCCGGCGGGAAGATGTAAAAAACAGATTGAAGATGGAGCTCGGAGGCGAGGAAGAAGAAGTAGCCAGGGGCACGTTCTGCATATTTTTTTTTTATTCCTGTTCTGTCAATAATAAACCAAAGACCTATCGGTTCTGCGGTCTCTCTGGTCCTTCTGAAACACCATCTGTCAAGAACAAGGGCGCATGGTCAAGGCTCTGAATGAAGACGTTTACTCCATCAGAGCTAGCTAGCTCCGCCTTTCTACTTCCTTCTCTTTCTCTACATCTCTGTCGTGCCTCCCCCTAAGCCCATTCCCCACTTCTTTATTTTCAACACCCTCACCACCTGGCTCGACTGGATCGTCGCCGGAGGGGAAGAAGAATAGTGTCAACTGGTCGCACAGGCAGTCAAATGCTCAGCCTTTAGTTTGTGGCTTAAAATAGTCTCTTACAAATGTGTTCACTTCTAGAAGTACCATGTACAGTCGATCCCGGATATATCAAATTCGAAGGGGATCGCGAAATAGTTCGGTGTATTGAGAATTCGAAATGCAAAGTATGCATATTTAAGGCCTAAATTGTAGAATTTCAGGCCTCTGAAATCGTTACAAGAGATAAGGTAACGATTCACTCAAAAACAAGGTGTGAACTGCAGGTTACTGCACTTTATTTAGTCCGTAAACTTGTCTTGCTTCTTGCGCACTGTCAAGTTCCAGTCATCCGTAATATCATTGAAGCTTTTCAAATAAGCGAACTTAGCTCCTTCGGCCCCAACGTTAGTAGACGCAGAATGCCGATGCAAGCTTTGTAGCGCGGAACGAGGCGAGAAGTGTACAAGACCATAAGGCGCAAAAGACGCAACGCCGAGTTTGTCCGAGTTCTCACCATGCACATGTTGGCGATATTGATGTCACTATGGCTTTGTAGCTGGCAGCAGCTGCTTTTAGCGACTTTGATGCAAAAAGATTTAAAAAAAGCGTAGCCTCCGAGACACGTGTTTTGAAACTGAAAACACAAAAAATACGTGACAAGGTAGCACATATTGAAGGCCATGCTTTTCAGGCTTGCATGTCATTGTGTGCTAACAACAAGGAAGGGAATGTGAACCACATGCGAACATTGCACTGAGATCATCCAGTCACTTCCCATTCTCATTTTGGTGCTCTCGGAAATCGGTCTCTTGGAAAAAATTATGTCCGCGTGCTAAAACCTGCAGATCGTGAATCAAATGTACAGATGTAGCAAGTGCCGCCCAACAAACCTGATCAGCGCGATGAAATAACACCCGTTTTTTTCGTTGCCTGCACGCGAATAAAGATTGGAACTTGTTAGAATGCGGCCTAAAATTGATCAATATTTGCTAAAAAAAATTCACTTTCTGGGCTTAGACGCGGCGCAGCGTTCAATATAGCGGATGTCCCACTGTGCGGGAGTTCGATATACAGGTGCGCCGGTTCCATACTTTTGCATGGAAAGTTCAAGGGGATTTTTCAATTGTTCGATATAGCCAATACTTCGATAAATTAGAGTTTGATATATTCAAGATTAACTGTATCACATTATATTGTACATAACAATGAACAACTGTGGCACCATCCTTTTTAGTATGCTTTCTATGGTAAAATAAACCTCTCATTACGATGCTCCAGTGCAGCAATGTTGGACATAGCGATTGAATGCAGCTTCGGTGCGCACCGCAGATGGCTCTCCGCACCTACCACGCAAGCTTGCGGGTAGCTGTGAAAGCGATAGCTTTCACGGTGCAGTTGCACAGCATACCCAGAAACTGGTGTTGTCGCAAGATGACCAGCAAATGATACATCCCAACCCACCCCCACACGGGACCTTGTTTTCGCTTCAGCTATGTGCAGCACCTCGTTGAAGGTGTGTGCCAGCTTCACATGAAGGAATTGGAGCTGACAGACTGTGGATTTTCTTCAAACAAGCAGTGCATAGTTTACTTGCACGCAAATGAAAGGTTTTCATTTCTATTCTACATTTTTTTTTGTCAGCCCATTTATAACAAATAATGATAATAATGGTAGGATTTCTTTGGCACTTGGACATTCTTATAAGTAGGAATGTGCAAATATTCGAAATTTCGAATATTTATCTAATAGTCTATAGTATTTGATCTCATTTGCTCTCCTACGTCACTTACATACACAAGAAGGCAGTGTGGCTACTAGGGTCTACTAGGGTACTTACGGCGGACGCTTTTGAAAACTAATGGATGTGAAGCTCTTGGCTTACAAAACATATATAAGACCAACACTTGAATACGCTGCAGCAGTATGGAACCCGCACACAAGTACAACTAGAAAATATTCAAAGAAAGGCAGCTAGGTTTATTTTCAATTCAAACAGTTTGAAAACACCGCCTAGCGCTCTTTGAACTTCAGCAAATCTAGAATCTCTACAAAGCCGAGCCCTTCGCAAAAGGCTAAAAATATTCTATATTGTATACTATTACAAGCTTGGAATCGGGAAAATCAGGTACTTGAAACCTTTTATGCAGCGGCGTCCCACTTGATCTTTCCTTCAAAAAAAGCTAGCGAAATTTTGTGCAAAACTAACTCTTATATGAATTCTTTTTTCCCCCGTACAATCAGAGATAGGAACCGTTTGCCCAGAGAAATAATCGAGTGCCCTTTTGTTTCCGCATTCACTGCCGCAATTCAAGGGACAGAATGATAGCGCTTTAATTGCTAGTACTGTAGCAATGGGTCATAAAAGCTTCCCTCATCAGTCACCAATCATTGCTCGTTGTATTCTTTTTTTTTTCAGTTATACCTCTGATAATACATACTTTCAGTCTGTGTTCTCGCATCCAGTTAACACATGTAGTCTATGCCAGAATGATGGCTCGCTCCCGCAAATGAACGACATAGAAATTTCCGAACGCGGTGTCGTGCTCTTGTTGGAAAAAATAAATGTTCGCTCTGCTCCTGGTCCTGACTGTATATCCAACTTCGTCTTGAAAAACTGCGCAGTGTCTATCGCCCCCTTTTTAACTCTCATGTACAAAACGTCGCTTGAACAATGCGTTTTACCGGCTGATTGGAAAAATGCCAAAGTAACCCCAGTATATAAAAGCGGAGATAAAACAAAAAAGTGTAACTACAGGCCCATTTCTCTGACAAGCGTGTGCTGCAAGACACTCGAACATATCATTTACACAAACTTAATGAATCATCTTCAAAGTAATAACTTCTTTTCCCCATTTCAACACGGTTTCAGGGCGGGTTTCTCGTGCGATACACAACTGGTCGAGTTCACGCACGACATTGCAGCTTCTATTAACTCAGGCCTTCAGGTTGACTGTATATTTCTGGATTTCCAGAAGGCATTCGATCCTGTGTCACATGTGTTGTTGTTGCAAAAGCTTCATTGTCTAGGCATACCTAATGCCCTTCTCATGTGGATTGAGGCGTACCTTTCAGAAAGACAGCAGTGCGTGATTCTTGACGGTGTGTGCTCATCAAGCGTCGGTGTATTGTCAGGAGTGCCGCAAGGGTCAGTTTTGGGGCCCCTGCTTTTTCTTATTTTTATAAATGATATCTCCGACAATCTCTCTAGCCGTGTTCGATTGTATGCTGACGATTGCTGCATTTACAGTAACATTACCTCTGAAGCGGACACCGTTCAATTGCAGAATGACTTGAACTCCATAGTTTCTTGGTGTGATTCATGGAGAATGACACTAAATCTGTCGAAGTGTAAATTGGTGAGGTTTACGAACAAAAAACAGCGTCAGATTTCAAATTACGTCATGGCCAGGGCTACCTTGCCGGTTGAAACAGAATATAAATATTTAGGGGTCATTTTTTCTGCCAACCTATCTTGGAACGCTCATATTAATTACTTAACATTAAAGGCTAGTCGAGTGCTAAATTTTTTGAGGCGCAATTTCAGACAGGCACCAACTAAGTTGAAAGAAACACTATACATATCCAATGTGCGTCCCATATTAGAATATGCCTGCAGTGCCTGGGACCCCTCAACAAAATCAAATATAGAAGCCCTGGAGCGTGTACAGGCTCGCGCAGCACGCTTTGTGGCAAGCAATTATAACTTTACCATAAGATAAGCTGACATTCGTTCAGGATTGCAATGGCCTCTGTTAGCTGACCGGCGAAAATACCTACGACTGTCCTTATTTTACAGCATATTCATGAACAAAACAGGCATCGACAAGGATCAGTATATAAGGCCACCTACCTATGTGTCACCCCGTACTGACCATTCTTTAAAACTGCGTGAATACACTTCCAGGATCAACGCATTCAAATACGCCTTTTTTCCAAGAACCACGCGTGAGTGGAACGGCTTGCCAGAGGAAATTGTCTCTGCGCCTCCCTTATCTTTTGTTAAAAATTTGCACAATTTTTTGTTGAACTAATCATTACTGTACATTTCTGATGCGTTCCGTACTAATTATTTTCTTTTGTTTTTATTGCCCTGTGTTACCAATAGCACTCTTCTCTTTCAACGTTTTGCTTTGTATTTGCAATTTGATGCCTTATTTATGACAGTGTTGTTTCACTTTGATGTTTCACTTTGTTATGACTATGTTCTTTCAAACAATACAGCCTTTTATCCGCAACCATCTTTTTCGGTATATCGACTGTACTGTATTCTTTTGCTTGTTCTCTCCCCTACAATAATGCCCGTAAGGGCGATGTAGGTACATGTATAAATGTAATTAAAATACGGAATGTGTTAAAATCTAAAAATTACTCAACAGAAACTTGTTTTCTTTTCCCATGATTTCAAGCATTAGACAACGCATTGTATCAAGTATCACTACTTACGTTGGCCTACCTATTGTTCACCATTACATATTATATTACTGTATTGTAGTAGTGCCACATCTCACACACCATTTGATTCTTTTTTGCTGCTTTGTTTGTATGGTCTTTTTTTTTTTATTGTTCAAGTGCATTTCCATAGAAAATCCTCCACTTCTGCTTAAGACCTGGAAATTCAGGCTAGCAGTATTGAATAAATAAATAAATAAAATTTCACTATATGAAAGTTCAAACTTCCCAAAGAAAAATACAATCAGCGCTGATTGAAAGTGACCCCTTAGGATTTTTAATATGCTTCACCTTATCACATTGTATTGCGGCAAAGCTCTCTTTCAAGCTTCACTTCGGTCGCAAATGTATTGACTTGAAAAAACTATATTTCCAACATGGCGATTATAGATGTGGCAGAGGTGGGAACTCAATTAGTGGTGTTTTGAACCTGGAATATAGGCAGGAAGTCCGAAAAATCAGACGCCAAAGATCTTTAGCAACCAAAATCTCAGATATTCATGTATGTTGACATCTACGAGGCAGACTTGGAACTCCTAACCCCAAGAGGAAAGCCTTGTCTGCCACATTATTTGGGCTTCCACAGAAGTTGAAGGAGGAGAAGTGGCTGAGGAAATAGCATCTGTGTCTTTCACATGTAAAGTGTTGGCGGCAACACTTTGAATGCCCCAAGTCATCTGCATAAATTCAATTCGGCCTCTGCATTGCCTTATTCTTGATAAGACAACTAAGAAGTACCACCTTGCAAGCACTTCATCAACCTAGCCACAAAGAAAAAAACACTTTCATGTTTTCATTTCATTAAGAACATGCTGAGTAACCCTCTCCAACTTATTATCTGCAATTTCACTTCAAGGTATTGAAAAATAATCTACAAATGTTCGATTTGATTCACACTGATACTTTAATATTCGAATTCGCTTCGGACTGGAAACTTTGCTCAGTGCATAGCTCTAGTAGTTACAAGTCGAATGCACTGCACTACTACTACTACTATTACTACTATGCCTTGCTTAGCAAACATCACGTGGGCAAATGCCTTGTTTGAACACACAGTGCTCTTATCATCGCTGACCACAGTATGTGACTATCTAATGCAAAACATTGATGCAGACACTGGGAAGCCTCTTACTGTTGCTGTGCTGACATCAAACTTGTAGGGTTTTTTGTTGCATATTCCAGAGGAAACTTCATGGCATTTGGTGTTGTACTGCTTGCTTTATCTGTTTTTTTTTTATATCAAGCTTGAACATTTCAGCATGTCTTCCAAATATGTCAAATTTTAACCGTTGTTGAAACTCGAAGAAAGTGTCCGTACGGCAGGTCTTTCAGCTTAGGCACTGGAGGTTGTGTTATTAACTAGAAGCTGCGTTTGAGGCCAAGCAGCCTCTTTGTAGACTTTATGCGAGTGTCAGTTACATTTCACCGTCTCGTTTGCTGGCTTGGGTGTGTGCAGGTTGGTGGGGTGCAGTCACAGACACTGACTGTGTGTCGTCAGATGCGCCGCTACTCGGTGCCGTGTGTGGCTTTCATCAACAAGCTTGACCGCATGGGTGCTAATCCACTCAAAGTTCTGGGACAACTCAGGTACACTGACCCGTGTCTTTATGGTGTCATATTTACTACATCTTTGTGGGCTGATCAATATCTTTTCTAATAAAATAAAAAAATAGAGGTACTACCAATAAAATACATAGAAGGGGTGTTTAAGCTATTGGGCTAATGTTGTCTTATGTTTGGCGGTGCAGTTTGGCATCATCCACCCTGCACTTAGTATTGCTTTGCTGTCACATGCAGTGTAGTGCACGTATCACAACACCAAATATAATGATATGCCCCTTCTAATAACAAAATCATATATATTGCTCTATTTTTTCGTGGCCTTTATGTGAAAAAGTAAGCCATTATAGTGATATAATCATTGGCAACATATTGACTCAAGTTAATGTAGCGTCCTTAATTATAGCCCCAAATGATGTCTGTAGCCATTTTTAGAGGCCTGTGGCTATAAAAGAAGTAATTTTAAAAGCATGGAATAAATATCGCATTTCTCTGATTTTTGAAGGTTTTAAACACATTGAAGGTTTTAAACACATGCACTGACAGGAGTGTAATAATTCTGATCAACAGTAGGGCGCCTACCGTCTATTTAAAGCAAACGTTTAGTTTGAAAGTTTAATAAAAAATGAGATACTTTAAAGTAGAAGTATTGAAAACTCGTTTCAAGTATCATAAACTAATTGCTGTGGAGAAATTCACAAGGTGGTGGCCTAGAGAGATCCAGTGTTGCGGTTGAATGAAAGAAGAAATGAGCTTGAGTAGTTGCAATCATGCGACACATGGAACCACTTCCTCACATTTTGAGACGCAGCAGAGAGCTGAGCGCACGGTGTTCCAGAGTGCTCATGTTTTTTTTGTTTTTTTTTTCGGGTACAAGCAAGAATCATCGTTTGAATCTTCTGGAGATTTATTTGACTTTCATTACAGCAAAATAATTACAAGAGGCTGCTTTTTTCATGTCCCAAAGCCACAATGGGTTCTTTGCATGAAGATCTTCAATTCTCGCATTCGGCATAACTGCCCAACTCCACTAAAAAATATTTACCACCTAACTCTGCTTATTAGAAAGCTTATTATTGTAAGTTTCTTACTGTCCCAAATAATTACAAAAGAGTAATACATTATTGTAAATAAATCAAAAACTAAATGTGTGTTGTTCCATGCATCCAGCATTTTAGGTAAAATTGATGAATATGTAACTCTTGGGCCATTTCAAATCAAGATAGAAAAACAGATTAAGATAATGAGTGTAATTTTTCTAGGATATATGTGCTGAAATGATCATGTGAAAATTATTTGCCAAAATTAAGGGGAGCAGCTAGTGTAAATAAATCGGAACCGTCATGCTTTTCCTGTTATATTTTGTTACAATTTGCAATCTTTAACTCTCACCTATATTACAGCACACTAGATGGGAAACGCAACATTATCTGACTTGCAGCAAATATTCATAGTGCAGAAAAATGTGCTTTGTTCTATAGAAAACACCTCATTTCTAGAACACACCGAACCTTTATTCCACATACATAACATTATGAATATTCACAACATAAATATACTGAGAATATACGAAAACCTTATATGAGGAAAAAGAGAACTTACTCGAAGGAAAAGCAAATCTTCGAGCTAATAAAACTATCTATCCTTTCAGGTATTGCCTTGAATATCACATTGTTTTCTCACGTACACCCATTATGAGAAAGAAAAACTTCATTATATGTACTCGCAACCACACTCAATGAACTAGACCAAAAAATGGCAACATTTCTAACATTATTAACAAAACCTTACCAGATCCCTTTGTGTATAAATTTTGATACCTGTACTCATGTTTCTTTATGTGCAGTATTTTTTCTTTCTTTATGTGCTGTTTTTTTTTACTAAGCTGTTTTGTGCTTGTTTTTTTTTTAAAGACTATAGTCTTTCTTACAATTCTCGAAAACATTTTGGCTTGTCTGTCTGTATACCTGTTGGTCCTCCTGACCAAATATTCAGCCTACCAATGAAAGGTTAATCCCTTGCTCAACGGCCACTCATATTAATCTGGTGGCAGCATTCATACTTGTGAACACTGTCAATCAGAAAGCAAATGTTACGCATACTTGATGCGTATCATCAATACATAAGTGTTAAACAGTGTGTCTTTTCATTTAGAAAATGCATAGATACATATTTTTTATTACGCTGCGCAGACAATGCGATGTTATCAATGAAAAAGCGGGCATTTTCTACACTTTGCTTAAATTAAAAGTTCAGGGGCTTCAACAAAAAATTTTCGGTGCTGCTATTCTACCAGTTGCTCTGAGTTCTAAAAAACTTTTGTTTACTCGCATTACTGCCAGATAGTGCTATATCTTGCACAGCACATGCAGACAGATAATCATTTTGTGACATTCTTTGTGGCAGAGCACGAAGATACACGGCATAGAGTTTCATACAATAATACCTATAGGGAAATCTGGCGCTAGTGTCTACGTGGGCTCCCCCAGTGGCACTTGTACCCCCATGGGAATTACGGGAAGTACAGGCTTCGGATGCGCTTCGGATGGGTCACATTATTGAGATTCGCGACGCTTGTTTGCTGAGTGTAAAACAAAGTGATATGAAGTTATGTCTAATTGAAACTTGCTTCATTTCCTTGTGCGCATACTTTATTGCAAAAGGTTTTTGTGACTAGGTGGGAGAAGTGAAACGTCGACAAATTTATAAACCATGGTATGCAGTGCTTTGCCATTGAGTTCTAGATTTGGCATCAAGATTTAAGGAATTATTTTTTACCATATTTCAAAACAAACATTCTTGTTTTGCCCGCGAAAGTATGCAATATCTATTTATGAAAATAACAGCACAGTATTAAGTGAGGAACACTTAACATTTCATCTGCTGCGATGCCAGGTGCGTCTGTTCAAGTGGTCTGCCCCCAATGCGCCTCTCATTTTATTGTGAAGTCGAGTTGGAAGAGCATAGTGGTGCGTCTACTTCACTTTGCCATCATTTTGCAGTTAATTTCAGTGATTTTTGGCAGGACGCACTATCAACAAACGTGAACTCGATGTAATATCCTGCACTGGCATGGGACGCTACATCTATGTGCCGCAGTGAGTGGACGACGCTTCACTTAAACTGTCAAACACGACTTGTACAGCTCCAGCATTGCAGTAAATTGAGAGGCCTAGCAGTTTTCAGCTTCTTTGAACAACAAAGGCGCAGCTTCGGTCTTTTGCACCCACCCCACTACCCACTCTACGCGAAGAACGAAACTGAAACTGTAGAAAAAGACCCATAGACAGTTCGCTGGCTGTGATCCAATCCAAAGCTTGTACTTCCCTTAAACTTCATGAGGGTACACAATCGCAGTGCCAGATTTCTCTCTAGGTATTATTGTATGAAACTCTATCATACACGGCCGTTTTTTTTTTTTTCATTACATCATTGATAATATAGTTTTGATGATAGCATTTTATATATTATGGATAGGTTTGCTGATATGTTTCCGCCTATCACTGCTGCTGTATGGATCACCTGTCAAGCTGTGCAAAAGCACCTTTTTTCTCTGGTCTCCCAATTTTCGCATTTACAATGTACTGTAGAGTGTACTGAAAAAATTAAGTTTCAATTGATTGATTGACTCATAATGTCTTTAGCAATCTTGAGGTGCCTGCTGCTACAAAAAGCCCAGTTGTGAAAGCAGCGAGCAAATATCATATTTTTCTGAATACTGAGAACTTTGGACACAACTTTTAAAACACCCTGTATAGGTGCCTGCTGCTACAAAAAGGCCAGTTGTGAAAGCAGCGAGCAAATGTCATATTTTTCTCAATGCTGAGAACTTTGGACACAACTTTTGAAACACCCTGTATAGGTCAATGTGAATGCTGTTTTGAAAAAGTGTTGGTGTTCATATTTCTCCTTGTGAGGAGGAGGTGATGATGTCTAGAGATAAATACAGCTTTATTAAATGCCAGTGAGGTTTATTTGTGCTTGGCACAAGTAATGGCGTTCCTGTGCTTGCAGGTCTAAGCTTCAGTACAATGCGGCCCTGCTTCAACTGCCCATAGGCCTTGAGGGAAAGCATACTGGGGTGGTTGACGTGATCCATCGCCGAGCTATCTATTGTCGGGGGGAGCACGGGTGAGTGTTTCACTCGTTCCTTACCTGACCAACAAGTGGCATCAAAATTAAATCATTTGCTGCAGCAAGCCATTGCCTGGGATCCTTTGCTCACTACACAGTCTTGCGTCACCACATTTCACTGGAGGTAGAAAAAGGAAATAGCAAGCTAGCTTGGAAAAATTCTTCAAAAAGTGTATCTATTGTTGATACCAGGTGTTCAACAGCTATGCCAAGTGCACCAATTTGATACAATTCCTCATGTGCGCCGCGCTGCGTCAAAACCTTGAAATTTGCCGAAATTGCGCCACGCTACGTTGAAATGCCTGACCAGCCTCAAAATTTTCTCAGTTCCCCTGATTTGAGTGAGAAATGGAGGCCACTTTAACCACCTGTATTTTGCGCCATCAATCAATCCAAGCCGGCAAACGCAAACCCTAAACTGTGGTGTAATACAGTTGCTCATTAGTCCAAGAAACTCACGAAACGCGTTCGACCATATGCAGTAAAAACGCTACGCGCCCCTCGGTCCACTGACTGCAGCGGATATCTAGCGGCGGGGCGACGCAACTTCAAAACAGAAATGTGTCGCCATAGCCAGCAACACTTCACGGGAAATGTGAATTTCCTGGTCAGCAAACGCAGCCATGGCATGTTAGGAATCATCAAGAACTAAAGTTTGAGGCGTACAAACTCGCAGTACGTTGAGTTTCTATGCTTTTAGGTTTAGTTCATGCCATGATCACGTTAGTTGCCGTAGCAATGCCACATGCAATAGGTATCCGGTGCCGTCGCCAGGCCAATGGGCACATGCCGTTGTGACTTTATCTGGTCAAATGTGCCTTGCAAGCGAGCCAAGAAGCTTTGTCCTAAACCCAACCGCTTCATGAAAAAAAAAAAAGTGGGGTGGGGTGTAGTGGTTCGAAAATTTCTTGGTCTTGTTCTAACCCATGTAGAAACACTGCTTAAGCCGTCTTCGCCGCAGTACACAGGTTGCCTGCGGAAACGCGTTTCAAGATTTGGAAGGGGCTTATAGCAGTAGTGTCTAGACACAGCATAGTTTGTTCAATTACTAATGCCTACATACGCCACATAATTTTGAGTACTAATATGATCGCTGGCGTCTGAAAAAGTTACTGGTAAAATCATTTGGAGTACATTAGATAACATTTATCCAGCCATCAAAAAATCAAACATAACTGTGCGCCAGTTTTTTTTTTTTTTTTTTTTTTACAGTTTCTAGAATCTCATGGTCACCATTTTGGGGGATCCACATTTGAGTCCTCAGGCTCTGTCAAACAATTCGACAGGTGTGGCAAATTCTGATATTGACCTCATCATTGTTCGCTGAGTGGGGTGATTAAAGAAAATACTACTGTGACGGGGGTGAGAGAATGAATGAAATAAATATATTTACAAAATATGCAGGGAGAGTCAGAGGCAGCTGCAGCCAAGATGGAAGAACAGCAGCAACAACAACACAAGCACGGTCGCTTTCATCGTCTTCGTCATCTATGATGCTCTTTCGTTTCCGATGTCGTGTAACATATAACCCCCCGCTGCTGGCAGCGCCGTCTCGGCGCCTAAAGGAGAGTAGGGTCATATGCGGATATGTACAGTTTGAGGCTGGTCACGTGGACGACGTCAGTAGCGGGTGCGGACGACGATGACTGACTGGCCAACGGAGCAATCTCGTATGTGACATCGGTAAGCGGGCGTAAAACCTTGTAAGGCCCCGAGTAGCGAGACAAGAGCTTCGAAGAGAGGCCAACGTGGCGGCATGGTGTCCAGAGGAGGACCAATGAACCTGGAGAGTAGGAAACTACTCTGTGATGGCTATCGTAGCGGGCCTTCTGAGAGAGCTGCGAGCCAAGAAGACGTTCCCGTGCGATTTGGCCGGCCACTTGAGCCCGAGCAGTGGCATCCCGGGCGTACTCTGTAACCGTTTGCGTCGTTGATGGGAAAAGAGTCTCGAAGGGTAGCGCTGGATGGTGGCCGAACAATAAATAGAAGGGGGAGAAGCCAGCGGTGTCGTGGCGTGACGAATTGTACGCGAATGTCACATAAGGCAAAGTACTATCCCAACCAAAATGATCTTTGGAAACATACATGGAGAGCATCATTGTCAATGTTCGATTTAGGCGCTCGGTAAGACCATTTGTTTGTGGGTGATAGGCCGTAGTGAGCTTGTGACGCGTCTAACATGAGCGAAGGATGTCACTTACTACTTTTGAAAGAAATGAGCGACCACGATCAGTCAGCAGCTGTCGAGGAGCGCCATGGTGAAGAATTACGTCATGAAGCAAGAAGTCTGCGACGTCAGTGGCACAGCTTGTCGGTAGCGCTTGTGTGATAGCGTATCTTGTGGCGTAATCAGTGGCTACGGCTATCCACTTGTTTCCAGTGAGAGAAGTTGGAAATGGTCCAACGAGATCAAGACCGACTCGGTAGAAGGGAACGGTGGGTATGTCTATTGGTTGGAGTGGACCAGCTGGTGGCAAGGTGGAATGTTTGGAGCGCTGGCAGGACTCACATGCAGCAACGTATCAGCGCACAGAATGGCAAAGGCCTGGCCAGAAGAATCTACGCCGCACGCGATCGTACGTGCGCGTGACCCCGAGATGTCCCGCGGTTGGGGCGTCGTGAAGCTGTTCAAGTACAGCGAACGGAGTGTCGCAGGAACTACGAGTAGTAGCTCTGGTCCTTCGGCGCTGGTGTTGCGTTGGTAAAGAATGCCATCGCGTAGAACGAACAAGTGTAGCGACGAGTCTACGTGGGGCAAACGTAGACTCTGCATGATAGACCGCAAGTGGACATCGCTGAGCTGTTCCTTGCGAATGTCGGTGAAAGCCGACATGGCGAAGACACAAGGGTCAGAATCATGTGCTGAAAGGTCAGGAGGGTCCACGGGGTGACGGGATAGACAGTCGGCATCCTGGTGCAGTAGGCCAGATTTGTATGCCACGTCGAAGCTGTATTCTTGTAGTTTCAAGGCCCAACGGCCAAGTCGTCCTGATGGATCTTTAAGGGACGACAGCCAGCACAAGGCTTGATGATCTGTAATTACCGAAAAGGTGCGGCCAAACAAGTATGGTCGAAATTTTCCGACTGCCCAGACTAGTGCGAGGCACTCACGCTCTGTAATGAAAAACTTGCTCTCCGAAGGAGAAAGGAGGCGACTGGCATAAGCAATGACGCGATCTTGTCCTCGTTGCCGCTGGGCGAGAACAGCACCAATTCCGTGTCCGCTGGCATCTGTACGAACTTCAGTATGGGCTGACGGGTCAAAATGGGCCAAGACGGGTGGGGAAGTAAGTAATGTTGTAAAGGTGCTGAAGGCAGTTGCTTGGTCAGTACCCCAATAAAAAGGCATGTCCTTCTTCAGTAGCTCCGTAAGTGGTCAGGCAATGTCAGCAAAATTCTTCACGAAACGTCGAATTTAAGAACAAAGGCCGATAAAACTCCGTACATCTTTTGCGGAACGTGGTATGGGAAAATCTTTGACAATTCGAATTTCGTCAGGATCAGGTTGCACGCCTCGAGCACTGACAAGGTGGCCGAGCACTGTGATTTCCCGACGGCCAAAGCGACATTTGGAAGAGTTGAGCTGAAGTCCTGCTTTCCAGGAAACCTCAAGAACAGCCGTTAGGCGGCTAAGGTGGCTTTCGTATGTAGGTGAAAATACAATGACGTCATCGAGATAGCACAGGCACGTGGTCCATTTGTGTCCACGCAGGAGAGAGTCCATCATTCTTTCAAATGTAGCTGGCGCGTTACACAATCCGAATGGCATAACCTTGAACTGTAAAAGTCCATCCGGTGTGATGAATGCGGTTTTCTCACGGTCTCGATGATCGACAGAAATCTGCCAGTATCCTGATCGCAAGTCGATAGATGAAAAGTAGGCAGTCGAGAGCATCGTCAATCCGTGGCAGTAGATACACGTCCTTACGTGTTACTTTGTTTAAGTGACGGTAGTCTACGCAGAAGCGCCAGCTGCCATCCTTCTTCTTGACTAGCACGACCGGCGATGCCCATGGACTGCAGGAAGGTTCGATGACGTCTTTTGTGAGCATTTTTTCAACTTCATGCTAAATAACTTGTCGCTCAGCATTAGACACACGATAAGGACGTCGTCGGATGGGGCTGGCGTCTCCAGTGTTAATGCTATGAGTTACAGAGGATGTCTGACCCAAAGGGCGGTCATCAAAATTGAAGATGTCGCGGTAGGATTTCAGCAAGTGCCTGATGTCAGCTGTCTGTGCTGGAAGAAGGTCCGGAGCGATCATCTTGTCGATGGTGGCATCCGCAGCGCTCTTCGAGGATGAAAACGGAGCAGAGGACGAAGAAGATTCGGCAACGAGCGCTGAAATGGCAGCATCTATAGAAAAAAGTTTTGCCAAAGTCATACCATCTGGGATAACTTGAGCGCACCAGCTGAAGTTTAGGATCGAAAGAGATGCTGTATTTCCCGTGACTGTCAAAAGTGTGTGAGGCACGGCAACATATTTGGCCAGCAGAACGTCATCAATAGGTGTCAACATGTAGTCACCATCAGGAACAGGAGGAACAGATCTCAGGTTCACGTAAGCAACGGCTTGAGGTGCTAGGCAAACGTGATCTGCAGAACACAGACGGGGTTGAGCTGGTGTTAGGTCGCCATGGTAACACGGTAAATCAAGTTGAAGCATGCCGGTTCCACAATCAATAAGTGCAGAGTGGGCGGATAAAAAGTCCATGCCGAGGATAAGTTCATGAGAACATTTCTCGAGCACAGCAAATAGCACTGTCGTGGAGTGATCAGCCACACTTATGTGCGCGGAGCACATTCCAAGCACGGACAACGTGCCACCGTCGGCGACCTGGATTAGTGGCACTGTGGGTGGCGTTCAAGCTTTCCTAAGGCGGCAACGAAGTTCTGAATTCATCACTGATATGTGAGCCCCTGTGTCCACCAGTGCAACAACGGTGTGTCATCTACTTCAACGTCAATAAGGTTGCGTCGAGTCCGCAGCATGGTCAGAGGATTTGGCGGGCAAGTGGTCGATGCAGCATCAGCTCCGGGAGCTGCATCATCTAGTTTTCCCGCGGCAGGTGGTCAGTCGGCGACGTTGGTCGGCGAAATTGGGGCGAGCGAGACGATGGGTGACGGGAGAGCGGTGAACGGGACTCGTGAGCATGCGGAGATGGAGAGCGACGACGATGTGGCGGCATAGAAGGAACGTCTTCACTGGTGGCCTGAGGTAACTCCCGGTAAGTTTGAAAGCGTCCATGATCCCTCTCTGGCCGATGGGGGTACCCATAGGATGCCTGATGCTAATACCACTGAGTGTTAGAATGGCGGAGCACGTGTGCGATACGGTGGCAGTTAAAACAAATCGGGCGATCGTCAGCAGTCCTTCACTCGGCTAGATTGCGAGGTTGCGCCGGAAGGTTCTGGCTTTGGGCATACGAAACATGGGGTCGACGACGGTTGATCGGCTGAGAGGGAGCTGTAGTGCACTCGGAGGCCAGCCCAGCATTGGAAAACTCTTGTCGCACAATGGCATGTACCAGTGACACCATCTGAGGGCTAGAGTCACAGGCATGGGAGCACGCGGACGCAGGAGACAGCTTCAAGTTCACGTCTGATGATCTTGGTCACGTGCTCTGCAGTCAACAGCGTCCGTAGTGCAGGCCCACCTTCGCACGACCAGGTTGCTGCTGTGTTTTGTAGTCGAGTGAAATTATGGGTGATATGTCGACTTTTCGCGGCCTCAAAATGCTGGCACTCCTTGATGATGGCATCGACCGTGTTGCAGTCCTTGCATATGAGAAGGTTGAATGCATCATCTGCAATGCCTTTCAATATGTGAGGTACTTTTTCGGTTTCTTCCACACCGTTGTCCGCTTTTCGGCAAAGGGCAAGCATGTCCTGTATGTAAGTCACGTAGGACTGTGATGGCGTTTGCGCACGAGATGCCAACTCCTTCTTGGCCGCTGCCTTTCTACTCACAGACTTGCCAAAAAGGGCGCGCATCTTTTCTTTGCACACATCCCAGCTTCCAATTTCATCTTCGTGGTTCTCGAACCACACTTTTGCTGTTCCTTTCAAGTAGAACAGGATATTGGCTAACATAAAAGTTTAATCCCAGCGGTAATTCTTACTTGTACGTTCGTACAACGGCAACCATTCTTCGATGTCGACATCATCCGTGCCACAGAACGTGCCAGGATCTTTTAGCTGCGGAAGGACAACAGTTGTTGTTGTAGTCGCCTCGGCGGGAGCCAGTCCCTGGTTTGCCATGGTGGAAAAATCCAAGCGTCGGCCACTGCGGTGCTCCGTTATATCGTGTTGTACCCGGCACCACCACCAAATGTTATGGGGGTGAGAGAATGAATGAAATAAATATGTTTACAAAATATGCAGGGAGAGTCAGAGGCAGCTGCAGCCAAGATGGAAGAACAGCAGCAACAACAGCACCAGCACGGTCGCTTTCATCATCTTCGTCATCTATGATGCTCTTTCGTTGCCGATGTTGTGTAACACTACTTTTGTTGAAATAGCAGCTTTCATGTTCGCTCAGCATGATTTAGGGATTATTGAATGGCTTGTAGATATTGTTACGGGAGGGCACACGGAAAGACGAGGTGACAGTTGCGATATATTGGCACGACGCCAAGCATAAGCCGAGATGGCAAGCGAGAGCGCGCCCCAAATCCCAAAATCACGTCGTCTTTCTCGCCGTGAGTCTTACTTCTTCAACATGATGTATTCTTGTAACATTACCCCCAGGTGCAGAAGCACCGTCTCGGTGCTTTCTATGGTGTTGAGGAGTGGTAAAGCTCAAGGTGGGAGACATGATCAATGTCTGTACACAATGGAGCGAAGGGAGATGATGACTTCAGCTGGGCTATCTCGTAGGTAACGTTGGTCACCTGGCGCAAGACGTGGTAGGGTCCTGAGTACCGGGAAAGCAGCTTCTGAGAGAGACCAACATGCCGAGTCGGGGTCCACAACAATACAAGAGAACCCGGGGCAAAGGAGACATCGTGATGATGTGTGTCGTAACGTTGCTTCTGTTGCTCTTGCGATGCTAAGAGGTGCTTCCGAGTGACTTCTCGTGGTTTGTGAGCTCTGGTGATAGTGTCATGGGCATATTCAGTCGGCGAATCGACAGCTGTCAAAAAGATTGTGTCGAAAGCTAGAGTTGGCTCACGGCCAATTAAGAGATAGAATGGTGAAAACCCAGTGGTATTGTGGCGTGAGGAATTGCATACAAATGTAACAAAGAACAATGCAACGTCCTAGTCTAGGTGGTCAAAGTAGACGTACATGGAGAGCATATCAGTTGAAGTCCGGTTGAATCGTTTGGTAACCCCATTAGTTTGTGGATAGTGGGCCATCGTAAATTTATGTTTGGTTTCACAAGAGCGAAGCAGGTCGTCAATAATACGGGAGAGAAAATAGCGTCTACAATCTGTGAGGAGTTGGCATGGAGGAGCACCATGATGGATGATGACATCGTACAGAAGGAAATCGACAACATCTGTGGCACAGCTGGTTGGCAAAGCCCGTGTGATGGCATACCGAGTTGTATGATTCGTAGCGACAGCTATCCATTTGTTTTTGGAGGTAGACTGAAGGAAAGGGCCTAAAAGGTCAAAACCAGCATGAAAGGAGAGGTCAATAGGAAGATCAAGTGGCTGGAGGAGTCCGGCAGGACTCATAGGGGGTTTTTTCGATGTTGGCACTGGTCGCGTGCGACGACGTAGTGGCGGATGGAGCGATAAAGCCTAGGCCAGTAAAATCGACGATGAACACGGTCGTAAGTCCGAGAAAGACCAAGATGACCGTCGGCGGGGGCGTCATAGAGCTGGGCGATAACACTCGAACGTAGGTGGGAAGGCACCACAAGGAGCAGTTTGCGCCCATTTGTGTTGAGATTGTAGCGGTACAAGGTGCCTTTTTTAAGCACTAACTGTCAAGTAGACGGATAGGGCGTCGGAGAGTTCAGCTTCTCAATAATGTCGTGCAACACGGGATCTTGGTGCTGTTCATCACAGATGTTGGTCAAAGCAGAGAGAGAGAGAGCACACATGGCGGCGCTTCATCTAAAGGCTCAAAGGGGTACACTGGATGGCGGGACAAGCAATCAGCGTCATGGTGTAAACGGCCAGATTTGTATGACACTGAGTAGTCATATTCTTGGAGCCCTGGTGCCCAGTGACGAAGACGCTCAGTGGGATCCTTTAACGATGAGAGCCATCAGTGGGCGCGGTGATCGGTTGTGATGGCGAAACGACGGCCATGTAAGTAAGGCAGAAATTTGCCAACCGCCCAAACTAGAGCAAGGCATTCCCGTTCGATGATCGAGTAGTTCCGCTCGGCTGCAGAGAGCAGACGGCTGGCACAAGCGATAACACGGGCGCAGCCGCTTTTATGCTGGACCAAAACAGCGCCGATTCCGTGGCCGCTGGCATCAGTGCGGGCTTCTGTTGAGGCAGACATGTCAAAATGGGCCAGAATAAGTGGTGTTGTGAGCAACGCGGTGAGATTAGAGAATGCCGAAACCTGCGCAGCGCCCCAAGAGAATGGAACATCCTTCTTCAGCGAATCCGTAAGAGGTCGGGCCACGTCTGCAAAATTGTTTACAAAACCTCAGACGTAAGAACATAGACCTAAAAGCTGCGGATTTCCACAGTGCTGGTCGGGACGGGGAGGTTTTGCACTGCTCAAACTTTATCAGGATCAGGGCGTACGCCAGAGGAGTCAGCAAGATGGCCCAACATGATTATTTGCTGGCGTCCGAAGTGGCATTTTGATGAGTTCAGTTGCAGTCCTGCGTTACGAAAAACAGAAAGGATGGAGGAAAGGCGGTTGATGTGTGTCTGAAGGTTTGGGGAAAGTACAATGACATCGTCGAGGTAACATAGGCGAATTGACCACTTGAACCCGTGCAAAAGAGTGTCCATCATTCGTTCAAAGGTGGCTGGAGCATTGTATAATCCGAACGGCATGACCTTAAACTGGTGAAGACCATCAGGGGTCACAAAAGCAGTCTTCTGTACCGGAGATGCATCGTACCGGAGATGCATCGCCGGTGTTAATGCGATCCTTCACAATGCTGGTT
Source organism: Rhipicephalus annulatus (assembly GCA_013436015.1). Classification (NCBI taxonomy): domain Eukaryota; kingdom Metazoa; phylum Arthropoda; class Arachnida; order Ixodida; family Ixodidae; genus Rhipicephalus; species Rhipicephalus annulatus. Next base: position 98,780 of record WOVY01012968.1, read on the forward strand.
TGACCTAGCGGACGGTCACAGAAGTCGAATACGTCTAAGTGCGATTTTAGGACGTGACGGAGTGCGTCAGTTTGATGCGGCAAAAGGTCCACCACGATCATTTTTTCCACTTAGAAGATAAACTCTCTGTCGAAGAACAGGCTTGCGTGCAATTGGCGCATCATATGGGTACAAAGCTGAGGTGGCACAATCCTCAGAGGGTGTCAGCGTGGCGAGGGCTATTCCACACGGAAGCACTTGCGGACACAGAGCAAAGTTCAGCAAAGAGATGTAAGCACGGTTTTCCCGTGCCGTAATAATAGTGTGCGGAAAAGTAACACTATGAGTCAGAAGAACGAATGTAATTGGCGTGAGCATGTAGTCTCCATCAGGTACAGGAGGCGACGTTGTTACGGCCGTGCAGGTAACTGTTTGTGGTGAAAAACGGACATGTTCAGTAGAGCAGAGACGAACTTGGAGCGGACAGGGCGTATCAGTCGTACAGGGCAGGTCAAGTTGCACCGTGCTAGCTGAACAGTCAATGAGGGCCGAATGGGCGGACAAAAAGTCTAGACCAAAGATAACATCATAGGTGCAGTCGGTGAGAACAGTGAAGAGGAGGACAGAGGTTTGATGGCCGGCTATAGTAACGCGTGCTGGGCAGACACCAACGACGGCAGCTGCAATGCCGTCAGCAACACGAACACAGCGTGAAGGGGCTGGAGTTAAGACTTTCTTTAAGCGGTCACGAATGTGTGAGCTCATAGCAGAAATTGGGGTGCCAATGTCAACTAAAGCTTTAATATATAAACCATCCACTTTTACATCAAGCAAGTTCTGGTTGGTCGGGAGGGTCAATAGAGGAATTGTAGGGCAAGTCGTAGCAGCAGCGTCATCTCCAGGAGCTGCACCAGTTAGTTTCCGGAAGGAAACTGTCGGGCAAAGGACGGGGATGGGGAGCGGGGTGGTGGAGGAGACAGCGAGAATCTCTATCGCGGTGAAGGCAAGCGACTGTAAGAGCATTGGTCGTGGGGGTCATGTCGTAATGAGCTGAGTCATCGCAACGAAGTTGTATTTGACCAGAAGGCCGGGCTGATGCGTCGAAGTTCGTGAAGTTTGGGCCTCTTCCGTCGTTCCACGTGCTTCGGCAGTGACGTGAAATGTGTCCCACTCGTGCGCACCGGAAGCAAATCGGCCCATCGTCAGGCGTCCTCCATGCGTTTGGATCTCGGTTACGGGGAGCAGGACGCCAGTAGTGCTGACGGGTGTTCAAGGTAGGTGGATGGACATCGGGTCGATGCACAGGACAGATCGTCTGAAGGCCCGCGTTTGCCAATTCTTGGCGCACAACGCTCTGTATGAGGGATATGGTGGGCTGAGGATCATTTGACATCAGGACCTTCAAGGGTGCTGATGACATCGCTTCGATTTCATGTCAAACGACCCTCATAATGTCAGTAGAAGGTGGATTGGGCTGGGTCTCAAAACGGAGGTCCTCACAAGTTTACGTTGCAGTGGTGCTAAGAAGACGGGCGAAGTGGTGGGCAATGCGATGACTTTTAGCCTCTTGAAAGTGTCGACACTCTTTAATTACGTCTTGAACTGTCGAACAGCCTTGAAGTACAAGGAGGCTAAAGGAATTATCAGTGATGCCCTTGAGTACGTGCGCAACCTTGTCGGCTTCGGTCTTGGTGGTATAAGTCTTACGGCAGAGGGTCAAGACATCTTGAATATAAGCCAGGTAAGACTTCGTGGATGTCTGGACACGTTTACCAAGTTCTTTCTTAGGGGCCTGCTTGCACCTGGCAGATTGGCCGAACAACTTGCGCAACTTCGTTTTACGGACGTTCCAGCTGGTGAGCTCTCCCACGTTGTTGTTGAACTACGCCTTGGCCGTACCTTTCAAGTAAAAGATAAGGTTTGCCAGCATCACGGTTGGGTCCCACCTGTGGTTTTCACTCACGAGCTCGTAAAGTTGAAGCCACTCATCGACGTCTTCACTGTCAGTGCTCGAAAAGTTGCCAGGATCGCGGGGTGGAGTGGTCACAATGACCACAGGTGAGGTGGGTGCCGTTGATGCACGAAGCATGGCTGTTGGCGCAGCATCCCTGTCGATAGACATGTTAGAAGCGGCAACTTGGCGTCCGCTGCGAAGCTCCGTCGTGTTTTGCTACCCAGCACTTTTTACCTAAATGTTACGGTAAGGCACACAGAGAAACGAGGGGACAGTTATGATATATTTGCACGACGCCAAGCCCAAGCTGAAATGGCAAGGGAGAGCGCGCCCCACATCCCAGAATCACGTCGTCTTTCTCGCAATCTGTCTAGCTTCTTCAGCATGATGTAGTCTTTTAACATTATATATATTTTTTGCTAAGTTTAAGCCTTCTTTCTCAAACTGCTTCAAGTTTGGTCTTTGGTGATAAAAAATGAATGTTTTTCCCCTGTAACCTGCTCCAAATTTGAATTTTAGTGCTCCAAATAAACATTTTTCTGCTCCAAAAATCATTCCTAATTCTATTTCGGCTGTTGCACCCCTGTGATACTCATGTAACTAAACTACAAGGGTTTTTGCAAACTACATTTACACATAGGTCTAAGGTGGCCGTAATGGTGCAGGCGTTGGGGTCTCTCTTTGTGTGTTTACTTGTAGAAGCGCAGATCTGTCAATTGGCAACTTGGGCAAAAGATTACAGAATCTGTGCAAATCAGGGCAAAGATTGATCAGTCAACAAGAACTGTACAAATTGCTAAAAATTATGACATTAATCATCAGCCTTCCATAACTGAAACTCGAAGGGACCTCAGGATTTTGTTCAATTTATCAGAAGGTCTCATAAATATGACATGGTCTTGAACAAAAATTTGTGCTGTGATGTTTATTGTTTCTCATTGCCACATCAATGTTATAGACAGCCCTGCATGATTGCAATAAAAGCTTCTAGATCTCAGCAATCATACTGGTTCTATTTATTATATAGGGCATGCTTGCAAAGGTTAATCAAGGGACAAAATGTGCCTTGTCGTGTGACAGCCGACTCCCCAACATAGTAGGCTTTTTTACAACACTATAATGCACTGCAGTGAAAAGAACAAATGTTTAGCTCATGTAAGAACAGGATCTTTACAGTCTTGTTTCATATGGCTAGGTTATGGTTATAACTTAGCTGTATGTGCCAGCTATTAGCTAGCCATATTTTTTGTTAGCAGGCTGCATCTGCGGGCACTGTCTGTGCCGTTTTCGCAAGTGTCAGCCTAATGAAACCAACAGAGCATGAAGCTAAGGAAGGTGTAGAGGATATTATTCCTAGCTTTAACTAAAGCTGTGTGAATATTTGAAATTTCCAATATTTTTGGAATAGTGTTTGCCATTCAATTCCATTCACACTGGAATTTTATTATTCAGACTTCTCGAAGACAATTACAGTCAGTGTCCGTTTGGCAGTGGCCCCTTCACGGTAATTTGGCAACGACCGAAGTGGCACTTGAATAAATTCAGCTGAAGGCCAGTAGAGCGAAACACAGAGAAGGTAGTTTCTAGGCACTGCAGGTGGCTTTCAAAAGTCGCTGAAAACACGATCACATCATTGAGGTAACAGAGACATGTGACCATTTCAAGCCGCGCAGAGGAAGTCTATTGGGCACGAATATAGTTGGCGCATTGCACATTCCAAAAGACTTTGAACTCGTCTAAACCATCTGTTGTTATGGAGGCAATTTCTTCAAGGTCCATTTCATCAACACCGATCTGCCAATAGCCTAAATGGAGATCAATTGATGAAAAATAGTTAGATCCATAAAGGCTGTCAAAGGCGTCATCTATACAGGGCAGTAAATACACATCTTTTTTTTGTTGTTATTCGGTTGAAATGGCGGTAGTCGACGCAGGATCACCACGAGTTTTTTTTTTTTTTTTCATTATCAAGACCATTTGGAATGCCCCTGGGCCACTTAATAGTTCGACGATGTGCTTGTCTATCTATCACCTTGCCGACCTCTTTTTGGATGACGGTTTTTTCTGCAGCAGAGACGCGATGTGGCCTCTTATGGCATTGATGCGATGGGTGACAACAGATGTCTGTCCGAGAGGCCACTGATTCAAGTAAAATATATCCCAATAAGATGACTGCAGGTGACGAAGAGCTTTTATATGTTCTGCAAAAAGATCAGGGGCAGTCATCTGACAAATGTTGTCCACAGTCGACGAGGACAAATCATTAGGCACCAAAGGTGGGCTGGTACCTGAGAGAGATGAAGAGGCCAAAGAAGTGATGTGATATTCTTCCAAAGTGCAGAAATGCGTCGTGGTGATGCTATGGGGAAGCAGGTGTGTGAGAAATCCAAAATTGACGTATTGTGTGCATGCCCGATTTTCTTCTATTTAGGCTATGGTGCTTTTTTTCGCGTCAGAACCATGTCAGTGAGCAGCGACATGACATAGTCGCCATTTGGGATGGGAGCAGAGGGCGTTGGGATAACTGTCGCAGCTTGTGGAAATAGGTGAGCGAACACAAAGGAACATAAATGGGGTGGTGCACAAGCTGTAGTGTCGGCGGGGAAAGCGAGGTCGAGCTGTACAACTCCTTCGGAGCAGTCAATCTGGTATGTGTGCTGTAAAAAAAAGTCTATGCCCAGAATGAGATCGCGTGGGCACTGTTTGAGTACAATAAATAAAACTACTATAGCATAGTAGCTGCTGACAATGCTGACACGGGCTGTACACATTCCAACAAAACGTGCAATGCTACTGTCAGTGACTCGTACTGTGCTCGTTGCAGTGGGTGTAAGAACCTTCCTGAGCCTTCTGCGTAGGGCAGCGCTCATAACAAAAGCTGCAGCCGTGTGTCGACAAGAGGTCTGACATGAACACCATCAACTTCCACTTCCAGCAGGTTCGCACCTGTAGGCAGGGTCGATCAAGGTTTTGAAGGACGGGTCATAGTTGCATTGCCATCTCTGAGAGCTGTGCCACCTTGTTCTCTTAATTAAAGCAGCTGGTTGTGGATGGGGACGAAGAGCAATGCGTAAGAGGTGAACGTGTCTGACGACCTTGTGGTGACGGGGAGCAGCTAGATCTTGGTGGGACATTGTCGAAGTTGATGCTCTGGATTGGTGTGTAGGGTGAGAAGGTATGACTTTCCTGCAGCTGGTGGTTGTGGCTAGGAGACAACCACTGAGAAAGGGGTGAAAAGCAGCTGTGGCGGTGACGAGAATTGTGTCCAGTATGAGAACGGAACGATTGAAGCAGATGGGTCGATCATCCGCGGTGGGTCACTTGGCTGGATTGTGGCAGGGCGGATAAAATTTTGTGTCTGGCTGCGAGTGGCCAAGGGAACCTTGTAAGCGTTTGTTTGCTGGACCGAGCAGAGGGACAGCATTTCCAAGCTTGTGATTTCTTTCCGAACGATAGCTGGAATGAGGGAGATGGTGTGCATGTTGTCCATGAAGTCAGAACGAAAAGGTGAAGGTGGAGACGTAGCCTCAAGCTCGCGCAGAATAAGGCTCATGATGTATTTAGGAGCGGTGGGTTGGACGAGCCGTGGTGGGTCTTCGCATGACGAGGTCATGGCGGTATGTGGCAGTCTGTCGTACTTTTGAGCAACTCCACTGCCTTTTGCCTATTCGAAGGGCCGACACTGTGATGATTTCATCGACTATAGCATAATCTTTGCACATAAGGAGGTTGAAGGAATCATTGGCAGGACCTTTCATCATGTGCCCGATCTTGTAAGCCTCAGTCATGCTGTCCTCAGCTTTACGGCAGAGAGACAGCAAATCTTGTATGTAGACGACATAGGACTCTATTTACGTTCGAGTGCGGTTTGCAAGATCTTTCCTTGTGACCAGCTCACAACCGACCAGTTTGCCAAACAGATCTCACATTTTCTGTTTACAGACATTTCAACTCGTGAGGTCAGCTTCATGCGTCTCATACTATTGCCGAGCAGTACCCTTGAGGTAGAAGAGCAGGTTTGCTAGCATGAGGGCCGAGTTCCAGCAGTAGCTAGCTGTCACTCACTCTTATCACACTGCTTTAGCCATTCCTCGACGTCAATCTTATGCGTGCCACAAAATGTGGTCCTGCGATTGGGTCATGAAGACCGCTAGCACGAACATTGACGGTTGGTTTGCCATCGTTGCTGGCTGAGATGTTGGCGTTTCGTTTGCCATGGTGGCGACAGGCAGATGATGTCTGCTGTGAAGTTCCATACTGGTGGTCAGTTCCTAAACCAAAATGTAGCGCAAAGAAAGCAGGCACACGAGTGCAGAGTTTGTGTATGTACAACAATTGTAGCTGTTGCCCAAGCAGCGATAAGCGACATTGTCTTCCTCTAGTCTGAGCGAGCTTCCTTGTTCTCTGTACTGCAACATTATGAAGCCAAAGTTAACATAAAAGTGCAGTTAAAATAATATTTACAAGATGACTTGGACATACCGAAAAAGTATAATTAAAAAAGTTATCGCCAAGTCACTCTTGGTATCACTCTTGAAAAAATGTTTTTTTTTTTTTGGACACCTCATTTGAATGCATGCTAACACACATGACCGCCAGGCTAGCAGTCTTTGCCACCTTGATACGATAATTTCTAGTGTTGCCTGCACTGAGCTTTGTCTATATCGGGACACACCCCCGGTTCCCGGAGGGAAGAATGAGATGAGTCGCACTTTCAGTCTGTACATGCTCACTCAGCCTGTCGTTTGCGCACCTTCTTCTTTTTCCAACCTATTTTTTGCCACAAGACAACGGAAGCTCATATATGATGTTGTTCTCACACTTAACAGTAGCTAGCCTTGCACAGTAGTAGCCTGCCTTGCACAGATTAGACAGCTTGTTTGGTGCTGAAAAGGTGACCCTTACTTTTGTATTATTGCCAGTATTTTTCAGCCTGTGTGAGGCATCATGAATTCATGGTACTCCTGTGCACTTCTGTTTCAGTCACTTCATTTCTAGTGAAGCGGACTGTTCATCCTCGCGGCTGCCTTTTGTAGTACACCTTCGGCCACACACATGAGAATATGCTGAGAAACACCTGCCTTTTTGAGGTGGTCCAGGAAGCTGGAACAACGCTTGTGGGTGTAAGGGTGGCAAATTATATTCGTTAGGGTTAATTTTGCGACAGCCTTGGTTACCAGTTTACATTTTACAGCCTGACAAAAATGGCAGTAATGGCTTGATTCATATGACCAGCACTCTTGTTTCTTAACGAATAAAGTCCTTGGGGCAAGGAAGCGTGAAGTGCCATTGTGTGGCATTTCATGTGTTGCCATGAGTGATTGCAAAAATATTATAGAATGACTTAGCACCAGAGAAGTGGCAGAATGCAGCTTAGCTGAATTCGACCCAGTGTTATTAAAATCATATTCAGCTGAGTTGTTTTCCGCTGGTTCTCATGTGCTAGGTACGCAATGTGCCACCGAGATATGGACACCGCAAGGCCAAATAGTGCCAAGCCTCTAAACTACTTGGGAAATGCATTTGAAATTTTGCAGGGAGGAGGTGTGTTATGAGGATCCGCCTGCCGACATGCGGACAGAAATGGAAGAGCGACGACACGAGCTCATTGGTAGGTGCCATTTTGCATGCAGTTTTTCTATTTTGTTCTGTCTTAATGGAGTAAATCCAGACTTATAAGATAGTTTCAGAGTACACCAATACCATAGACAGCTTTTGGGAAGTAGCCTAAATATTTTTCAGCTGTAGACACCTCTGCTAAAGAAGTTTGCACTATGCTCGCGTCCAACTGAAAATCTTTATAACCACTCCAAGCACCATGCGTGAAAAGAAAGAGAGAATGTGTTTTGTGTCATTAAGGGGGCAAACTGCTCTTTGGGACCAAAAAGTGACAAAAATATTCATTTTTTAAAATTGACATATTTGGTTTCTGCAAGTATTTTTCTATCTCTCTGCAAATTTTCACGCACCAAGAAGTAGTCATTTTTTTTGTAATGTCATTTTAACTGTCCAGATTCTTGGTGCTGTTAACATGCAGAACCTGCAAAAAAATGGGGAACCGACTTTGAGGCTTCTTTATAATTTGCCAGCCCCTTTGTCTAAAGCTCTACTACCAATTTATGAGCGCCTTCGTGAGGATTGCTAAACATGCGCACCATGATCGTTGCTTTTTGAAGAAACTGTGCGTTTTCAGTTTTTTCCATTTTTCTCAAAAAAGTAAATTTGTGACTATTCAATTTTGAGGCCTCAATATCTCTGCAGCTAGGGCAGGTACAACAATATTTCTATTTGCAGTGGAAACCTGTATGTGTGTAGAATGCAAGTATGGGAGCAAAATTTAGAGCACATGCCTTTTTAATTAATTACTAATCAAAATTGTAACACAATTCCAACTGCTTTTAAAAAGGTATAGTTCATTTTGCTGCAAAATAACCAATAAAGGTATAAAAACAAAAACCTCTTTCATACTTTCACTCTATAGTCGTTAGTCTATGTTGGCATATCCTAAATATCACTTTTAATTAAGCACTTTTTTTTTCTATGGTGGCCTTAAACAATAGGAGGTGAACTTAAGTTATCTCAGCAACAAAGTGAGTTACAGGAAAACTAATTACATATTTGAAATCAGCAGAAAAAACTGTATAACCCTGTGCAGTTTTATCAAGATCACTGAAGAAATAAACAAAAAATGTCTAAGACCAGTCTGCCCCCTTAAGCAAAGGAAGTCATGCGAAGAAAAGGTATCTCCCTATTCAGAGTTCTTGCAGTGCCAGTATAACCGCAAGAGCAGGCACGAGCAGGCTAGAGGTTTATGTATACATAAATTTCATTTCACTGCTTCGTTACAGTTACTTCTAATTAACCATTTTTGTTCGATTCATATGTGTGCTTCTTTTTCTTGCACTGTTTACTCAAAGTCAGCCCCAAAATGTCCGTCCTTGCATCTTTTTCACTGTTTATTATACCTCAAGTTCATAATCTAAGCACTATAATGGTCCGTGAGTATTCTTATCATCGTACTCAAAAATGATTGAGTGAAGAATAGTGTTATTGAACTGGAACTGGACACCTGAATATTATACATCTAAGTTCTGTGCGCGCTATACTATATGCCACCAGTATGTAGCCTCCTGAAGGCGCTAACCTGCTCGCATAGTCCTCAGTCTTCCTTTTTCCTCGTTTACAATTTATGGGTGCCGTGTGGCCAAACAAAACGCGCTTGTACTGCAACCACAATACTTGGTTTTAAAGCGAGGAACTCGTCACGCGTGCCAGCTAGCGGCTGGGGGCCCTCTGGAGGCTGTATCGCAAACTCTTTCAGCCTCGCTGACTTGTTCGCGACACTGGAAAACCTTTCCAGCCACTATAAAAATAGCTTCAAATCTAGCTTAAGATGGCGGCGCTCGGCCTGCCGCAACGCTCATGAGGCTCGCACAAAGTTCGAACAAATTTCCTTCTTTGGGGGGCATTTTACTGCTGCCCGGGTGCTTTGAAGGCTCATTTTATTGCATTTCCCGACTGAATTTCGTGTTAGTAATACGAGAGTTGGTGCTCAGAGGTACATACACCTCGAAAATAAGTTTTGCAAGAGATCGATTTTTTGGGCTTTTTTTATTATTCTGAAACCAGCGTCCCCTCTTGAGAGACGCTTGTATTTCATCGATAAAGACACAAGAGTGCACGCTCTCACAACGTTAATTTGGCCATCTCTAGAACACGCTTCAGTTATATGGAATCCTAACTTTATAGGTCTTACTAACATGCTCGATATGGTACAAAATAAAGCTGCTCAGTTCATCTCATCATCCTACTTGCATTACGCAAGTGTTTTTTACTAAAAACAGAGCTTAGTCATGCAACGCTTGCCATGTGCAAGTGACATACTCGACTATCGTTCTTTCTCTTTAGCACAGCAACTCACTCTTCGCCCAGTCCAATATATTCTCCGCCCCTGATATCTCAAACCGCCTTGATCACGCGCACAAGGTGGCCTCCATTTTTACCAGGATGAAGAAGTTTCGATATTCACCATTATCATTATACATAAACAAGTTGAACTCCCTTTCACCTCGCATCACGTAAACAACAAATCCTTCCCTATTTCACTCGATGCTCCAAGGCTATTGGCATAGGGAGTAACATTTCAATTTGTGCCTGGTTGTCCTCGTTTTATTTACAGTCTTTGTTCGCAATACCCTTGCAATGTCCTTATATGCAATTTTCATGAGTGTTTTCATGTTTGTTTTTTTTTTTCAAATTGATAAATGTGTTTGTTAGTGAATGATGTGGTTCAATTATCTCGCTGTTTTCTTTTTGTTAAGTTCTAGTTCTTTTTCTGTTTACGTTGTTTGAAATATATCTACCCATGCAAATACCCCCCCACCTGCCCCGCCGCAGTGGTCTAGTGGCTTAGGTACTCGGCTGCTGACCCGCAGGTCGCGGGTTCGAATCCTGGCTGCGGCGGCTGCATTTCCGATGGAGGCGGAAATGTTGTAGGCCTGTGTGCTCAGATTTGGGTGCACATTAAAGAACCCCAGGTGGTTCAAGTTTTCGGAGCCCTCCACTACGGCGTCTCTCATAATCATATGGTGGTCATGAAACGTTAAACCCCACATATCAATCAATCGATCCCCCCCCCCCCCCCTATGTAATGTCCAACAGGGCCTTTAGGGTATTGAAATAAGTAAATAAATAAACAAATACTTTTCATGACCTTCCACTCGAGTTCGTCATACACTCACGTACTCATTCACTAACTTTAGATTATACCAGGTTAAGCAGAAGACAACTACAGCACTCAGGCGTACGTAGGCAGTTAGATGATCGATAGATAGAAACACTCAAAGCATATTTGTTCACAATTTGAGCGCTTCAAAGAAATACTGCGCATTCAAAACTATATTGTGAAGAAAATGCTAAAATTGCGTGCACAGAAAAAAATACAGTCAGTCTGCCAGCGCATGCACATGCGGTTCTGTAGAAGACTATTCGTATGTTCTGCAAAAATAGAATTGTCGCTGTCTACTTCATTGATGGGTTTCTGAGATAACAGTGAGCATTCAAATCACCTGCTCAAGTAAATGTATTCGGTAGCATTTCTGAAACCATTTTATTTTTAACACCAATGTCTCCCCTTATGACATACGTCAGTTAGAATATCATCCTATTGAATGAAACCGAAGCAATTTGGGAGAGCCTGCAAAATTGTCAAAGTGCTATTTTGAATTTTCGAGCATTCGGGAGTGGGTGCTCCTTTTCTATTTCCACCATTCAACTAGAGTGATGCCACTACATGGCAACTGCTCAAAACGCTGATTTGTTGATAGAATGAATACTTGCCTGTCGACAACTTGAAAGCTTTACTTTGTAGGCTGGTGCGAATAGTGAATTTTAAGTTTAGGTTAGAAGTGAATTCAAAGTGAAGAGTCATTTGGTCAAATGATTTCAAATCGAATTCGAATAGTACTATATGTCGCATAATATATAGGAAAATGGGCATATTTGTGATGATCATCACACTAATTTGCAACTAACCTGCAAAATATATTTAAAAAATTGAAAAAAAAGCCTGTGAAAATGCTATTCTTCTTGGTTAAAAAAAAAAGCAGGACACATATCTTTGAATGTTAGCATGATTTAACTTTATTCCCTTTTTTTTTTCTTTATTCAAAGATTACCTCGCATTGCGCGAAGGTGTTACAGCAGTGCCATGAACAGCAGTGACATGAACAATGATGATAGTTGTGAACTAAGCTTAGCAGAGCCTCTGACTGCAGTGAGACGCGTGATAAACATTGCACTCTCTGCGACCACCTGTAATTTGAACTGGTCGTCACCGCACAGCATCGCGCACGTACACTTTGAAGGCTCAAAGTCCCTGCATTAACTAGCAAATGTTAACACGTGAATCATTATAGCAAATCGGAAAGTGTTTGTCGTGACTGCCATCAGGTTTTTCTTACCCACGGTTTCCATGATTGCCAGAGCTATCTTGAAGGCTTCGCTTTGGGCTTTCGTTGATGTACCCTAAGGAAGCGGATACGCAGGTATTCCCATTTGCAATATGTACAAACGGAAAACAGCCGCCAACAGAGCATTCAAGGATGCGTGATAAAATAGTTCAACCAGCAGAAAACCAGAAATGGATGGAGAAAGCACCTGCAAAGGTGAAAATCACAAAGGCCATTCTTGCTTGATGAAGTGAACTTCAAACCACTGATTGTAAGATAAATTGCTCGTGTATGTACTTCATCGCTTTGAAATTATTTAATGCATTTAGGTGTTACAGAATGCACGCCACAGTGCTTGCCTCGAACTCGTGTCATGTGATGCTCGCTTGCACTTAAATTGCAAGTTGCAGCATGCCGAAAGAACTGAAACATCTTTTGCATTATATGCACAGTTTACTTTCATGAGCTCTCTACTTTTCATAAGCGAGGGTGGAGCGGCAGAAGAAGCTTTTCAGATGCTTAATTTTCAGGAAACCGTGCCTCAACACAAAGGCAGCGCTACCTGGGCAGAGTCTGACGTACATCTCGTGAAACCGTGGTCACTGTTGTCGCGATCATCGATAATAAATACGCTTCGAAGGTATGCAGCTAACACAGCAGAATATTAAAGGCAATGAAGCCGTAAAGTAGCACAACATGTTACGGCTTTTCTGTCGTTCGCTTAGGACTATGGTAGTGCGGAGCATCGGCACAGTTTTGTTGGCCTCTAGCGATACCTTAGAACCCTCAGCACGCTCAGAAAGTAATTGCTCATGTATGAGCCACCCCTGCATGTATGAGCCACCCCTGCATGTATCCGGCACTTTTTACTATATATCACAGAAGAAAAAAAAAATAAGACACTCGTGTATTGACGCAGTGTTGGCATCTGTGCATCACCGTTAAGGAGGGTGCAAAGCCAACTTGTGCACTAAAATTTATGTATAAATCATACCCCTAGTTTAGCTCCAAATTTTATGTATATTTTGTGTGTGTTATGTGCGAGAAAATACGTTCACTGTGTGTGCAGCCAAGTATGTTTGTGTTGGCGAGAGTTCAATGCATGCGCTTGTTGGGACTCAAAGACAAGTTATAATCACCAGATCATGCTGAATTATGTGGTCTAGAATGAGATTTCACTGCAACTGAATTCCTTGAATGAAATTTTTCGTTGCAGTGGGATTTGACTACTTCTTGGGCCATGATGTTTTAGAATATGACTTGACTTTCATGCAGAACATGTTTCCAATGCGGATGAGCTGCTTGGGGAAATGTACTTAGAAGAGAAGACACCCTCAGAAGAGCAACTAATGGTAGGTAGACATTCTCTTGGTTATCAAGAGCAGCATTAAACACAAGTTTGAATTAGATTAGTTCGGTTGGTTGTTAAGAGTAATGTTACACACTTCGAATGGACTGTTCTGACATTCATTTCATACCGCAGTTTTGTCTGCATTGAAATCATGGTTGCTAATGACATGATCACAGAAACGAAAACAAAAGAGGCTTGCCACAGCTACTGAAACCTTGGATGCCCGTTGTGAATAGCAACCATGCCTTCCTGAGCAACCGTGTCCCTTGCAGTTTCACTTTCCGGAGCCCTCCACTACGGCGTCTCTCATAATCATATGGTGGTTTTGGGACGTTGAACCCCACAAATCCATCCTTGCAGTTTCACATTTGGGGGTAAATGCAAACGGTCATGACATGTTCCATCTCTCTGGTCTTAACGGTGTGGTTTTCACTGATGATGATAGCAGTAATAGCAACTGCACTGCTTGGTTCCACCAACTCGGTTTTCTCTCTTTTATATTCTGTATTTGTGGTGCTTCACACTTTGCTTGCTAGAGGATTGTACGAACGAAGTGGGTTGCGGCCACATTTGACCTTTAGCAAGAATCAGAAACGATACATAATCAAGCCTGGAAAAAAGAAAACAGGGAATAATGATAAAATTAAGTTCGTTTGTGGTAGCCACAATATCAGTTTGGGTAAATTCAATTGTACAAAAAAACAACTTGATACCGGCAGGGACTGAGACTGCGACCTACAGTGGCAGCAGTCCTCCCAAACCCATTATTGTGTTTTATCTGTGCACGTACTAAACCTGGGAGTGTTATTCATTGCCGTTTGTTGCCTTGGCGGTGTGTGCTCCTTGGCATTAGGTAGCACGTGATCTTTTTACAAGCTGTGTCTGCCCAGTAATCCCATCCATTCTACCTGAAGGCACCAGTATGCAGGACGAGACTCTTGCCATTAATTCTTAGAAAGTGTCTTGGGAAGAGTTTTAAATGCTGAAGTACCACAACTGAAGTTTCGGTTGGCCACAAAAGAAGCAGACGTGGAATCACCGTTTTAACACTGTCACCTTGTCACTTTGCGAGATGCAGACAGTTGTCGCGTTGCATAGTTCTTTTTTTATATAAACTATGATTATGTTGTGTGCAAAACAATGAAAAGGCTTAATGTAGAGAGCTTGAAAAAAAGTTCTTCCAAAATAACAGGTCACCCAAAATTGACAAATGACAAATGCCAAAATAACAGGTCACCCAAAATTGACAAATGACAAATGCCTGGAAGTGTCGAGCTTTACGTTAAAAATAAAAATTAAAAAGAAAAACAAATGAAACATTTTTCGCTAATATTGTCACATGGTCGTGACTGAAGAAGGCAGTAATCGGCAGCTCTAAGACGAAACTCTTTATAGGGTGAGCTTGTGTCCGGAAAGTGAAAAGTCATGTTACAAGCAACACAAGCTGTACATGATAGTGACGAACAGAGCGTAGGCCGTAGGCTAATCTGACTTGCACAGTAAAGAGCGTCTGCATTTATAAATGCAGCATTGAACATTCGAGCCTTTTCGCTAGTAGCCTCGTTATTTACGGAATGAACTAAGTGTTCGTGTTTGCGTGCCCTAGCCTATGCGAGGATTCTGAAATAATAATCTGGATGGTTCCCAGACATTTGGGCATGGTTTCAACTAGACAATGATTATACGTGTAGTGGGCAAGTTACATAAGAATAGTAAAATAAGTGTGTGTGGTAAGGATCTCTGCCTTTTTGCTTCAAATAAATACCAAATCAACTTTTGACAAACTACTGTATTTACTCGCTTGATAGGCACACTTTTTCCCCAGGGAATCCGGCTCCAAGTTCGGGGCGTGCCTATTATGCGGGGTAAAATTTGCAAAAATTTTATTTCTGACTTCAGCATAGACCATTCATAACGTACGTTGTTGAAGTTATGAATATCCGCACTACAACTGAAATAACCTTCTTCATAGGCTACACTAGCGCAAAACGTGTTGATCGTGGAGTCTCAAGCGTTTGAGAATCGAGGTATTTGACGCAGTGTGCATTCAAATTTACAAAAATGAAAATTGGTCAATAGACCCGCATTGCCAACGAAATGAACACGAAAAAGAATCACAGTATATTAATGAAGTGAATGATGATGAGTGGGGCGTAGCGCTCGTCCGCCTGTCAGTGCATGCGTTCGTTGTCCGTGCATGCATTTACCTGTCTGTGTGTGCGTCCGTCTGTCCGTGCATCAGTCCGCCCATGCGTGCGTCTGTCTGTTTGTCTGTCTGGCGACGAGTACGAGCCGCAGCGGCCCTCCCAGTCCACCGCTGTGCTTCGTCCATGCCCCACCAACAATCCAACATGTACGATGACAATCCAGGAGACTGAGAGAGGCAATCGTTCCCCGCGCACCCAGGCACAGCTTGTACAGCAGCCAATTGAAGAGTAGTGGTGCAGCACCATTTAGAATATCCTCACTCAACTGCAGTTTGGATGTACCTCTAAGAGACAGCCCCATCTATCATACTGTTCGGGAGATACTTCCGGTTACGCCTGACGCGAAACAAGGTTAGACTAACAGGAGCTGCGCTCTTAAAAGAAAAACTACGAAAAAAAAGCACCATCGCGGAATTACATTTTATTATATCCTTGATTACATTTCAGGCCCCCTAGATTATGCGCATTATCACGACCGAAATTTTGTACGCAGAATGGTACGAATCGTCGAATTTCACAGGCTCACACCCCATATCTAAGACATTGCAATTGAATTGTGAACCAAAATTGCAATTGAATTGTGAACCAAAATTGCAATTGAATTGTGAACCAAAATTCAAGTGTTTAAAGCATCGCCTAAGCCGTCTTTTCTTCAAGTAGAGCCACCAAAAAGAGTTATGTTGATTCCACACAAAACCGCAACTTTTATCGTTGTACAAGACAATAAAATGAAGATTGGACATCAAAAAGATTACACACAAGCACTGATCCAGGAGCAACGCACGTGATACGATGTTTAGGTTTGCGACAAGAAAGC
The DNA here is from genome assembly GCA_013436015.1 of Rhipicephalus annulatus. Classification (NCBI taxonomy): domain Eukaryota; kingdom Metazoa; phylum Arthropoda; class Arachnida; order Ixodida; family Ixodidae; genus Rhipicephalus; species Rhipicephalus annulatus. The sequence goes on from WOVY01012968.1 coordinate 115,038, forward strand.
AATGATGACAAAAGTTCACCGTGAGCTTGTGTAAGTCCGCCTAGTGGCAGCAAAGGCGAATGGTCGAGTCCGTAAGCTGAAGAATTTTTAAATTTGGGGAAAAAGTATCAAATGTGATAACGATGATGCTTTTCCAAACAGGAAACTATGCGCACTTGACAAGGATGCGATCACACATTCTATGCGGGGCATGCGCGCGGCTGGGCTAACGGCCGGAGCCACACCAGCGTCGTTGCAAAGGTTACTCTGATGCCCAAGCAACCTCCCTCCTTCCTCACTCAGTGAGCCCGCGAAGCTGTCGTAGGACTGCAGCAGTCTTTTTAATTTTTCTTTTCTTGTTTCTCTTTTCAGAATGTAAGAAGGTGTCGAATTGCAACCGTACAAATTCAGTACAGAACTGCTGGTCACGGCCAAGTTCAGATGTGCCTATTAAGCACAGAATTAAAAACATTTGATTTCCATGACCAAGCTGGTGTTGTGCCTATTATGCAAGTAAATACGCTAGTTTTGTCTAAATAACCAGAGACCTGTAGGCTAATTGGCTGTGCTTTAATTACACATACATTTAGCTGCTTGATTGTGCATTGCACACTTGAATCTCCTTCAAGTCAGCCTTACATGGAGCCAAGTTGCGGCACATGTTACGTGTGTTACAGTTACCAACTTGTTCCAATTTGCAAACTTGGCTTTTCTCATTGATTCTTTCTCATAATGAACAGTGTGCTAATGCAGTCCGGAAGAGACAACAAATGTGCTATAAGACAGAAAAATTCATCATAGTCAGCCTAACTACAGAAATGTCAGTTGATGTTCAAAGGCACACTGAAGGCATTTTATTTCGAAATGAGAAGCTTGAGAGAATCTAGAATGTCAACATAATTAATTGAGTAGTGCATTATAGGTCGGAACAAAATGCAACTTGCCCCGCAGGGGCGCCTGCGCAAGTAGGCGTTTGGTGTGTAGCGACACCACGGACCCGAGCTAACGGGGGAGTTTCTACTCCCTCCCACGCCTAGCCGTGCGTGGCTTTGCCGTGTCCGGGGAAAAGGGGATCCTGGGGGTTGAGCTGACGCTGGGTGATTGGACCTTTAAGGCCCCCCGGAAGAGGCAACACACCCCTTTGGCCCCGGCTTCACGTAGACGGCACCCCTGGGCTGACCCACCCAGGGGAAATCGGCAGTCGCCTTTTCCTATCTCTCTCTCCCTACATCTTAGTCTTTTCTCGTCTTTAAATCTATCCTGTCTTCTTCTCTCTTCCATTTACTTCCGATTTTTCCTGGCGGCAAGGGTTAACCTTGTGTATGTGCTCTGTCTTCGGCACAATACATTTGGTTATAGCGGCTGTGTACAGCTGACGTTGACATGCCTCATATAAATTTAGGACTTGTCACGTCCCCGTGTTGGGCTCCATGGTGGGCGGCTGGCATGGCTGCTGAACTCACATTTAGTTTGTGGATTTTTCTTCTCTCCCTTCATTGCACGATCGTCCTCTCCCGAAGAGAGGGCGCACCGAAGACTTTTGCAATTATTTCAGCAAACCTAAAGAAACCTTCCCCCGCTACCATGTAATCCATTGTGAAACCGCTGAAAAGAACGCCAGAACTATTTCGCCTTTCGTTGTTTCCAAATGCCTCACCACTACACTTGGACCAGGTTACCAGGCTACAAGAATGGCCAGTGGGGATCTCCTCCTCGAGGTAAAAAGTCAGAGCCAGTATGAAAACCTCTCAAAACTAGAATCGTTTGGAAACATACCTATCTCAATTACACCACACCGCTCACTCAACACTTCCAGAGGCGTTGTATCTGATCAAGACTTGCTTGACCTGACTGAAGGTGAGCTCCTCGAGGGCTGGAAGGACCAGCAGGTGACACAAGTACAAAGAATTAAAATTAAGCGTGATAAGAAAGAAATCCCAACAAAACACATAATTGTGACATTTTGCACCAGCACCCTGCCTGAACATCTCGAAACAGGATACTTGAAGTTGAATGTGAGACCTTACATTCCCAACCCACGACGTTGCTTCAAATGCCAGCGTTTTGGTCACGGCTCTCAGAGTTGCCGCGGCCAACTCACCTGCGGAAAGTGTGCCACCACAGGACACGCTACGGACGAGTGTAAGGTGGAGGATGGGGCCCACTGCGCAAACTGCGATAGTGCCCATCCCGCATACTCTCGAACCTGTCCAACATGGAAAAAAGAAAAAGAAATTGTTAAAATCAAAATCACACAAAACATTACTTTCCGAGAAGCCCGCCAACAAGTATCTGGTCTTTTTACAAACAAACCATCGTTTGCCGATGTAGTGCAACAGGGGGCAGCACTACAACGGCCTGCGGCAACTGCCCATGCCAGGTACAGTGTGCCCAGGCGGTCGCCAATGCCCCCACCCACGGCGGGAACAGCCAAGGCTGCCCTACCACTCGTCCCCACGGCGACAACCAAGGCCGCTGCAAGCTCTTGCAGCGGCCAGGGTATCCCAGCACCAAAGGAGGTTCCTTCGACCTCTAGCCCAAGAGGACCGAAGGTTTCGCCCCCCGAGATGAAGGAGACCCCAGGGTCGGCCGATATGAAGGCCTCGCCTCACCAGGCGAGGTCCCAAGCCCAAAACATTAGCTCGCAAATGCGGGCACGCAGTGCCTCTGAGGAGGCAATGGACACCACGGCACCCCTGGTGCAGAAAGATCGGCGTAGCTCCATGGAGCGCGCCAAAAGAAATAAAAAGCCAATAACGGGGCCCGGCGACGGCCCTGTTCTTTGAGTCTTAACGCTTAGCCTAAGAAGCAGACACACCCATTGTTCCTTACACACAGCACTACGTTACCTCCAATATGACAACACAAATAATACATTGGAACGTCAGAGGACTCCTTAGAAACCTCGATGATGTTCAAGAGCTCTTTTGCAAACATTCGCCGAAAGTGCTGTGTGTACAGGAAACTCATTTAAAATCTAAAAACGCGAATTTTTTGCGTCGGTATGTTCTCTTCCGAAAGGACTGAGATGATGCTGCGGCATCATCCGGCGGTGTAGCCATTATTGTTAATCAAAAAGTAGCATGCACACATTTACCACTGCAAACAACACTAGAGGCAGTGGCTGTTCGAGCAGTTCTTTTCAACAAGCTCGTCACCATCTGCTCTCTGTACATACCCCCACACCACCGTCTTGGAAAACGAGAATTCGAGTCCTTAATAGACCAACTACCTGAACCTTATCTGGTCCTTGGTGACCTGAATGCTCATAGCAGTCTATGGGGTGATTCTCGCTGCGACGCACGAGGTCGTCTCATTGAACAGTTCCTTTTTTCCTCCGGCGCCTGTCTGTTGAATAGGAAAGAGGCAACATATTATAACCTTGCCAACAAAACCTACTCTTCGATAGATCTCAGCATCGCATCTCCTTCACTTGTACCATTACTCCAATGGAAAGTTCTAAATAATCCCTACGGAAGCGACCATTTTCCTGTCGTTTTGAGTACACAAACATCATACGAACATCCTCCACGAGTTCCCAAATGGCTTATACACAAAGCCGACTGGGAACAGTTTCATAACAAAGCTCACTTATCTTGGACTGACATATGTGGGCTAAGCATAGATGAAGCTGTGCAGTACTTCACAGCTCTCCTTATCAACACAGCAGCCAAATGCATCCCACAAACATCTGGACAGCCCGGCAAGCGACACGTCCCATGGTGGAACACAGAGTGTCGTAATGCGCGAAAGGAACAGAACAGGGCATGGAGGTTGCTGCGCAACTCGCCGACAGCGGAAAACCTTGAGAGCTTTAAGAAAATAAAGTCTCAAGGCAGGAGAACGCGTCGGCAGGCCAGAAGAGAAAGCTGGCAGAAGTTTTTGTCAGGGATCAATTCATACACACAGGAGGCTAAAGTCTGGAACATGGTCGGTAGGATAGCAGGAAAACAAGTACACACACTTCCACTCGTAAACACTCAAGGTGATACCTTGGAAGATCAGGCAAACTTCCTCGGTGCACACTTTGAACGGGTATCCAGCTCGTCCCACTATACTGACACTTTCCAAAAATACAGAACAAGAATAGAAAAGCAGAAACTAGAACATAAATCCACTAGATACGAGGCATATAACCAAGCTTTCAGTCTAGCTGAGCTCCGAACATCTCTAAACTCCTGCAGTACTTCTGCCCCAGGTTCTGACCGTGTGGTGTATGAAATGTTAAAAAACCTACCAGCCGAAACACGAAAAACCTTACTTTGTTTATACAATGCTATCTGGTTTTCTGGCACTATCCCTACCTCCTGGAAAGAGGCTATTAGTATTCCCATTTTGAAAGAGGGTAAGGACCCTTCTTTAGCTTCAAGTTATAGGCCTATTGCACCTTCAAGCTGCCTGTGCAAAGTCTTCGAAAAAATGATAAACTGCCGACTCGTACATATCCTTGAAACAAACAATTTGCTCGACCCATTTCAGTGCGGGTTTCGAGAAAGTAGATCCACCACAGACCACCTCGTTCGTATCGAGGCACAGATAAGAGACGCCTTTGTCCATAAACAATATTTTCTCTCTCTGTTCCTCGATATCGAAAAGGCGTATGATACAACATGGCGTTTTGGAATCCTAAGAGACCTGTCCCACCTTGGTGTGCGCGGAAGAATGTTTCATATAATCGAAAGTTACCTGTCAAACCGGACATTCCGTGTCCGTCTGGGCAGTGTGCTCTCTCAAACATTTGTCCAGGAAACAGGCGTGCCACAAGGTGGCGTGCTTAGTTGCACACTTTTTATTATCAAAATGAATTCTTTGCACTCCATTCCGCGCAATATGTTCTATTGTACATATGTCGACGACGTTCAGCTTGGCTTCAAGTCATGCAACTTGGCCATGTGTGAGCGGCAGGTTCAGCTGGGTTTAAATAATGTCTCCAAATGGGCAGATGAAAACGGATTTCGACTTAACCCACAAAAAAGCACGTGTGTCTTGTTCTCTCGAAAGAGAGGCATGCACTCGGAACCTGACATTCGACTGAACGGGCAACGTCTGTCTGTCAAAGCCGAGTATAAATTTTTAGGCTTAATCTTGGACAACAAGTTAAGCTTCGTACCAAACATCAAGTATTTAAAAACAAAATGTTTAAAAGCCATGAATGTTATAAAAGTGTTGTCACGTACTACGTGGGGTAGTGATAGGCAATGCCTCATGAACCTCTATAAAAGCCTCATTCGCACCTGCTTAGATTATGGGGCCGTTGTCTATCAGTCTGCTACTCAAAGTGCCTTGAAGATGCTGGACCCCGTGCACCATTTGGGCATCCGCCTTTCTACGGGTGCTTTTCGCACCAGCCCCGTAGAAAGCCTTTACATTGAGTCAAATGAGTGTTCGCTTCATCTGCAGAGAACTTACGTGTCTTTTGTTTATTTTCTTAAAGTGAAAGCAGACAAGAGGCACCCCTCATACTCTACTATTAATGACTTGTCGAGCTCCATTCTTTTTCAAAACAGGCCTTCAATGAGGCAGCCCTTCTCAGTTCGCCTGAAGGGTCTAGCTGAGGACACTGGAGTGTCACTCGAACACAGTTTAATGGCTCCTGTAGCATACCCGCCACCGTGGCAGTGGCAGACTATAGACTGCGATGTGTCTTTTCTAGAAGTTACAAAACATGCGCCCATTGCCCATATCCGAACATATTTCCTGGAACTTCAACACAAATACACACGTCCTGAGTTTTTTACAGATGCCTCTAAGTCTAACTCCTCTGTGTCCTACGCTGCTGTTGGCCCTTCCTTTTCGGATGCTGGCCCTCTACATCCAGGCACAAGTATCTTCACAGCGGAAGCTTACGCGATACTTGTGGCAGCTAAACACATTAAACAATTACAAATACAAAAAGCAGTAATTTATACAGACTCCCTCAGTGTGGTAACGGCTCTGCACAGTCTTAAAAAACAAAAAAACCCTGTCCTTGTCTCACTTTACTCCATATTTTGCACACTCTACACACTCAACCAACATGTTGTGGTGTGCTGGGTGCCAGGGCACCGTGAGATCCAAGGCAACGTGAGGGCGGATCAGCTCGCTGCATCCGTCCACAAAAACACTGCCCCTACACCCATATCAATCTCGGTCCTTGATCTGAAGCAATCTCTCAAACGAAACCTCAGGGACTATTGGCAGAGCAAGTGGGATACACACACACAAAACAAACTACACGTTATCAAGCCACACATTGGCCATTGGCCACCAGTATCAAAATCACGTCTAACAGAGATAACACTAACAAGACTCAGGATAGGACACATATACACGACACACACACATCTTTTGACCGGTGGTAATCCACCATTGTGTGATAAATGTGGTGAGGCATTAACAGTTCTTCATGTTTTAATTCAATGTAAACATTTAGACACTCTAAGAAGACAACACTTCCCACTATCCTACCGACAACATATACCTTTACACCCTGCAATGTTCGTCGGTAGGGAACCGCTTTTTAGTCACAAATCATTATTAGCGTTTTTAAAGGAAATTCATAATTTTCATATCATATACCCGGGCATACCGTAGCACGACCTCTCTAGAGAGGTTTTCGCTGCGGTGGCTACACAGGAAAGCACTTGCCTCACGGCCCTTGCATGCAAGGGTACTAACGTGTGAGGTACTTGTGCTAATGCCATACATGTCCACCATCGTTTTTCATTATCACCAACTTTTGACACCTATTCGCACCATGCACACCTTTCACGGCATAGTCATGATTTTATTACTTGTATGTTTTTACCCGCTTTACTGCGAGGAATTTTATGGCCCTTATACAGCCGCTAATCACAACCATTGTCCACATTCCTGTCTCATGAACTGGCGCTCTTTGGCCATCAAATGGCCCTTGCGCCAAAAAAACAACATATATAATCAAAATGCAACTTGTGCACTCGACAAGTTCCAAATGGCTTGCAAACTACTGTAACATGATTTTCTTTCAAACTAAGCATTTTCTTGGCACAAGACAAGCACTACAATGTTTACAGAGTGCCAATTCATTGATTCAGCGACTTACTTGCCTTTCGTACCCTTTTAAGCAGTGCACTAGATACTTGCTGTGCCGTCTGTTATTTTCCTATGATTCCAGTTGCAATGAAGAGTTGCTTTAGTCATTCAGCACTACTTTTTGCATGCTATAGTCATGTTGTCGTGCATTTTGCTGCAACTAGTAACTGCTAGTTGAGCGCTCGTGCTGTGTGCCTCCTTTTTGCTTTGTGTCTGTGTTTACCCCCACGCTCCCCGTTCGCTGAACCATTATGAATTACCAACTAGCCCACCTTTCCACCCATTGCTTACAGCTACTTAGGGTGAAAAGAAGAAAAGGTGTTGAAAGCAATTACCTATTAGCCGTGATCACTTATTGCAGAAATGCTAATCTGAAACTTTCCTTCCTTGCGCCAGGCGGGCATTCGTCGTGCTTGCATACAGCGCAAGTTCTTCCCCGTACTGCTGGGCACTGCACTGCGCAACAAAGGTGTACAGCCCGTGCTCGATGCCGTTGTCCAGTACCTGCCCAATCCTTCCGAGGTCACCAACTATGCTCTGGATGAGAGAGACCCGTACGTATTCACCGCATGTTTCTTATGCCTTGCACTACAACCAGTTTCCAGAATTGAAACCATGATGCAAGGAATATGCTTGAAAGGCCTTGATATCTCAATGCAAACCAAACTTTGAATAGAAAGAAAGAGCTCATGCAACATGCCATTCTTTCTTGACTGCTGACATTGTGAAAGGCATCATTGGGTGTGTACACATTGGCGGTAAGGGTACAAGTCTACTGTATAATCAATCGCACTATCATTGTTTAAAGCGCAGGAATATGTCTGTGCCGCTATACAATGATAAAGGCAGCCAAAGACCCATTGTACAATCCAAGAGCTACGAGGGGCAATCATGAAGTTTGTATTATCAGTCTGAGTGATTGGTAAAAAGCATGCACGATAGTCATCAAAATGAGTCTGCAATTATCTAGTTTTAGTGAAATGTAAAACTTCTCTATGATACTGCACAATTCCACTTGGATACCAAAACAAAAATGGTACCACTTATAGGCACCCAAATGTCCTTCACTCAGCACAGGTGATGGTGAACCCACCTGTGGCTATGACATTTTGTCTCACCCCCCATATTCTCCTGATCTCGCATGAAGAGACCTCTTCCTCTGACCTCGTTTGAGAAGCTCACCGCATTAGAAATCTTTTTTTGGGACAACAAAGAAGTAAACTCTCTAGTGGAGTTCTTTCTGAACTTTTATAAAGTTTTTTGTTGTGCTGCAAGGTTCTGCGACATGCTCATGCATTGTTGGAAGCAGTGCATGACTTTGGGAGGAGGTTATGTAGAGGAAATATTAACTTCCACACAAATTTTATTTCATCGCTTTCGCAACATTCATTTGATGTTGACAACACGAGCTTTATGGATGCCTCTTGTATTTCATGCCTGTATGCCCAGAAGCCAGGCACCAAAGGCATACCTGCCAACTTTCCCGATGTTTGTTGGAGACTTCCGAATTTCAGTCGATCCTCCAGGCTAAATGGGCATGGCCATGAATCTGCCAAAAAACGGCCCTAGCCTTGCTGTGAAATAAAATAATAATATTATTAAAAAAATCAATACAAAAGAAAGTGTTTGTAAGTTATATCGCCTCGGGTCAATCGAAGGCAACAAGCTCCTTGAATCACTTTTGCCGTGGCACATTTATGCGGTGCAAATAAGCATACTGAGAATAGAAGGGGGTTGTAGTGAGACCGGGTGCAGTTCATGCAGTAATTATTCGCACGTGGGTGCACCCAATAATTATGACTCTCAGTAGGATCACTGCCATTCCAGAGCTTTACTGGCAATGATTCAGAGCTATTAATAACACTGGCCCGGCCCTGAGAAACAATAAACAAAAATGTGTGCCAGTTTTCTTTTGTGGTGCCTTTCACCTTCCTGCTTTACAAATCTCGCAGATCTTGAGGTGTCTATGCTGGTGGGTATGTCTTTGTGAGAAGCACATTATCGTCTTTGTGAGAAGCACATTATCGCTTCATTGTCATTTTTCTATTCATTGGGATGCTTTTCCTTTTTTCGAACTCGATCGACGAAAGGCACTGCGATGGCACTAAAGTCCCCTTAATGGAAGCCTGAGCAGATCTATTAGAAGCAGTTTATTTAGTTATTTATTTTATTATTGTTATCTTTATGAATTCTGAAGAGCCTGCGTCTGTTTGTCAAAATAGTACTTCAATAGCAACACTTTAGGTTTGAAAAAGGTACACAGAGATTGTGTGCTTGAGCTGATGCTTTCACAAGTGGACGCGTCTTCTTCAAGGCTGGAACTCATTTACTTAGCGCTAGTGTATCTATGCTCCTCCATCCTAACAAAGGAAGAGGGGAGAGAGCACCCTGACGTATTATGTGAGTGGAAAGGGAAGTGGCATTCAGTGAATTACAAGAAAAGGCAAAAGCAGGGGGAGGTGCAAGGGCAAGCATTTCGCTGAACTACGGTTCCCTCTCTGAAAGAATGCACCAACTATAGCCTCAAAACGTGTGCTACTTCACTTAATAGGTTCAAAACTCCTGGGAGGGCTGAACTCTCATTGCTCTTTTTTGTGTATGTGCCATATCGAATGAATTTGAGAACGCCTCTAGCAACATTTATACCTGCTGGCTGGACTGTACAGTCGAACCTGGGTATATCGAACTCGCCAAAAAACGTTTATTAGTTCGATATATGGCATAATTCGATATAGGCCCGGTATAGGTTTTGACACAAGGGCACATAACAAACTAGAAGAAAAGTACTTTATTAATATGGTGGCTTACTTGCGTGCCCTAGTGTGGAACAAAATTTCCCGGATTTTTTTCTGTGTCAACGACTTCGCTGCCTGCGACAGCACGCACGCCTCCACGTTGTCCGTGTCGGAGCAGCTGAGGCTGCAACCTTCCACATTTAAGCAATAGCGCCGGACCAACGCAAGTGCACTAATCACTTCGGAGGATGCAGGCAATGGGCCGTCGTCAATTTCCATATTGCTGTCGCTTTGGCTCGTGGTCGGCACGACGTCTCAATGTAATCCTTATCCTGTAATTGGCCCATGATGGGGACATCATCGTCCGCACTGGTGAACTCGTTGAATGTCGATCCGTTGATAGCACCCGGGAACTCTGCCAGCTCGTTCCAAACTTCGCCAGAAACACCTGCGGTGTCTTCAGTGCTGTCAGAATTTGGGGTGTCATCACCAGGCATGCGAAAGCCGCCATGCCTAAAGCAGTTCTGGATCGTCTCCTTCTTGACATCTGCCCACGATCTACTCAACATAGAAATAGCTCCGAGCAAATTGATTTTAAGGTCCCTGCCGACACGAAGGTTCTGCAGCAGCAGCCTCTCCACCAGGCGCTTCCGATAGCCGGCTTTCATCGCGCGTATAACACCTTGATCCAGTGGTTGCAGTACAGACGTAGTGTTCGGGAGCAAAAAACGCAGCTCGATGTTGCTGAATGTCGTACTGCAGTGGTGCGATAAACAAATGTCTACGAGCAGGCACACCTTGCGATTTTCGCCTACCAAATCATCATTTCACGACGATAGCCATCTGCTGAAAAGCTCCCCGGTCATCCATGCTTCTGAGTTTGCTCGGTAGGTAACTGGAAGCGACATCGCATTTCGAAAACACTGCGGTGCCGTGCTTTTCCCGATAACCAGAGGTCGAAGCTTTTTCGATCCATCTAAATTAGCTGCCAACAGCACGTAGACATGAGCTTTGTTTGCCTTGCCTCCGCTTGTCTTGTCGCCACGACACGCAAGTGTCTTGTTTGGCAACATTTGCCAAAATAGAGCGGTTTCATCCGCATTGAGGATATCTTGGGCTCTATATGTTTCTGCGATATCTCGCCAGTTTTCCTCGAGCCATTTTTCTACGCTGTTCAGGTCTGCCGCTCAGCTTTCACCTGTAACAGCTTTGCCAACGATGCCGTGCCGTTCTTTGAACCGCAGAATCCAGCCTGAACCACCTTGGAAATCATTCCTGCCAAGCAGAAAAGCAAGGTCCTTGACTTTCTGCTCAATTATAGGGCTGGACACTGCGATGTTTCGCGACCGAACGTCCTCAAACCACTTGTAAACGACCGCTTCAACATCTTCGTACACAGCAGCGCGCACACGTCGGGCGCCACGGGCACCTGGCCTTTTGTCAAACTTGGCCCTGATGTCTGCCTTGTTCTTGAGGATAGTACTCAAGGTGCTTTTTGGAATTTTGTACTCGGCAGCGATGTCGGACTTCTTTTCACCGCGCTCAACCCAATTGATGATTTCGAGTTTCGCGGCGAACAGCAAATTTTGCCTCTTTGCGCAAGCCCTGATGACAGTGCGCCAATACAGCTCATAGAGCACCAACAGGCAACACCACAGACCACGCTGAATCGGCTGCAGCAGGCACACTAGCATAAAGAAAGAAAAAATGGCGCTCACTTCTACCGCCTCCGCGCCTCCGAGAAAGCGCGACGGCCTCTGATTCGCTGTAAGCGCTCCGAGTGGGCCAGGATCATTTCTTGGAGGGGGGTGTTCGCCCGCACACAACCGGGTCTAACCAACTTTTTCTAGGGTGGCGCCGGCAGTTTTCCCCGCCACCGCGAGGGAAAGCCAACTTGCTGGGGCACTTTTGAGGCACATGGAGTTTGATATATCAGTTGTCGTTGCTATTTTCGTTCAATAAAACAGTAACTTTTGCTATATATTCTCAATGTAAATCTACCGTGTTTAGGAATTGTTTGATATACGGGATAATTTGATATGAACAGGTTAGATATAGTCGGGCTGGACTGTATTGAACTTGTGAATAGAGTATGACTCTGTATCTTTGCTGTCTTTTGCAGATTGGAAGTTTGACTAAAGTATGTAAAGTTTGAGATCATCAAAGTTGTGCCCTGCTACATTAGAATGCTATGCCGCTGCCTTCGATAATTTATTTGCCATGTTCGTGCGATGACCCTCTGACATTAATAGGCTGTCCTGTTTCACCAATGTACCGTTTGTGACAGTATGAACGCAGATAACATTTGAACTAGTGTAGGTAACACCAGGTTTTATATTGTTACGTCTACGAGAGGGGTTTATTCAGAGGCGACGTAACGGTCGACTCGACGGTATACAGCAGTGAACGCGCAGCAGCGAGCTCTTGCCACCAACCGAACGTCCTCTTATTCTGCCACCACCATGTTCCCCGCTACATTGGTGCACATACCTAAATTACACATGTGGTAAGATTTCCCTCCGTGCAGACGAAGCCCACTGGGTGATTCAAACAGTCTCTCGAAGAATAAAGCTCTTCAAACGTGCAACATGAACAAGTTCAGTTTTTGCAGACCGTCGCCCGTTTGAATGGAGACGCGCTATGCGGTAAACTAAATCACTGATACGGTCTACAACAAGATAAGGTCCCGCATAGTGCGCTAGCAGTTTCTCGCTCAAACCGTGTTTTCTAGTTGGTGTCCGCAGCAACACTAGGTCGCCGCGATTGTACGTCACGTGTCGGCGTCAGCGGTCAAAATGTGCCTTCGAGCGGTAGAGTGCGCAAATAAGCAAGGCGTCTAGCTTCTTCGGCCCGACAGATGATCTCGGATATGCAGGGATCATGGTGGTCCACACACGGGAAGATGGTATTCAGGGTATGACGAGGTGGTCGAGCATATAGAAGAAAGACAGGACTGTAGCCGGTAGTTTCATGCTGAGCGGTGTTGAATGCATATGTGATAAAGGGTAGAATACTGTCTCAGTCCTTGTGATCTGATGCAACATACATAGACAGCATGTTCGAGAGAGTTCTGTTCGTTCGTTCAGTTAGACCGTTCGTTTGGGGATGATATGGCGTAGAGTGCCGAAACCATGAAGCACAGGCACAAAGCATCTCTTTCATCACCTCTGCTGTGAATTGTTGGCCACGGTTACTGATTACAATTTTGGGAGGTCCATGTCGAAGAATTACAAAACGTAGCATGAAGGAAGACACATCGGCTGCAGTTGCCGATGGTATGGCAGCTGTCTCGCAGTACCGTGTTAAATGGTCGGTGCAAACGACTATCCAGCGATTTCCATCAGAAGACCGGGGAAAGGGTCCAAGGAGGTCAATCCCGACTTGCTCGAATGGAGTTTTAGGGGGCGGCACCGAATGTAATCGCTCTAAAGGAGCACTTGTTGGGCGCTTTTGACGTTGACACTCGTTACAGCTAGACACGTATTGTTCCGTTGTCTGGCGGATTTTGGGCCAGTAGAATCTTTCTTGAAGACGGCAAAGAGTTTTCGCTGTGCCTAGATGACCGGATGTTGGGTCATCATGCATAGCCTGCAAGACATAAACGCGAAGACTCTTTGGAACCACCAGAAGATATTGTGAGCCGGTGTTGGTGTAGTTCTTTTTGTAAACTAGTCCATCTCGGATGCAGAAGCGCGTAGGCGATGATTTTGGTTTGGTAGCAAGAAGCTGTTGTATGGTCCTGTCCCTTTGTTGCTCATCTTTAAAGGTCTTGTTATTGGGAAATGGTTGGTCGAGTGATGCAATGTAGGTATCGAAGGTATCCGCATCACATTCCGTCGTTGGAAGCAGTAGTCGCGAAAGACAATCTGCGTCAGCGTGACATCGGCCGCTTTTATAGGAAACCGTGAAGTCATATCCTTGTAGACGAAGTGCCCAGCCCAACCGATAGCGTGCAGTAGGGTATTAAAACTGTCTTTTTTATGCAACTGAGATGCACGGGCTCCACAGTTGCGTCAAATGTTTTCTCGCTTGCAGGTGAACAGACAACAGGGACACATTTTGCAGACAACGGCGGCATAGTTGTATCCACAGACCTGCAAAGAGCACTTTCTTCAGAGGGCGAGTTTTCTATAAACGCAACTGGGATATCGGAATCTACTGTAATTTGTCCAGTCGACAGTAGCACCACATAGCTTCAAGAAATCGAGTCCCAGAGTGACGTCATGCGTAGTATGAGGGAGAACAGCAAACTCTGCGACAAAGTTCTGGCACGCCAAACTAACAGTCACAGTGCAGACACCAACAGGTTGTAACACCTCTCGGCTCACTCCACAAAACGTATCAGGACGGTCCCAACGAAACATAACCTTTGGTCCAAGAAGGCGGGTGAAAACTAAACTCATCACTGACACGGTTGCATCTGTGTCCACCAACACCATTGTTGGTACACCATCGGTAAGCACTCGAACCTTATTTCTAAGCATGGAAGCTAACGGAGGTATATCTGTTGAAATCGAAGACTGTCTGGCGACCTCACCTCCAATGGCCACGCTGGCTAGTTTTCTGTAGGAGGCAAGGAGTGGCGGCGCCGAGGAGACTGTGATCGGTTGGCATGAGGGGCAGGTGGTGGTGTCACACTGCGGTCAGAGGCCGGAGATTGGTTTCGTAGCGGTCCTGGGATCTCGTAAGGCGCGCTTCCCGGGAATGTTGGTGCTCGGGTAACGCCAGAACAATTAAATCTCGGTGATCGGTCGTATCTTGGCGGCTGCAAGTAGTTGCAATACCTGGCAATGTATCCTTCCAAGCCACAGTTCTAGCAGACTGGTGGAGGACGCTCGCCGAGCCAATGCTGAGACCGCTCAGCTGTGAAGGGTCGGTGACGAGCTTGCTGAGTGGGGGCTGCCCACCTCTGTGTGGCGGGGCCGTGACGAAGGCGTTGGCTACATCGCTGGTCGGCCGCGAATGAGTCACGACGTGGCCGCGGATTTCCAGTTTCACTGATGTCTGCCACACATACCGATGCTGGCAAAGGAGCTAATGGCGCCGCCGTGTAGTAGGGTGGATTGGTAGGTGGATGAGGAATGGTTTCGTCAACCCTACCACCTTGTCGCTGCAGCTCTTCACGCACAATTGCCCGAATAGTAGCGGCAAGGTCGGTGGGCAGGTTCACGTCGACGCTGGCGACCGTTGTCACATTTGCCAGCCTACCAAATTTCGGGGCGATGGGACGAGTCTTCAAGTTTTCAAACGTGCGGCAGTGATGTTGGACGTCGGAAGCAGAGGTGAGGTTATCCCGGCCTATCAGAAAATTGTAAACGTCTTCCGCTATGCCTTTCAAGAGGTGTCCGACCCTGTTTCTTCAGACACCTGCGGGTTTATAATCTTGCAAAGCTTAAGAACGTCCTCTATATAAGCAGTGCAGGTTTCTCCAGGAGTCTGGGCTCTTCCAGCAAGAGTCCGCTCCGCGCTTTTCTTTTTTGAGTCAGAGTCACCAAAACACTTCTTGAGTTCTTGAGCAAAAAGAGCCCATGTTGTCAAGGACTCTTTGTGGTTTTCATACCACATCAGGGCAGTGTCCGTGAGAAACAGTGCGACGTTTTCCAGCTGATCGATAGAGTTCCAGTGGTTGTACCGGCTCACCCTTCTGTAGTGCGTTAGCCACGTGTCCACATCTTCTCCTGCCATTCCCGCGAACGGGCGGGGTTCCATGTAGTGATGCCTAGGTGTAGCCAGCGTAGACCTGCGCGAAGTCGAGGCGGTTGATTCTTGACCTTCGCTCTGGGTCATGACGACTGTTGTCGGCAGCAGACTGGCAAGACGACGGCTCCGGCAAACTCCAAACAGCTGTGGCTCTGTGGTACGTCAACGTGCCGTACCCAGCACCTCCACCACTCTGTTACGTCTATGAGAGGGGTTTATTCAGACGGTCGACTGGTCGACTCTAGGGTATACAGCAGTGAACACGGAGCAGCGAACTCTTACCACCAACCGAACGTCCTCTTCTTCTGCCACCACCATGTTCCCCGCTACGCATGTGCACATACCTAAATTACACATGCGGTAACAATATTATGGGCGTAATCACTTGAGGCACTTTTCATTATTACGCCATCTTGAAAGTATTGACAAATCTTGCACCTTGAATGTGAGCAAGCTGTTTTGTGGGCAGTAGAATGCAGGTTTACTTCTGCATGCCTTAACATGTCCTCAATATTTTCATTGTGGCGATTCAGGATCTTTGGTACTTTACGAAATTCTTTCATACAGCACTTGTTTGCTTGCCAGTACAGTTAAACCTGGATATAACAAAATTGACCAATTCCCGAAAAAAAATTGTTATAAAGAGGACTTCGTAATATGCAGGTTTGGTACGAAAATACAAAAAATAGACGTGCAAATTGAACAAGAAAGGGACTGAAAGCAGAGCAAACCCAAAACACTTATTTTACAGTAAAAAACTGCATTGTTATTGTGATAGCAATTATGTGGACACTCTCGGCAGGTTTTTGCTGTCATCGCATGGTTTTGTGACAAGTCCATATCGATGATGTGTCCCTACGCATCGTAATTTTCACGAGCGGGTAGAAGTGTGCTAGCGCTGCTGAAGCAGAAATCGAATGAGTCGGCCCATTCTTATTGCCTGGAAAGTGCATAAGAGAACATCACCTGTGTGTTAGAACTGCCGTCAAACGCTCAAACAAGAAGTAAACCACCTGTATTGAACGAGCATTAAGCAACGCGATGAGGGGGGGGGTATCTCTCGAGTAGCAAGAATGAACTTGGATTTTAAAGGTGGCCGCGACTGCTGGCACGCTTGCTATCTCGTTGAGTATCAGTGTGGTTTCAACGCAAAAGGACTGTGTGAAAAGAGCACTTCTCCTTCGAGCAGCCGTATTTGCTCACATCAGTGTTTTGTAGAAATTCCGCGATATCAGGTCCAAAAAAGTTCGCTGCCAGCCTTACTTCTTATAACATTACAACTTTTTTATATCGCATTTATTGCATTCAACAGGCCGTTGTGTTGCCAAAACTAATCGGCTAATCGCGAACGCTACAAGCCTGCAAGTTCGCAGTACGGCGCAAGATGGAAGCGCGTGACGAGTCGACCTCCTAAGATCCGTTGTCACCGTGGTCTCGGAAAGTGTCTATGAATGCCTAATCTGACATGCTCTCGGGGGTGGCAAGACGGTTGTCCAAAATTAAGCAAAGAAAAGTCACAGTTTCGTTGCAAAGACGAAGCAATAAGTGCGATAGCAACGAATTGGAATGTAACGCTGAGAACGGCAAGCAGATTGAAAAGTTCAGTGCAGTGCTCACACTCAAATCACGCAGAAAAACAACATACACAGGACGGGAGTGAACAACATTTACCGCTTGACACTTAATGCGGTGTTGAAACAAAAACGAGGCACGAAACGTAATCACAGGTTTAGTTATGACTGCGAACTAACAAGTGCGCCAATTGATACTTCTTCGTGTGTGAAAAGTGCACTCTGTTCGCGAACGTTTGCGCACTCGTTAGCAAATGGCTCCTGTTCAGGGAGCGAAGTTATCTTTGTGCGCTCCGCAACTAAACGCAATCGTTCTGGTCAAAGTCGTAGGCGCGTGACTCTCACCACCGAAGGATAAACGCACGCACAAGCATCTAACTTTACCCCCCCCCCCCCCCCAATTTGCAGGGCAACGCACGCGTGAGAGATGGCGCGTCAGCGCATCGTAACAAGCTGGGCGCCGAGAGTTGGCGGCTTTTTTTTTTCTTTTTTGCGTTTTCATATACATAGATACGTATACATATACGGTGAATGAGGGCGGCCGTGGCAAACAACCAGCCGAGACTGTACATATAATTGAATAAGAAAAAAAAAGCTATGCAGAATGTCATCAGGGGGCCACACCATGAGCATGCAGTGAAACTATGCATGCACGCATGGCATTCAAAACGAAGAGCAAACGACATGGACACAGACACGAGTACTGCTGAAAACTATTTGGTAAAGCACCCTTCATATGCAGTGTGGCCCCACATATGCAATGCAAACTAAAAGCGTGGCAGTGCCAATGCACAAAAGTAGTCTTTTTTTTTTTTAAGAGTGGGGGATGGGGGGCACACCCTCACATGTGCCCACGGCTGCGAGAATGGTGGCGATGCCGGCTCAGGGATTGCAGACCGGCCTCGCACTCACCCACACACGATAATAGGCGCTCGCTCTCGCCTGGTGCGCTGTGCACGCCGCCGCCGCTTTGTGCTTCGTCAGCGGCTCCTCGGTGGCGGGGCAGCCGCGGAAGATGCATGCTCGTACTAAAATGCAGAGCGAATTTCCTAGACTGTCCGTGGGAAAAATTCGTTACATCAAGGTTGTCTCCCGCTGTTACTTTGTTACAAAGAGGTCGCAAATACATGTACTTCTACGGAGCAACGGCGGGGAACAGAAAATTTTTGTTATATCCAGGAATTCGTTATATAGAGGTTCGTTATAAGCAGGTTTAGCTTCATTGGTAATACTTACGAAAAATATTATTTATGCGTGGCTGGCACTTCAGTTCCTAATTATAAATGCTGGCGGCTGGTTGGGCTGTTATATGACCTTGCTCCCCCCCCCCCCTTTTTTTTATACCAGATAACGAGGACAAGGGTGACGGGGGATGGCCATCATGTTAGCTGTTGATAGAACATCAGTAGTGTTATTCGAAGGTCGCAGGTTCGATCACTGTTAACGGCAACTTATCATTTCGCCCAATTCTCTGTCTTCACATCTACATTACGTTCACCGCTAACAGCATTCCCTATAATTTTCTTGGCAGTGTTGTCTGTTTGTTCTCATTAACATGGCTTCACAGTCACTTATGTCGAAAATGTTTTTAAAGTGCATCAAGTCTGTCTCTTTTCCTCCTGCAGTAACAACATCAAGAAAATCGTCATGAACCCATCCCGCGATGACAGCCACCCCCTGGTTGCTCTGGCCTTTAAGCTGGAGGTGAGTCTTAGAGTGCACAGCTTGCATGACGAGCACAGTATGTACCTATATCTTGAGTTGCTTACTTACAAAAAATAAGTTTGCACTGCAGTGGCTGCTCATTGTTTAATGTGATACATTGATAAAAACAGCATTGTTACAAGTGTCTTTGACAGTAGCACTAATTTTTAAGTACTCTGACATTGAAACAAATATCTCATGAGGTGATACTTTAGATATCAAATTTACTTTTTCTCCAGTGAGTATTGAAGTGTGAATGCTCTAACTTTCATAGAACTGCAGCATGTTTGCTTTTTTAGTATTTCGTGTATATCTTCATATTATTTATTTTGTTTTGTTTCTGTTCATGCGTCTCCTCTCTCGTTTTCTCTGCGAGAAGACCGCACTAAACTCTCAAAGTATATTGCTCAAAGAAGTTCAACCCTTGCAGGTTGGACTTGTTTTCCAAAGGTAATTTTTCTATGCTGTATTGCACCTTGCTGTCCTTCAAACCTTCGATAATTGGTGCAGTCTTTCAAATCACTTGCCTCCTTCTGTTGGCTCTAGCGGTTGTGTTTTGCACGAAAGTATTGTTGTAGGTCACCTAATGCAGAATGTACTGTGCATGTTGGCTGTTGCAAAAGGAAGGTTCTTATTTGAAAGGATTTTTTTTAGGCTGCAGGTTTTAGAAATAGGTCTGATAAGTGGATGCCTGATGTTTGTGATAATCATATTTTGCCCTTGTCTTTAACGCAATAAACATAGTTGTGTTAACAGTGTACAACAGTCTTTGTTGTAAAGAATGGCATGGCTGTTGTCCTTGCTTTCCTGTTTGCACACTGTATTCAAATGTGTAGCATACATTTGCACAGCTGTGCTGCTCCAAGTGATCTGAAACACCATTTTGTCTGCTCCAGGACAGCTCTAGAATTTTCTCTGAATGATAAACTGGCTTAACCAGCACTGTATTGAAATGTGGCAACCAGGGAACCTTCAATGAGAATGCTTTTGTTGTCGTGCAGGCGGGTCGCTTTGGCCAACTGACTTACCTGCGGGTGTACCAGGGACACCTGCGCAAGGGCGACACCCTGTGGAACACGCGCACTGGCCGCAAGGTCAGGGTACCGCGTGTGGTGCGCATGCATGCTTCTCAGATGGAGGACGTCGGGGAAGCCTTTGCCGGGGACATCTGTGCTGTCTTCGGCGTTGATTGTGCCTCGGGTGACACATTCGTCACTGATGCCAATCTAAAGCTATCCATGGTATGTCTCTTTGGAGTGTCGTACTAGATTAATGGCATGATTGATAGCATTGGATCCATCTTGTATTGAATGTGTTTCACTTAAGACATGAAAAGAGAAACAAGAGAATTGCTTTCCCGGACCTCCATAGCAATGTGCTGCTCTTGAGTGACATACCTACATCAACCTAATGCAAAGACAATCTTACACAATGTCTTACTATTGTAGTTTTAGTTTTGTATGTCCCCTCATTACCCCTGATATAACATATTTATTCAAATCTGGGCCGATAACTATTTTTAAATTTCTTTGCATCAATCTCCAGGGTAGACATAAGCTCGAAGATTTTGAAAAACACGCCACTTTTTATTGAGAAAAGTGGTGCACAACTAGTGCCACATATACGGTAATATAGCCATTAGTAGGCAAGCCAACAATTGGCTTAAGTACACATGTAAGCCGTCCTGTTGATCTTTGTTAAGTTGAAATGCTCGTAAGCACACCGCATCGCATGCCTCGATTCTCCGACACACGAGTCTGCATGCTCAACATGTTTTGCGCTAGCATAGCCTATGAAGAAGGCTGTTTCAACTGTAGTGCGGGTATTGTAGTGCGGATGTTATTAGTGGTCTATGCTGCAGTCAAAAATAAAATTCTTGCAAATGAAAAAAAAACGTGTTTAATCAGTAGAACAAACTTTAAGAATCGGTATAACTAGAAAGTGAAATGTGTCCTCGCAGAGGCACTTAAGCATTCATTCTGCATTGTTTCACCACAAGGGCGAAGGAATGAATGCTGTATATATACGAGGAGAATGCAAAGAACGGCAAGCAGCTCGAAACTTGCAGCGTGCACCTCAAGCAGAAAGCACGCATGAATGGAGCATACACAGGACGAGTGCAGACAAACAACTGTCATAACTTGACACTTGAAGCACATTGCTCAAACAGGTAGAAAGAGTTGCAGTGAACAGTGACCACAATTCTTACTTCTTCGTAAACACGGCTGCGGTAGAGAGCAAAGCGATGTTCTGGATATTTTCAACTACAGTAACTTCAAAGCACGGTGTCCATGCTTCAGAGCAAACTTGCGGTGGAAGCATAAGCGGTACAGAGTGCCCCAATACTGAGGTAAGCTCGTGCAAGTGAGCCACTACGCTAGGTAACATTTATACACACTTTGACCATGCCACGTGGAGGCACCCAAGCACATCGGCACGGGGGGTGGGGCGGCACAACGACCTTTAGAGCGAGGGTGCATAACACGCGCTCTTCGTGCCAGCTCGCTACTGATGACGAAAACGCGCTGAAGGGCCGAGCTGTAAGGACCGCCAGAGTTACATGGTGTACCGTATTTACTCGCGTAATCCTCGCACTCACATAATTCTCGCACCCCCCACATCGCCCAACAAAAATACGATTTTTTTTTTTCCTTGAGTAATTATCGCACCCCCTAAAATTGCTGCAATAATGTCGTCTGCTCGTTCCAGCCATTGATGATGACAGCGAGCACCATCTCTTAAGCATCAAGAAGCGTACTATTATTGCATGAAGATTCAATCCAAGCCAAGTCAAAGTGGCAAGTGCGCATTGTGGCATGTTTTGTAAGTTATGTCGGAAATCTTTTCACGACATGGAGCGATACTGAAGCTACACGGCTGCTTTCAAGTTGAACGTGATTGATCATGTACTAAACAACCGCAAAAGGGCCGTCGGTAGGCCCTTCAGCATCGACGAGTTTTGTGTTCGCTACTGGTGACGACAGCTGAAAGCCACGAAGACGCGTTCGGCTTTCTGTGTGCCTAAGACTGGGATTGATAGTAAACTTTATTTCTTCAGAAGGAAACTGGGGACGATTCTGTTAAATAGCCATCAGCCCAATACTGACATCCTACACTTACCTTTTGAGGGCTCCAGTTGAGTGACAAACGCTACCGCTACGCCCGCAACGCCCACAAGCTTTGCGTATTCTTGTCTATTTGCTTGCACTTTTTGTGTCTCAAATAAATCTTGCCTTGTGTTGAACCTCTGCTTTTATTGTTGAGGTAATTTTAGTTAGTACTTTTCAAAGCTTGCTGTTAGTTGCTGGTGTTACAATTCCGATTCGCGGCCACTTCATTTTCTTTTTCGCGTTGTACGTTTTCGGGGAAAGTTTTCCCGCGTAATTCTCGCACTCCCCAACTTTGCATCTGTTTTCTGCCAAAAAAAGTGCGAGGATTATGGCAGTAAATACGGTATATAAATGGCTTGACGTAAGTGCGGTAAAGCGAAGAAGGGTCGCTTGGTAGCTTAGGGATTAGTGTAGCACACTGAGAAAATTTTTTTTCTTGTTTTTTTCTTTGCAATCTGTTAGTAAATATTTTACAACACCATATCCGTGACGGAGATACATCATGGAATCGTGGTGGACCCCCGCATAAAACACTTTCGCGTTAAAAAAGTGCACCAATTATGCGAGTAAATGCTATTCTAGGCACTGCAGTACCGCGCAACTTCGCAAAGGCTGATGGTTGTGAGACCCGGTAATAGTACCTTCTAACCAGGTCACCTCTGTACTGAGAGAAGGTTACCACAACTTTTCCTCATGTCTGTCTTAGGCCATAGGGCTGCGCCACTTCTCTAGCCATAAGTTGGGTTCATTACATGGTTTTCAAAGTTGCGTGTTTCCCCAAGTTAAGTTGGAAGTTCAATGGCGATTTCAAGAATAAAGAAGTACTTGCAAGTGTTTCTGGTTTTTGGCAAAGATGAGTTTCTGTGCTTTGTGACTTCACGAAAGGTGGCTAGTATGGATTCTGTATACCACAAGTGCCTGTCATGTAAGCATTTCGCTCTGTAGCAAGGCCAACATATTGCTTCGCAGAAGCATCAGAAGTACGTTCGTGCTGCGGAAGGGCAAGACAACATCGGAAGTTTCTTCCAAAAGAGCTGCGAAGACAGTGTGATCAGCGCAGAATGCCTATTCACGGGATATGTTGCGGAACACAACTTGCCGCTGAGCGAAAGTGATCACGTAGGACCATTGTTTTGGAAAATGCTCCAGAAGTTTAAGTGTGCGAAGTGGTACAGATGTGGATGTACGAGAACTGCCATCGTTGGGTAAATGGCTGCAGACATTGGTGCACCAACAAAAGGGGTTATAGAGTTGTACCTTCCCCCCCCAGATGCCGACCTAACCCCCCTTTTATATGCCCCAATCACGGAGCAAGAAAGGCAGGAAGAGAAACTTCGGGCCGGCGTCGGCGCGAGCGTGCGCCGCAATAATGTCTCCCTGGAAGAGAAGGTTGGTGAACGTGCACGCAGTGATCCTTGCGGCGACGCACAGAACTATTCGTTTCCCGTCGCGGGAAGAGAGTGCGCGCGCCCACTGCGTCCGCAGTCTCCGACGGCGCCCTAGTGTCGTCTGCTGCATCTACCTCTCGCTGACTTCACTATGCTACTGGATGCAGCTATGAAAGTTTTTTACCGGCGCGGTTTGCCAAAACAAAATCAAGCAAGTTGAGAGTTTTAGTGCCAGCATTTTTAATTATATATGTGTTATCAGATGCTCTGCAAACAACCAAAGAAATGAAGTGGTACAATTGAAACAAAACAAAAAACAGACGATCTGTTATCGTAGCCAGGCGCGTGCCTAAAATCACTCATTGTGTAGCTTGAGGATAGATATTGTACATTCTTCTGTATAACTGTGTCATAGAGAACATCTGCGCACGAAAGACAGACAGACATTGATGAAGCATGTTTGAGCAGACAGTAATTGATTTGAACAGAAGAGTGGAGACTGCCTCGAGTTGTGAATCAATCCTGCGTAAAAAAAAAGTTTGACCTTTTAACGTTTCGTCTGATTAAGAAAAGTAGCAAGAATGGGCGAGGGCTATGTTAAGAGGATATCGACAATAGAAAGGAAGTGACTGCATCTAGGAAAATTATTTTCGCAGTGGAACGGTCAGCAGGCGCGGCCCTACGCCAAGATTAAATATACAGACATCTCTTACCAGCCAAAGATTTTGTGACTCATTGAAGTGGCGGCTTCAGTTATTGAGCAGAGATTTTACTTACTCATGCCCAGAAATGAAGCCAAGAACTGGCCGGAATATTGCTGAAATTACCTACAAAAAGCAGCGTCAAATGAGAGAAGGCAGAGGATTCTCGTCAAGAGTCAGAAGTCTTCGGCGAATATAAGCTACATCGCGAAAAAAGCATGGTTCTCAGTTTTATGTGTTTGGTTGTTGTAGCTTGGCATGAGCCATTTGTTCTCAGGAAGTTCCAACATAAAACAAGCTTCAGAAGCGAGCAGACACAAGAGGAAAATGTTTTTTTTGTTTTTTATTCGTTTATACTTTAAAAATTTTTCTTTAATATGAAAAGCTCCACCTGTATGTTTTTTTTATTACTGCATATTGTATGGCATGTTCCCACAAATAATATTTCTATCCTCGCCTACGAAAGTGAAAGAGTGAAAGCGAACCTGTTTAGTGCTTGTGGACAGCTTCGCAAAACTATGGCGGTATGGTCTCTCTCCCAAGGCGACCTGGCTAGCTTAGCGAAAACACGTCGCAGCGATTCGCCATCTTGCTTAGCGAGTGTATCTGAGATATGCACTGATACACTGAGCAGCGAGCACAAGTGTGCAAGCAGACGACGCTTCTCGCATCTGCTGCTTCTGTGCGGCAGTTCAGATAGAAGCAGCAGACGCGAGAAGCGTCTGCTGCTTGAAGCATCTGCTGCTTTTCGCGTTTCTGTAGGTTGTGCTGTCACGACATTCACCGCTGCTCCGGGGGGTGACACAATTGCAGCGCGGAAAGGAGCCAATGTTCCCTTCATGTTCTTTCTTCCTCCGTGGCCCCAATGTCCTTGTTGACGAGTCCCCTATCAGTCCCCGAGCGATCACAGTTTTGCCGCCTCAAGAATTCTTGCTCCGTACCCTTTTTATTTTATTCTTGTTGGAAGTCTAAGAAGGGCTGTGTACTATTACAATGCCCTGCGGGACTCGGCTATAGGCTTTGGTGCACAGTGCATGTGACTTTTACGTCTAGCAGCTCTACCAGCTGTGTATACAATGCTACATACATGTACATACCTGCCAAGTCTCCCGGATTGGCCAGAAGACTCCTGGATTTAGACCATTTCTTCCGTTTGTACGGTTGTCATGAAAATCTCCTTGAAATCAAAATTTTTGTGTGTGATCCGGCCGCCTTGACAAAAATGCAGCTCAATCCGCTGCAGGCTTTTCGAACCAACCTCATTTTATTATGAATGAGTTAAAGAAGCGTTCATCTAAACGTACAGTAGAATCTCAGTGATGCGAAACCGCGACAAATACGAATTCCTGAAATTCCTCAGTGAAATTCCTCTGTCTATTGGGCCTAAATTCGAATGTTCTGAACGCATTTCCTAATTGCGGAGGGTGATACGAACTTTAGTACAGAAATCGTCGAATGAAGGCCGAGCGCAGCGTACTCGAAGCTTCGGAAACACGCGTGTGACCGGCGCACCCACTGTCTTCTACAGCTTGCGTGATTGTCGTTGCCACAACCGCTGTCCACAAAACCGTGGTCCCTTTTGACGCGATCATGTATGGTGGCGATGTAACTGACAGAGTCCCAAAAGTGTGCGTGCGTACAACACTCGAAAAGTCAAAGCAGTGCTGCCTATTGCAAACCCTGCAAACAAAACCGTGGCAGATTCGATCGTAGACGGCATAAAACGACTTTGTTTTGAAGGCATGTGCGCAGACAAGCGCACAGGGATTGAAAAAGAAACTACCATTTGCTGCAACCACTGCGCACAACATCACAGTCGCGGCGGCGCAATAGGGATCTACGAGCTCCTGGGGCAAGCAGTGTGGTAGACTTAAGGCAGTAAATACGTAAAAAAAAAGTCACAGTTTCCCCGCAAGAGCGAAGCAATGAATGCGACAGCACTTTGAATGTCACACTGAGAACGGCAAGCAGATCGAAACGTGCAGCGCGCTGCTCACGCACAAATTACGCACGAAAACAATACAAACAAGACGAGAGCGAACTAACATTTACTAACAGTTTGTACGAACTAACAAGTTTGTACGTGCCGACCTGCAGCACAAACATTGCAGGGCGACAGCTTTCAGCTCAACCACATTCTTCACTTTCTCCTTAGCAAAAACTGCTTCTGCTTCTTCGTTGCAAGCAGAAGGAAACTAATTGTAGTAGCACTGCAGTCCGAAGGCCGACTTGCTTTGCGGACGCGATAAGTAATCACCGAAAAGAAGAACACGACTGACAAAGCCTCCTCAGAGAACACCTATACCCCTTTGGCCTCCTAGATCACATGTAAAAGTGACAAAGATAAGAAAAACATGAAGCGTTGCGGCTGTCATTGCATCTTCCATCCAAAAAAAAAAGAGCTAAAAAAGAGAATTCCTCGCGTTTTGTTTTGTGCTCCCTTGCTGTCTCAGGTTTTCCGCTCCCATGCTTCCTGCTCCGCAACACCCACTCAGCCCTCTGCCTTTCTGACCTTGCCCTCTCATGTTGCCCTCGGGCCTGTGCTTGTAAACCTGCAGCGTCGGCGTTTCAATAAGAAGAAAGAAAAGAAAGTCGTTTTTTTATTTTTTTTCCCCTCCACACCGTCGCACGTTTTCTGAGAAGCAAGGCGTTCGTTCGCTGTGTCGTCAACTTGGGTATTGCTCTGGTGTTCGCGATAGATTTAATAACATGAGTTCGTAGTACTGAGACGTTAATATTACGTGGAACTAAATTAGCACTCGTTATTCTGAAAAAAACGGTACTCTGAAGCACTTAGTAGTGAAATAATTTTACATTTGTGGGGTCTCGGCGCGGCGAACGCGCGCCTCGCCACGCCACGCTCTTGGAGTGAACGGACACAGTTGACGCAGTCGGTACAAAGCACACAACATACATACATTTATTAACTAATTTAGACGACGATATCGTCCGCCGAATGATACAACAATTTCAATTAACACTAAACCATACAAACAACATAACGCAGTGACACACTAAACACACAATAACATGATAAACACACACTAACACACCCAACACACTAGCACATACCCAAGGCGGCGTCGCCAACGCCTGACCTTCCACGTGGGACCCCGGCGTGAAGCCCGCGGTGCCGAGCACCGGGGGGCCCACGCGACAGACAACCGTTCGCGGCAGCCGCCACGCGCAGAAGAGAGCCGCTCAACGCTCGCCCACCGCCAAGGCCCGCCTTCCGCCAGGGGCCACCGCCGGCGCTACCACTCTACTAACAGTGGTACTCAAAGCGAACACAACGCCATCTATCGCCTGGCGGTGGTCACCACCAAAATAGAGCCTTGGGGCGAGACACGTGCGCCACGCGGTGCAGACAACTTTACAGGGGGGGGGTGTCAGCACCCCCACATTCCCCCAACCTTAAATCAAATCATATCCCGAAATCAAAAATTAGCTACACAAGCTTTAACAAAAAAATGAGATCGCACGACCATAATGTCCTTGTACCACGACACCGCCGCTGGTGGACACTGCTACACTGTCCGGCTAGACTTCACCTCAGTACAAACCCCGCAACAGCAACGTTCCCGTCGGCGCGACGATCCGTCGCTAGCGCCGACACGTCTTCCAGTTGCGACCAGCACTCGCGAGGGCGCTGGACTGCAGGCAGTTGCGCAGGTCCCAGGCATCTCCATCGCCCGACCTCACGACCGCATTCCTGGCCAACGACGCTGACGATGTGCAGGACAGCCGGCCGTGGATGACATCCCTCCCGCTGAATACATCAACAAAAAACAAAACTCGAAAGAAACAAAGGAGCGCAGCCCAGGGGAGGGAGCTTCAGGCTTTTCGGCCACGTGGTACGGTGGTCAGTACTGCTAGCTAATACATCGGTGACAGCCGAGACGCCCATCAAAATAAAACAGAAATCACTTTTTCTAACTCGTGCTCACAAGAAAAAAAAAGTTAGGGAAGCGGAGCGCGACCCCTCAACGCCACGATCCACCTAGTTGTGCCACGTGCGACAGGCGGCTGCGTAGAGCCTTAGGCCTAATGAGTCGCTCGGCAACAACTGGCATCCACCCAGCACCCAGCCTAGGCGCAGAAGAGGCAGCCGCGAGGAGACGTCCACTCTGTGAGGTGGCCCTATCGCTCACCGCACACAGCAGCTTAACGAGCGACCGGCGTCCACCGCCCCGGGCGGTGTCACGACGCCCCGGCGTCGAGCCGCAATACAAGTCAGCAACGACGCCCGGCTCCCTGAGCCAAAAGAGATAGAAGAAGCTATTCACAGAAAATCGAACCACCCACGAGGCTTCCGTACTCACTCGCTTCGGGCCTGGCCTACAAACCACGTGCTCTAGGCCTTGCTCACCCCAGGATGCGGACCGCATGGCTCTCGTCCTAATTCAACAACGTTTTTGAAAACTAACAACAACAAAAAAATAACACTTGCGAGCAAAAAAAATATATAGAAAGTCAACCTGCCGACCAACTGAAACACGTTACAAAACCAATCTCCTCGCTTCTCAACAAAGCACACCACCGACGCTAGCAAAGAAGTCCCCCCTAGGCCTACTCTACTCCGGCTCTAACAAAATCCCCGTACCGAACCGCAAAAACTGTCGTCCGATACTCCAAGAGCCCCACGTTGGGCGCCAGTGTGGGGTCTCGGCGAGGCGAACGTGCGCATCGCCACGCCACGCTCTTGGAGTGAAAGGACACAGTGGACACGGTCGGTACAAAGCACACCACAAACATACATTTATTAACTAATTTAGACGACGATATCGTCCACCAAATGATACACAAACTTCAATTAACAGGCTACCATACCAACAACATAACGCAGTGACACACTAAACACACAATAACATGATAAACACGCACTAACACACCCAACACACTAGCACATACCCAAGGCGGCGTCGCCAACGCCTGACCTTCCACGTGGGACCCCGGCGCGAAGCCCGCGGTGCCGAGCACCGGGGGGCCCACGCGACAGACAACCGTTCGCGGCAGCCGCCACGCGCAGAAGAGAGCCGCTCAACGCTCGCCCACCGCCAAGGCCCGCCTTCCGCCAGGGGCCACCGCCGGCGCTACCACTCTACCAACAGTGGTACTCAAAGCGAACACAACGCCATCTATCGCCTGGCGGTGGTCACCACCAAAATAGAGCCTTGGGGCGAGACACGTGCGCCACGCGGTGCAGACAACTTTACAGGGGGGGGGTGTCGGCACCCCCACACATTGAAACTATTAGCAGTCGGCACGGGACTTCTTAAAAGTTTGCTAATCTGAAAAGTTCGCTTAAGTGGTGTTCATTCTACCGAGATTTTACTGTATTGCGAGAAGCCTGTGTGAAATATGGCCAAAACCTAAAACGTGTCTGGCAGGTAGTTTGTGATTTGTGAAGGCAAGTATACATTTTGCACTGTAACATGAAAAGCATACAGACAAGCTAAAAACCTCAGTTGTTTGTCATTGGCAGCACACAAAATGGCCTAATAGAGTTATTTTTCAATGCAGGAGTCGATTCATGTGCCAGAGCCTGTGATCTCCATGTCCATCCGTCCAAAGGACAACAAGGACTCCGACAATTTTTCGAAGGCCGTGAGCCGATTCAGTCGTGAGGACCCCACCTTCCATGTAAAGTATGACTCGGACAACAAAGAGGTAAGCCGCCTCACCAGGAAACTGTCAATCAGCTGAACCTTGTGGAAGCTCTTTTGCGGGATAGCTGAGGAATTATGGCACCTAAGGATTAATTAACGTGTCCACCCCAATGGTATGCTCTGCAAATGGGGCCAGCTACACAGCTCCTGTCTTTTCACCAAGCTCACTTTATTGTTAAAATAGTAGATTCACAGCAATGTTCATGCACTGTATGTGCACATGTGAAGATCGTGGTGTTGAAAAAATGTTTTTAGAGGCAAAGCACCTTAGGGTCCCGGCTTGACATGTCGTTACAGACCGTCATGAACAGCTGTGTGGAATGAAAATTGGATAAATCTCCGTGCTCACCACCGGTCTACACTATGCATATCATGAGATTTACCATTACTGTCGAAAACATTGTCTGGCTTAGCAGCAGTGTCAGAATTCACGACAGAATCAAGCAAGGCTCTCAAGTTTCTTATCTAAAACCACAAACATGCATTTAAATAATAGAGCAATCCAATCGAAGTACCGCTTTTTTGAAACATGTGTAAAGTGATGGTGCGCTGGAGAACTGGTGGCAGGTAAAGAAATCAAAAGTAAATATTTTACTATAGAAGACCCCAGGGCACACTGCATGCTCCACCCCTCACGAGGTTTCATGCTAGCAGAGCGGAAACACCCTTCCCTACATGCCCCTTTGTCACAATTTTATTATTCTAGTACCCCTTCTTTGTACTGGTGGTGTACTGTAAGTTTGGAAAACTACTACAGTTCAGCCCTCTGAAGGTGTGCGAATAATCAAAGTTTGGAATATCTGTCGAATAGTGTTTGCTATTTGCAACTCTATAAAATGCTCAATGCTGGACTGGTTGAAAAAACAAAATAGTTACACTAGACAGGGTCAGCACGGCACTTTCGCTTGGCGCTGTCCTGAGGTTTCTTTATTGTGGCTTCAGATTGTGTTGCTTCGTCCAAAGTGAAAGGGTGCTGGCTTCATTCTCATCGGCCTAAAGGATTTCACTGGAGAAACAGTAAAAATAGTTGTGCCGTGCATGCAAATATTGAGCCTTTTCGGCGAACCACATAAGATTTACTTCAAGTTGAAAAATTTGTCCATTAAGCCCAAGGTTGAAAAAAAGCAACTGCTCGTGTAGCAGGCCTCTCCGAAAGATGCGAGCACGTGTGCGCTGCAATGCTGCACTGCTTACAGGCAACACCTTAGCAGTTTTTGAGGTAACTGTACTGTGACTCATGCTACCATATGCATCCCAATGAGTTCCGTTGTCTCGTCAAAAGCTGAATACCCATGCTGTTCACTTGATTACAGAGCAGAGCTATGCCTGGGTCAGTGTACATTTAATAAGGCAAATCTAATTTAGATTGTAATAGGAGTGTGTCTTTCTTTTCTTTCGCAGATCCATGTTATTAGGTTTCTGATAAATAAGATTGTGTGCTTGCAAACACTTGCTTGTTCGTGTTGGCAGTGCTTGATATTCAAAGCAGATATCTACACTCATACTACAAACGCATGAGCATACATACACACACTCTACGCACATGCAAACTTGTGCGCAGGGTGGTTTACCTCACCTCGCCCCTAAATAATGTCAGCCACACGTCCCTGGTGAAAGTGTTTTAATAACAATATAAAGAACTCATAATTAATCAAAGTAAATTAATTTTCAGCTAACCTTAATAAGCTTCCAAAAATCAGCAGTCGGTTGTGCTGCACTGGGTCAGAAAGGAACCAAGTGATGCTTCCTGGAGTCAAACGCTCCAGAAGCTGAAACAATCGCTTCTTGGAATCTCTTAAATTTTATTGCGAACTGACAAACGTGAACTTTCAATGGGCCGCGTTTAATGAGAATACAGCACAGTCATGCAGAGCAAAGGCAGGCGTAAACACCATACGTTTGTCCATAATAAATATATTTCAGGCTTCACTACTGCAGTTCACACGGAAGAAATGTACGTCAGTGACAGGGGCGTGGCGAGAAATTTTTTCGGTGAAGTACACCCATCATTTGTGTATTTGCACGTGTGTTTGTGCATGTGTATACACACATATGTGAAATAAAAACTTTAGAGAGGGAAGTATTGCAGCAGCCTAATTTTAGAATGGGTAGAATTAAGACTTGTGCCACTTGGACATCGCTCTCTTCATTTTCATGCTTGCGCGTGCGGCATAGGGAACATGAAGGAACTATGCGGCCGCATCTCAACGCACGCAATCTGGTAACCTATCTTCTTTCAAGGCTGGCCCTTTTAGTACCGTTTCCAGGTGCAGTCGCTAGGTGGTGAGCGCTCAGTTGGAATTGCGAATCGATTCCCACTAGAATTTTATCATTCGAACTTCCCAATGATATTAACACAGTCAACATGATATGAAAAGTGGCCCCTTCTTATTTTTGTTATGCTTCACCTGATCACATGCTTGTTTTGCAACTAAACTAATGTGTAGAACTCGTTATGGTTGCAAATGTTTGGCTACAGCTGTGGGAATAGCAATATTTTAGGTGTGAAGCGAATTCGAATGCTGAAGTGTGAGTGCAAATTTAATCTAATATTTTTCGAATATTTCTCTAATAGTTCAAAGTGAAACTACAAAAAAAAAGTTGGGGAGAGGATTCCTAAATAAATTCTTTGAGATATAGCTAAATAAAAGTCTTTATTTTTACTAGGTTAATGAAGTGCTGGCAGGGTGCTGTTTCGTAGTTGTCCTATCAAGAATGAGGCGATGCAGAGGCCAACGGGTATTTATTTACATGATTTCGTGCAGCCAAAGGATTGCCGACAACATTTTACGCGTAAAAGGCAAAGATGCCATTCCATAAGCCTCTTCTCCTCTTTCAACATGAGTGGAAGCCTTCCTGATGTGGCAGACAAGTTTATGCTCTCTTGGAGTTAGGAGTTCCAAATTCACTTTGTAGACATCAACATACAAGAACATTTGAAATAAAAGTTTTCGGCATACAATTTTTTGGACTTCCTGCCCGAATGTTGTGTTCATCACAGCATTAATTGAGTTCTACCCTGCCACATCTATCATCTCTATGTTGGAATCGGAGTGCTTCATCAACCTAACAAAAAGGTGCAGTTTTATGTTGCTACTTCATAAGAAAATTCATCGGAATCTTCTCCAATTTATTTTTCTGTGATTTCACTTCGAAGTATTCAAATAATGTTCTAGAAATATTAGAAAAATATTCTATTCAGTTTGCACTCGCACTTCAATATCCGAATTCGCTTTGCACCCGAAATTTTCTTTTCGCACTATTCAAAATACTACGTGAACTCACATATTCTATCACTATAACTGATGATCGGCATGTGACTGAAAAAATGTACCATCAAATGTTTTACTGTATTCGTGTGTTGTGCACATACTCTCAGACACACCTTATTTTTTGCTTCTAGTTTTCTACTGCAAAACTAGCACGAAAAAGTGTGTCCTACAAATTCCACATGGTCACATCGTGGAATAAACAAGGGCATCATATTTTGATAATCATGCTCCTTTTTTTTTAATTGATTTTTATGTCTGATGTGCCTTTAATGCTTGAATGTCTGATGTGCCTTGAATGCAGATGATCGCCTCGGGCATGGGAGAACTTCATTTGGACATCTATGGCCAGGTTAGTGTGCGGAGAAACACGGCATGTGACTGAAGCTCACAAAGCATGCAGTTGTATTTATATACAGTCAAATCTCAATAATTCGAACTTGAAGGCGCTGAAAGTGTGTTCAAATTAAAAGAAGTTCAAATTATTAAATGCTAAATAAACGGAGGGCTCACCTTGCAGTGGCGCATGTGCATTGAGCTAACACACGAGGGGGAAGTTTCAGCAAACTTAAATTTATTTGCAAATCACAGGACATCCGTCATTAATTGAAGTAATCTCTGACGCACGTCTGCCCACGTTTGCTTTGCAGCGAGTCAATTTCGCATGCAGCTTGCAAAGAATTCGTACTTTGGCTTCAGCATTCTTGTGGCAAGAGAACCTGCGCCCAGCAACGTCCAGCGCCAACGCTCTCTAAAGGCGACGACGACGACTGCATCTACACTATGTAGCCACAGTGTGACCAGCACGGGACGAGAAAGGAGAAGTGTTTCCTAGCGGAGAGAAGCAGATCGGCATTCGAGAGAGAACCAACACTCCACTACAGCTTTTTTTTTCTTTTCTTTTCTCATTTCGCGCGCGTCGTTGAAAGGAGAAGGGTCTATGTGGCAGGGACAGGAAAGGAGGAAGCGTGGCACCGGCACGTGGGAGACCCAACACTCCGCAACAGCTTTCATTTTTTCTCCCGATCTCTCTCTTTGCACCTGGCATTGAAAGAAGGAGGGTCTTTACGTGGCAGGGACGGAAAAGGGAGAAGAGTGGCACAGGCGCGTCGCAGATCGGCATTTAAGAGAAAGCAAACATTTCACCGCAGCCTTTTTTTTTTTCCTTCTTGCACAGGAAGTGTCGGGTGTGCCGCTGCGGGATCAAGCGTGGTGCTGAAAGCATTTTCGGAGCGCTGTATGTTCGAATTAATCTTCGAAAGTGCTTGCGCATTTGAAACACAGGGCGTTTTTGCCCATTGGAATACACATAGCTTTGAGGGGACCTCAGCATGATTTGGAATTTAGGAGAAGTTCGAATTAAGCGTGTTTGAATTATTGAGATTCGACTGTAGGTGGTAACCTGATATGAGGCAAGTACCAGTGAGGGTGCCATGCTAATTAGCAGAAGTGTAATGAGCCTTGTACAAATCTTCAATTTTTTTTTTTTTTGCAATAATGACACCAGAAGCTTTTTGTTGCACATATTGTTTAAGGTGTGTCGAGGTACAAACCAGAGTAGTACCTAATGCATTACAAACACAATCGACAAATGCTAATTTGGACTCTATGAGGAATGTAAATAAGTCTAAATTATCCAAAGTCCGAAAAGAAATGTGCATCAGAAAAAAATACTTTTATTGACAAGTACTGCTGACTTGGTAAGTTGGTGCATGATAAAATTGTATTGCTTTAGTGCAGCTCAGTTTGAGCCTGAAGAAAAGATGCTACGGTCAAGAAGCAAGAAAACAGGAGGGCTAGCTTCCAACTTTTGTTTATTGCATGACCCTCAGCACATTATATAGCTCACCTTGCTGCACGTGACGCCCCCCGCAGGGGCGCCTGCGCAAGTAGGCGTTTGGTGTGTAGCGACACCACGGACCCGAGCTAACGGGGGAGTATCGGCTCCCTCCCACGCCTAGCCGTGCGTGGCTTTGCCGTGTCCGGGGAAAAGGGGGTCCTGGGGGTTGAGCCAATGCTGGGTGATTGGACCTTTAAAGCCCCCCGGCAGAGGCAACACGCCCCTTTGGCCCCGGCTTTACGTAGACGGCACCCCTGGGCTGACCCACCCAGGGGAAATCGGCAGTCGCCTTTTCCTATCTCTCTCTCTCCCTACATCTTCGTCTTTCTTACTTTTTTAGCTTTCCTGTCTACTTCTCTCTTCTGCTTACTTCCAATTTTCTTGGCGGCAAGGGTTAACCCTGTGCAAATAGCCTACCTTGGCCTAGGCGCATTGGGTTATAGCAGAGTTGTACGGCTGACGTCTGCAAGCTTTCAGCATCCGCAAACTTGCAGCGTCCCCTCGTTGGGCTCCGTGGTGGGTGGCCGCCAACGCTGCTGAACAACATACAATTAGCATGCACAAAGCATTTCCTTTACTTAATGATCGTGCCTCCTCAAAGCGGGTACGCACCGAAGACATCAATTTTTTGATTCGGCCAAGACAAATCTTTCCTCATTTTCATGTTATACACTGCGAAAAAACTAACAAACAAGCCAGAACTGTATCCCCCTTCATAGTGGCTAGGTGCCTAACCGAAACTCTCGGTGCCGGGTACAAGGTTACCAAAATGGCCAGCGGAGATCTACTCCTTGAAATACGTGACCAAAACCAATTCGATAAACTGAACACCCTCACAACGTTTGGAGACACACCCATCAGTATTACGCCACACAGGTCCATGAACTCATCTCGCGGGGTCGTATCGGACGTAGATTTGCTTGAGCTGACGGAAGCTGAACTTCTGGAAGGATGGAAGAGCCAGAACGTGACAAACGTACAGCGTATTAAGATCAGAAGAGATCAAAAGGAAATCCCAACCAAACACTTAGTACTGACCTTTGCTTCGAGTGATTTGCCGGAAACTATTCAGACTGGGTACACAAAGACATCCGTGAGACCATATATTCCCAACCCCCGCCGTTGCTTCCAATGTCAGAGATATGGCCATGGCTCTAAAACCTGTCGCGGTCGCCAGACTTGTGCACAATGTGGAGTCCTAGGCCACGTGTCTGAGAACTGCAAACAACCGCCACACTGTGTAAACTGCGAAGGAAACCATGCCGCATATTCACGCTCCTGCACATACTGGAAAAAAGAAAAAGAAATAATTACGTTGAAGGTGAAGGAGAACATTACATTTAAGGAAGCACGGCGAAGAGTCGCTCCATTCTATGGAGCTACATACGCTGATGCGGCGCGTCAGGGGGCACCGCCGCACCAGCCCTCGCCACTCCTTCGGCCCGCGCATACCGAGCCGGAGGTTGTGGCACCTGCCCCCAAGGCGGTTGTAGCCCAGGCTACACCGCCTACTCCCAAACAGAGACCGGAGACTCCAGAGTCCTCGGGTCTCAAGGCCTCACCTCACCAGGCGAGGCCCGAAACTCGAACTAGCAGCCCGCACGTGCGGGCATCCAGTGCCTCCGAGGAGGCAATGGATACGTCGGCACCCTTGGTGCCGAAAGAGCGGCGTGGCTCCTTGGAGCGCGCCAAGAAAACAAAAAAGCCGATAACAGGGCCTGGTGACGGCCCTGTTAAGTGAACTCAAACTCCCTGTCTAAACAGCCACTCGCTTTTCGTACACGCAGCACTATTTTACATTCACCATGAACACTCAAATTA
This sequence comes from Rhipicephalus annulatus, assembly GCA_013436015.1. Lineage (NCBI taxonomy): Eukaryota > Metazoa > Arthropoda > Arachnida > Ixodida > Ixodidae > Rhipicephalus > Rhipicephalus annulatus. The sequence continues at coordinate 151,578 of WOVY01012968.1, forward strand.
CACAATGGAACGTCAGGGGCCTTCTCAGAAACCTTGACGACATCCAAGAACTCTTACACGAACACTCACCAAAAGTGCTGTGTGTACAAGTAACACACCTTAATTCAAAACACACAAATTTTCTTCGTAAATACGTTATTTTTCGAAAGGACCGTGTTGATGCTATGACATCATCCGGAGGTGTTGCCATCATTTTGAATCAAGGAATTGCATGCTCACACTTACAACTCCAAACATCCCTTGAGGCAGTGGCTGTTCGGGCAGTTCTTTTTGATAAACTGATTACAATCTGCACTATCTACATTCCTCCTAGCTATCAGCTGCAAAAACGTGATTTACACTCTTTAATTGATGAACTTCCGGAGCCCTATGTTCTCCTTGGAGACTTTAATGCGCATAGCAGGCTATGGGGTGACTCTCGGTATGACGCGCGAGGTCGACTGATTGAACAGCTCCTTCTCTCCTCGAGCGCGTGTCTCCTAAATCGAAAAGAATCAACCTATTATAATCTCGCCAATAACACCTACTCCTCCATAGACCTAAGCATAGTATCACCATCTCTTGTGCCTCTACTCCAGTGGAAAGTCATCAGTAATCTGTACGGAAGTGACCACTTCCCCATAGTTTTGAGCACAAATACAGTAACTGAGTGTCCATCACGTGTTCCCAAGTGGCTCATAAACAGAGCCGACTGGGAACACTTTTATACCATCGCTCGTTTAGGTTGGAATGACATAAGTACTTTGAACATTGATGTTGCTGTCAACTACTTCACAGCATTTTTGATTGATGCAGCAACAAAATGCATCCCACAAACAAATGGACACCCTGGAAAACGGCGTGTGCCATGGTGGAACTCTGAATGCCGAAACGCGCGCAAACAGCAAAACAGAGCTTGGAGGCTGCTTCGGAACTCACCGACAGCCGAAAATCTTGACACCTTCAAGAAAATTAAGTCTCAAGGCAGGAGAACGCGTCGGCAGGCCAGAAGAGAAAGCTGGCAGAAGTTTTTGTCAAGGATCAATTCATACACACAGGAGGGAAAAGTCTGGAACATGGTCGGTAGGATAGCAGGGAAACAAGTACACACACTTCCACTCGTAAACACTCAAGGTGATACCTTGGAAGATCAGGCAAACTTCCTCGGGGCACACTTTGAACGGGTATCCAGCTCGTCCCACTATACTGACACTTTCCAAAAATACAGAACAAGAATAGAAAAGCAGAAACTCGAACACAAATCCACTAGATACGAGGCATATAACCAAGCTTTCAGTCTAGCGGAGCTCCGGACATCTCTAAACTCCTGCAGCACTTCTGCCCCAGGTTCTGACCGTGTGGTGTATGAAATGCTAAAAAACCTACCAGCCGAAACACGAAAAACCCTACTTTGTTTGTACAATGCTATCTGGTTTTCTGGCACTATCCCTACCTCCTGGAAAGAGGCTGTTATTATTCCCATTTTGAAAGAGGGCAAGGACCCTTCTTTAGCTTCAAGTTATAGGCCTATTGCACTTACAAGCTGCTTGTGCAAAGTATTCGAAAAAATGATAAACTGCCGACTTGTACATATCCTTGAAACAAACAATTTGCTCGACCCATTTCAGTGCGGGTTTCGAGAAAGTAGATTCACCACAGACCACCTTGTTCGTATCGAGGCACAGATCAGAGACGCCTTTGTCCATAAACAATATTTTCTCTCTGTGTTCCTCGATATCGAAAAGGCGTATGATACAACATGGCGTTTTGGAATCCTAAGAGACCTGTCCCACTTTGGTGTGCGCGAAAGAATGTTTCATATAATCGAAAGTTACCTGTCAAACCGGACATTCCGTGTCCGTCTGGGCAGTTTGCTCTCTCAAACATTTGTCCAGGAAACAGGCGTGCCACAAGGTGGCGTGCTTAGTTGCACACTTTTTATTATCAAAATGAATTCTTTTCACTTGTCCATTCCCCCCAATATGTTCTATTGTACATATGTCGACGACGTTCAGCTTGGCTTCAAGTCATGCAACTTGGCTATGTGTGAGCGGCAGGTTCAGCTGGGTCTAAATAAGGTCTCCAAATGGGCAGATGAAAACGGATTTCGACTTAACCCACAAAAAAGCACGTGTGTCTTGTTCTCTCGAAAGAGAGGCATGCACTCGGAACCTGACATTCGACTGAACGGGGAACGTCTGTCTGTCAAAGCCGAGTATAAATTCTTAGGCTTAATCTTGGACAACAAGTTAACCTTCGTACCGTACATCAAGTATTTAAAAACAAAATGTTTAAAAGCCATGAATGTTATAAAAGTGTTGTCACATACTACGTGGGGTAGTGATAGGCAATGCCTCATGAACCTCTATAAAAGCCTCATTCGCACCCGCTTAGATTATGGGGCCGTTGTCTATCAGTCTGCTACTCAAAGTGCCTTGAAGATGCTGGACCCCGTGCACCATTTGGGCATCCGCCTTTCTACGGGTGCTTTTCGCACCAGCCCCGTAGAAAGCCTTTATGTTGAGTCAAATGAGTGGTCGCTTCATCTGCAAAGAACCTACATGTCCTTTGTATACTTCCTTAAGGTGAAAGCAGACAAGAGGCACCCCTCATACTCTACTATTAATGACTTGTCGAGCTCCATTCTTTTTCAAAACAGGCCTTCAATGAGGCAGCCCTTCTCAGTTCGCCTGAAGGGTATAGCTGAGGACACTGGAGTGTCACTCGAACACAGTTTAATGGCTCCTGTAGCATACCCGCCACCGTGGCAGTGGCAGACTATACACTGCGATGTGTCTTTTCTAGAGGTTACAAAACATGCGCCCATTGCCCATATCCGAACATATTTCCTAGAACTTCAACACAAATACACACGTCCTGAGTTTTTTACAGATGCCTCTAAGTCTAACTCCTCTGTGTCCTACGCTGCTGTTGGCCCTTCCTTTTCGGATGCTGGCCCTCTACATCCAGGCACAAGTATCTTCACAGCGGAAGCTTACGCGATACTTGTGGCAGCTAAACACAATAAACAATTACAAATACAAAAAGCAGTAATTTATACAGACTCCCTCAGTGTGGTAACGGCTCTGCACAGTCTTAAAAAAACAAAAAAAACCCTGTCCTTGTCTCACTTTAATCCATATTTTGCACACTCTACACACTCAACCAACATGTTGTGGTGTGCTGGGTGCCAGGGCACCGTGAGATCCAAGGCAACGTGAGGGCGGATCAGCTCGCTGCATCCGTCCACAAAAACACTGCCCCTACACCCATATCAATCCCGGTCCTTGATCTGAAGCAATCTCTCAAACGAAACCTCAGGGACTATTGGCAGAGCAAGTGGGATACACACACACAAAACAAACTACACGTTATCAAGCCACACATTGGCCATTGGCCACCAGTATCAAAATCACGTCTAACAGAGATAACACTAACAAGACTCAGGATAGGACACATATACACGACACACACACATCTTTTGACCGGTGGTAATACACCATTGTGTGATAAATGTGGTGAGGCATTAACAGTTCTTCATGTTTTAATTCAATGTAAACATTTAGACACTCTAAGAAGACAACACTTCCCACTATCCTACCGACAACATATACCTTTACACCCTGCAATGTTCGTCGGTAGGGAACCGCTTTTTAGTCACAAATCATTATTAGCGTTTTTAAAGGAAATTAATAATTTTCATATCATATACCCGGGCATACCGTAGCACGACCTCTCTAGAGAGGTTTTCGCTGCGGTGGCTACACAGGAAAGCACTTGCCTCACGGCCCTTGCACGCAAGGGTACTAACGTGTGAGGTACTTGTGCTAATACCATACATGTCCACCATCGTTTTTCATTATCACCAACTTTTGTCACCTATTCACACCATGCACACCTTTCACGGCATAGTCATGATTTTATTACTTGTATGTTTTTACCCGCTTTACTGCGAGGAATTTTATGGCCCTTATACAGTTGCTAATCACAACCATTGTCCACATTCCTGTCTCATGAACTGGCGCTCTTTGGCCATCAAATGGCCCTTGCGCCAAAAAACACCATATATCATCATCATCACGTGTCGCCGCACAGATGACATAATCGTAAACGTGTGGTGCAGTACACGTTATCAAAGAAATTTAGCTTTAAGCTGCTATCTAATTAGCATTCCCATATCAGCACTTCACAACTTTCGCCCCAGAAAACAACTCTTTTTCAGATAAGGCTGCAGATGGCGTACTCGCACAGAACTTCGCACATTTTGTGATAGAGATCGCTTCAATAATTTCTTGTGTCAACTGGTTACAACTGTGGCCCAAGATGACACACTGATCAAACAGTGGAGTGCGTGCTTAGTCTTACAATGCATAGCCAGGAAACCACCAGAAGAAATCTTGTTTTTTAGATTGAAACAGTGCTTGCGCAAGTGGTCATTACGCACCTACCAGTCTGTCCTATGTAAACGGCGTCCCATGACAGAGGGAACATTTAGACGACAGTTAGAATACATTCAACAAACTTAGCCGCATGCTTTTTTACACTACATGCGATAGTCAGAAATAAAAATTTCGGAAATTTTACCCCGCATTATAGACGCACTTTGAACTTAGCGCCGAATTTTCTGGAAAAAAAGAAAAAGTATACCTATTATGCGACTAAATATGGTAGTTTTTTTTTTTAAGTATGCCGCCGCTCTGTAAGGGCACGAGCCCAACTTTTCAGCGTTTTCCTCGTTTTACCTGCAACGCCACACCTGAGCTCCAGCTACGGTGAAGTTACTTAGTGTATAAACATTGACACTAAGTAACTTCGAAGCACTGCACAATTACGAGTTTGTGCACTAGGTGTTGCTACGTTATATTGTCACGGGGTCATGGCGTGAACGAAGGCAGCAGACTGCAGGTCGAATAATAAACTGTTTATTCGGCCTGAACTTTTACCGCGTAAAAGGCAAGTCGGATTACAGCTACAAAGTGGCACTGATGGCGGCAAGCTGGGCATCGACTATCGATCAACTGACAAGCGGCGAAGCGTGTCGGCATTTTACACTTGCCATCGAACATTCTACTGTTATCGCTAGCGGCGACGTAGGTTCTAGAATAATCTGAAAGGTTCACAAAGTGGGCGTAACCTTAAGAAAACGATCTACTACAGCCTTGAAGATTCTCTAAAACACTATGCGTGGTTTGCACTGAACATAGTGTAACGGGGCAATAACAAAACTTGAAGAAAGGAACGTGGCAATATTACTGCCCCTCCCTCCAGAGCATGCATTGAGATGAGAAAGTGTTCAGTGTAACAGCTTACCAGTTAACGAAGGAACATGGAAGAATAAGTGACAAGAACTTTAATGCGTAACACCATATTACAAAAGCCACAGTAAGCCTTCGAGCCGTCTTGTAATCCTCTAGCTTGCCCTCTGCCACGCAAGCCTTAGTAGTTCGTTGTAGTTTGAGTGTGTGATTGTGTTGCGGCATTAAAATTTTGAAGAAAAGTAATGTGAAAGTAATCTATTACCTTTCCGTAATTGCTCGTTTACTTTTTTGGGGCTGTAACGGACCACTGTCATCAGTTACTTAATAAAGGAAGTAATTTTAATAGAAATCAGTTACTTATTTTCTCTTTTGTGTACAAATCTGACAAAAACAAAGGTGGCTTTGTGACCATTTCTCATTTTGATATAATTTAGTTTAGGCACATGTTTTAAACATAAAACAATGAATTCTAAGCGAGTGTTGGGGGAAAAATTACCTAAAAAGTTATGTTATGACCATTTCTTGCCGACTTCATACTTTTTGTACTGTGAGCACACCTAGCAAGGAAAGAAATGCCCATCTTTGTCACAATATCTATTGCGAACAAGGAGCAACTGAATTTAAATCGGGTTAATATTTTGTTTGAAATGTCAATCGGTATGTTCTCAGCACGAAGATTATTAATATTGTGTTGAGTAAGCAAGATGCCCAACCATCTCCAAAAAAATTACTGCAATCATTATGATCAGTTGGTTGGCTTCTCTTGTCAAAAAGTAAAATCTACTGCAGCACCATGGTGTGTGAGGCAGGCAATGCCATCAGTTGAGGGGCACAGTAAACTTTCTACACGCAAAGAGCCATTTCCTTAAGGTGCTTTCTTTTTGTTACCTATTGGCAGCACATCCACGTGCAAGAAACATCAATCTGCTCTTCATCATAGAGGGGACGGGTGCAGGGGCACATTGTGTGTTTCTTTGAGCTGAGGTTTTTTGCACCGAGGTCTGACTGTGTGCAAACTGCTTAGTTTTCTTTCAAGTATGTGAAGCATGCTGGCGGGAGCATATTGTGGTACTGGTTGTGTCTTGTGTGCTGCAGCGCATGGCTCGTGAATACAACTGCCCGGTGATACTGGGCAAGCCAAAAGTCGCCTTTCGGGAGTCTCTCACAGCCCCTTGCGAGTTTGATTACCTGCACAAGAAGCAGCACGGAGGTGCCGGACAGTATGGACGAGTCATTGGATACCTCGAGGTGATGGGCTCACCACATTCTCTACACTCATCACAAACTGTACCAATACTCAAAGAGCAGTCTGTTTTTCAGGCATGGTCCGTTCACTAAATTTTTTTCGGGTGGGGGGGGGGGGGATGTACGCGTATTCGTCTGTGTTTTTGCTATGCTCACGGTGTGCGTAGGATGAAGATACACTGGCTTTAGTTGTGTCTTCCTTTGAAAGCAGTAAAGCTTTAATTTGCGAGCAAGCTATTAGGGTTTCTAGTGTGAGAGAATTACCCCAAGTGTTAATCCTTGACCTGCAGGTTGTGGGATTGAATCCCGTCTACTGCAGCCTCATTTTAGACAAGGGCGAAAATGCGTGAGACGCATGTTGTTTGATTTAGGTCCATGTGAAAGAATTTATGGGGGTTGAAATTTCTAGAGCCATCCACTACGGCGTCTCTCGTAATCTTATCGTAGTTTTGGGACACTAAACCCCAGGAATTGTTATAAGCATTAATCCTTTTGAAATGTATCGTTAAAACCAAAAGCTGATCATGCATTGGCTGTAGGCATTGGCTTGAAACGCAACATGAGAACGTTCAGTGCGACTGGCATGTGCTTAACTAATCACATAGCGCATAAGGAATGCGAGACCCTTCCGTTTTCCTGTGTCTCAATTTTTACGTGCTACATGATTAGTTATGCAATACCAACATGCCCAACTTCATACTCCTGGCATGTGCAACTACTCAAGACAATTGCGTCATGTCTGCAAATCTAGCCGCTAAAAATAATGTTGGCCATGGCATAAGTATTTGATTAGCCAACATGACAGCAACAAAATAGCGAAAACTAAAATATATATGTGTTACTTAGCCTAAAGTTGTTGTCTTTCTACCCTGAGAGCTGTATATACCAGGCTTGTGCGAATTAATCAGCAGTGTACTTGAACGAATTATAAAGTATTCAAATGTGCTTCAAAAGGAATTTGAATTACTTTAAGTTTCAAAGTATCAGAAATGAACAAATAGACTTGGTGCATTAACTGCATGTAATTGCTTGTATAGGTGGTTTCACTGCAGTGAAGGGATGCTGTACCTTGAAGATACCTATTCAAGGAAAATTTGCTTCGCCGCGAAGCCGCACTTTATTGTTAAATGAACAAATTACTCTCACATCGATTCATATTTAAAAGCTTGCAATGCTGGCTTATATTTTTCGAGCAGAGTAGATTTTATAATGTCACATGTTTTACAGGTTATCATTTGCATTCTACCGAAAGCCAAATCCCGCTACTATTCAAGGTTGCTTGCATGTGACTTCCCTTTAAACCAGAAAGAATGACATTTGCACATGCCTTGTTTCAGTTTTCAAAGAAATATTCTGCAGGTTAGTGGGTCATGACAAATTTGCTCATTTTTATTTATAATAAGTGGTGTATACTATTTGAATTCAGTTGGAAATTATTTGACCAAATGACTATTTGCTTCAAATTCACTTAAAATCTAAAATTTTGCGTTCACGCTAGCCTAGATAAATCTTATGGGGTGCTGGGCAGCATGGATATGAATTGCATTTGTGCGACTCACTTTCTATTTTTTCTCATTCATCTTGATTTAATGATGCTTTTTCACATCAGATGCACTAAGACGCTGTCCCCTCGACCACAGGAGTGATTTCTGTGCATGTGTTGTTTCTTGGTGCAGCCACTTCCTCCTGAGAAGAACACAGAGGTGGTTTTTCAAGACGACACTATTGGCACCAATGTTCCCAAGCAATATATTCCTGCCATTGAAAAGGTGCGTGAATGATTTACTCCTACAATTATGGTGGTGTCTTGGCTTGGGTGCAGCCACTGGAAACTATGGGGGAGATGTCTACTTTGTGCAGGTTGCAGTGGATTTCTCAAAACAAACTATTGTCACGGGGTCATGTTGTTGATGAAAGAAGCAGTTTGTGTGTCCAAGATGAGACTCTTTATTTGGCTGTACTTGTGGCCGCTAGCGATACTCATGCTGCACACTGATAGCGGCAAACAGGGTGTCGGCTGTTGATAATCTGATCTGCGAAAAGGGGTTTTGACATTTATACAGCCAGCAGTGAACATTTGAGCGTTATCACTGGTGGCTGTGCTTTTGAGCATAAACTCGGCTGTTTGTGTTTGTGTGCTCAACGGATGATCTTGAAACAATCTGGAATGCTTTCAGACGTTCTAGTGCAGATCGTGCTAGGCGTTATCTACACGTGCCAGAGGCCAGCAACGTAAAGCGTGGAAAGGAGTGTGTGTGGCACTATTACGCTGAACATTTTGCATAAAAATAAAATAAACACGCCTTCAAGGCATACGTTCTTCATGGTAATCTAAAGTATTATTTGCCAAAATACATATTCTGCTGTGGAACAGCTGCTCCATACGCGATATTGTGTACCAAACTTGTTTACCTGCACCATCCTGCGGCGAACCAGCCCTGTTACGCCAAACTCTTTTATCAGAGCCACCCTGTGCTGCAGCACCTGCATTTAGCCACTAGGTGCTCCATGCAGGATAACGGGACTGAGACATCATATTTTCAGTTTCATCTACACAGTTATAGTTGTGGTTTTGTCAAGGCGGTGATTGCTCAAGTGGCAGTTGTGAACTTTCTGAAGTAGTGATTGCCGACACGTGTGCTATCTTGGCAGGCATCAATGCAAACAGCTCCTAACGCTTCTATGTATTGTGCCTTTAATGCAAAGAGACTGCTGAATGAGCATATCTCCAGCAATTTTCAGATACGCAATATTCGATGCAAAAAGTTAGCTGCCAGCCTTACTTCACATACTGTAACAAGTTGTTGTTATCTCATTCATTGCTTAGCCCTTGCGGTAAAACTGTTTTTCTATGCCTTGATGGCAGCATTTAGAAAAAAAGGGCTTTCAGTAGCGGTGCTGAAAGGATGTGAAAGTGCTGCCAGGCTCTCAAAGCAGCTTAGTGAAATTGGGGCACAGGCACATGTTTTCATTCATTTTTCTACTGTGCTGCGTTATACGGTACTTATGGACTCAGCGTTTGATGCTTGGGCACTTAGGCTAAAGAAATGGGTGGCTGTACATAAGCTGAAGAAGGCACATTTGAACTGCAAGGGGTCAGCAATGAATACCATAACAACAAACTGTAATGTTATATGAAGTGAGGCTGGCTGCTAACTCATTTAGATCTGATCTTACTTTCTCTGTATAAAGCGCTATTATAAGAAAATGTGGCCATGCCAGGTACAACAACATTTTACCTGCAGTCACTTCGCGATAAGAGCACAACACTTTGAAGTGTATGAGAGCCGTCCATTGATAGCTGCTGGGCTAGAATGTGCTCCTGTGATTATGACTGTGCCCTGCAGTTGCTACTCGAGCGACACCCCCTTCATTCCTCACATCTTTTCATGCTTGTTCAAGACTATTTTTCTCTGTGCTTTGATGGGAGGCTGTCTGAGCGGGGTGGTGTTACTGAAAAGTGGTGCGGCCAAGTGGTGCCGCATTGACCTGTTGCTCTCAAAAATGACAGCTCACAATCGCCACACCCGTGTACGGTCAGGAATAAGTACGTGCAGTGAACACACAGCAAACACTTAAGTTTGGTTCAGCAAGCGCTTCAGCAGTAACGTCATGAGCTTAGTAGGCAATGTGCTGCATGCAACTCGAAGCAATAGGCTAGGTTTCTTGCAGGTACCAAACCCATTCACGAGAGCCATAGCGAGCATGGAAGTGCTTGATAAGTAGAGCACTGGCAGGCATTCAAAGCTACTTGATTGATATGTGGTGTTTAACCTCCCAAAACCACCATACGATTATGAGAGACGCTGTAGTGGAGGGCTCCGGAAATTTCGACCACCTGGGGCTCTTTAACGTGCACCCAAATCTGAGCACACAAGCCTACAGCATTTTCACCTCCATCGGAAATGCAGTTGCCGCAGCCAGGATTCGATCCCGCATTCAAAGCTACTTGATCTGATCACCTTGTCAAAGCAAAAATGCGCGACTTTGTTTTTTCGAACTATTTTGCATTCTCAGAGGAGTCTTGCATTCACTGTATCTAATCCCTCATTACGAAACGTTTACCTGGAAGTCCTATAGCAAGGCATTTCTTCAAGCAGTTGATGATTGCCTTGAGCTGGATTTTGCTGACATTGCTTTTTCTTAAATTTTCAGCACTTCCTGATGTGTGCCAAAGTTGTGTAAATGTTGGCTAAAGGACCTTTTTATTTTATTAGAAAAGCTGTTTACCTAAGATAAATTTTAGGCTATTCAGTGTGCACAGAAAAACCTCGACAAGTGATGATGTTACCATGCGTTCCCTAGCAATGCGTTAGAGGGAAGAAAAGAGGACAAATGTTGAGAGGAAGAAAATAAATGAACAAAGTGATATGAAGTTTGAAATGAGGTGTGAAAGGTAGCATCATAATCACTCAGCTATCCAGGCACGCTTGTAGAACGAGCATTTATTGGAATCATGTAATTGTGTAGCTGTTGGTTAGTTGGCGGGGTTTTTCTGTGCACACTGAATAGCCTGAAATTTAGCTTAAGCAGCTTCGCTAATAAAAGAAAGGGGCCATTTAGCCAACATTTAGACAACTCTGGCACACATCAGGAGGTGCTGAAAATTTAAGCAAAAGCAATGTCAGCAAAATCCAGCTCAAGGCAGTCATTTACTGTAAGAACTTACATGAGAAAAAGGGGGAGAAAGAGAGATCGAAAGAGAGAAGCACAGAGAGATCATTGCTGAGAGAGAGAGAGAGAGGGCCTCAAGTTATCTCTCCTATTCTTAACTGCCCCTTTGTAAGCACATGTATTGGGTAAATATATGTAGACTTTACTAGGGTAGGTATTTTTAAGCTAGGCTTGGTTTATATGTTAAGGAAGGCTGCCCAGCTTTTTTGTTCCTTCAGGCACGAACCACCAGTGCACAGCTGCCTTGATTTATTGTGCAGAACGGCAGTTGCACAGAGTGGCAGCGTCTCGAAGCATTTTGAAACTACGGCAGTGTTTTTTGCCAATATGTGTGGGCATCTGTACTGTGACCTGATATGCCAATTGACTGAAAAGAAACATCATTTCATTGAAATGCAATAGGTGCTGCAGCATTCTTGAACGCAGCACATCGCCTGCTTTTCTTACAACATGAGTTTTCCAGGGGAACACTCACCAGGGTGTGAGCGTTCTACGTGAACACTCACGTCGATTTCCAGGAGAATGTCCTTCTTAGCTGCTTTACTCATGATCATGTGAGAGTGCAGTGAGTAAGTTACTTTGTCAGCGCAGTGGCTTTGAGCTGCTTTGATTTCAGCAGCGCTTCGAGATAGGTAATAGTGTACTTCAAGTTGTAAAAGAGTATGTCTACTTAGGGCAGGTAATAACCGCAGAGCCAAACCATGAAATTGAAGTAACTAGAAGAATAAGAAAGAGGTGGAGCACATTTGACAAGCACTCTCAAATATATGACAGGTAGATTGCCACTATCCCTCAAGAGGAAGGTATATAACAGCTGTATCTTGCCGGTACTTAGCTACGGAGCAGAAACCTGGACACTTACGAAGAGGGTTCAGCTTAAATTGAGGACGACGCAGCAAGCAATGGAAAGAAAAATGGTAGGTGTAACATTAAGAGACAAGAAGAGAGCAGAGTGGATTAGGGGACAAATGGGGGTTAAGGATATCATAGTTGAAATCAAGAAGAGGAAATGGACATAGGTCGGGCATGTAGCGCGTAGACAGGATAACCGCTGGTCATTAAGGGTAACTGACTGAATTCCCAGAGAAGGCAAGCAAGTTAGTGGGAGACATAAGGTTAGGTGGGCATGCGGGTATAAATTGGCAGCAGCAAGCACATGACCGGGTTAACTGGCGGAACATGGGAGAGGCATTTGTCCTGCAGTGGACGTAGTCAGGCTCGTGATGATGGTGACGATTTCAGCAAGTAACGTGCACTTGAGTCTTCATGGTGCTTAGGTGGTCCTGCAATAGACCCCCCCCCCCCCCCTCCGCGGGCACTCGAAGCACTGTGGGATAACTCCTCAGTGGCATTGTGGGCACACTGAAGGAAAAAGAAAAATGAAAGGCATCCCCGAATGCTGACTATTATTACATTCAAAATACTATACATGTCTGAACGCACCTGCATGTATATCTACGCATGAAATGCGAGAAGAAGGATGCTGTCAGGGTAGGTATAACCGAGTTGATGTATACGGGATGTAGCAGTTTAGTGGCATATGAATGAATGATCACGTGCCAATACATGCAGTCAAAATGTGCTATCATGAGCAAAGGGAGCTAGAACACCGAATTCATAATTATTCAATGATTACTTGTTCGTAAGTTGAAGAATTAATTGTCTGTATTTGTCTGTCTGAAGAATTTTTTGTCTGTCTGAAGAATTAATTGTCTGTAATTGTCCGCGGTGGCACCTGCGACACCTCAACCCTGTGCGCGAAGGAAATAAAAAGGAAAGAAAAGGCTGCGGTAAAATGTTTGCTCTCTCTCAAATGCGGTTCTGCGATGCGCCCGTGTCAGGCTTCTTCCTTTACCGTCCCTGCCACGTAAATACCCTTCTCTCTTCAATGCCACGCACGAAGGGAGAGAGAAAAAAGGAAAGCTGTTGCGGAGTGTTGGCTCTCTCACATGCCGGTGCCACGCTTCCCCCTTTCCCGTCCTTGCCACATAAACTCTTCTCCTTTCAACGACGCGTGCGAAAAGGGAAAAGAAAAAAAAAGCTGCAGTGGAGTGTTGGTTCTCTCTCAAATGCCGATCTGCTTCTCGCTGCTAGGATACACTCCTCCTTTCTCGTCACGTGCTGGCCACGCTGCGGCTGCGTAGCGGAGAGGCTACGCAGTCGTTGTAACCATCTTTAGAAAGTGTCGGCGCTGGACATTTCGGCGCGCAACTTCTCTTGCCAGGAGAATGCTAAAGCCGAAGTAGAAATGCTTTGCAAGCTGCCTGCGAAACTGATTGACTAGCTGCAAGGCAAACGTGTGCAGATGGGCATCACCGATTACTTCAAATAATACCGGATGTCCTGTGATTTGTGAATAAATGCAAGTCTTCTGAAACTTCCCCCCCGTGTGTTTGCTCAATGCACATGCGCCACTGCATGGAGAGCCCTCCATTTATTTAGCTTTCAATAATTCTAACTTCTTTAATTCAAACAAATTTTTGGGCCCCTTCGAGTTCGAATTATCGAGAGTCAACTGTAATATGTTGCACCTTGTCAAATTTGTGGCGTCTAAGAAGTCCTGGAATGGCTCAAGCAGAAGAGTAAAGCGGGAGGCTCGCACGCACACTCATCGCAGTGACTGCTCCAGCATACCAACTTTTCCCGTTGGCGCTTGCGCGCCTGTTGGGGGCACTGGTGTGCTTGAAAATGGCCTACAGGATGCAGAAGCGAGGAGCAGTGCTGTGCATTTATTTGCATTGTCGCCCATTAATGGTGTCCAGTGTGCTTACACAACAGTGCTATTCTGCACGCACGGCCATGCACATTGCTAAAGGCGCTTATAGAGATAGGATTTTCAGTGATAACTAGTGTAGTGAAATCTCGATACAATAAATTTTGATGCATTCACATCTGTTAATGCGTTATTCTGTAAGAAGCATGAAAAATGAACTTATTAACTCTTTTTTTACCACGGGAAAATTGGCCTATTTTTGTATGTTGCAGCTAGGAATTTTCTTTGCCGTTGCTACTAGGTTTACAGTGCCATGCAATACATCAAAATAAAGACGAATGAACGTACTTTTGAATGCTTTTTATTTTGAAACAATAAAGGAAATTTATTTGGCGCAAAAAATTCGTATACAAAAAATTATAAAATTTTCAAGAATTTTTTTTTAAAAACGAAGCGATATCTCCGACACAAAATTTTCTGAGGGATTTTGAAATATACAAAATGTTTAGCAATCACAGGGTGACATTATTTAGAAGAATTGTTAAAATTGACGAAGCTGTTTCTGAGTTACAAAAAAATTGCTTGATGCATAGCGAAATAGTGAAGTTCTGAGTTGGTCCTACGCGAGATTTTTTTTTCAAGAAAAAAATTTTTCAGCAAAATATTGCATACCAAAATGCAAGTACTAAATGTAGGGTTTGAAAGGTACATTTGACGAAAGAACTGGCAGATCTAAATAGGTAACAAAAATTGACAAACACAAATAATTAGGTTTGTTCACAACAAACGTCGTAATGATATACTTATATCTTCCGAGTAAAAAATTATGGAAAAGTTATGAGAGATGCAAAATATTTAAAACAGCATATTGGAATAGGATTGAAAAAATGAAAGTTATAGCTCAAGAACTTCTCGAGCTATAAATTGTGCACTACTGCGGAGCGTCATGCCGAGGTCGATGCCCGGATCCCTCTGGGGTCGGAAGTCCACGTGTCTTCGTGCTGGAGGCAGCACATCGCGCCCAAATGAAATAGACACGCTAGAAATAATAATATGTGGGACACATACAGAGCAAGTCAGCCAGCTCCAGAACACGATAAACAAAACAGAAGGTGAAAACCAAACTTACTCGCAACTAACAGCTGACGTTCCCGGCTGATCTGATAAAATTTCTTCATTGGAGCTGAAATCCGATGTCACCACATCGTTGTCCGATTCCTCACTGCTCGAGAAATCCAAAAGATCGCTCGTCGAGGCGTCGGCATCGAGCAAAATCGCTTTTTTCCGAGCGCGCGTGGTTTCAGATGTTGACGCCATCATGCGGATCACGTGCGTTTCAACCTTTGAATGGCCGTGCCCTTTAAAAATCACCGCCATGCGGTAAAAATGCGAACCATACAGAAACAGAAATTCTAGTGTATGTACAATCGCCTAGATGGCGCTGCAAGTCCATAAGAACGATGTTTGTTGAAAAATAGGGGCGTGAAATCGTCGTTCACCGGTGAACGATGCCTAGTGGCGTGGTAAGGAAAAAGTTAAAGTACTCTGGAATGAGTGCACATTGATTTGAAGGAGTCCATGATATTTGCCTGGTGGCCACAGCTCAACAACTGCTGCAAGATTAACTCTTAAAGGTGCGCATCTTCCTTATACAGTCCAGAACGTCCACGTAAAATACTGATTTTCAACATTAGTTCTCCGTTCTCATACTGATTGCCGTTTTTTTGATCGTGACAAAAGGGTGTTGACAATCTCATCGGCCGTTAGTTCAACTGATGTTCATGCAAACTTGTCATACTGTTGCAGTTTTGAAACATTGCCGAAGCATTCGCAGCTAATCTTTCCGCGACTTCATCTTATAGGCCACACATGTAGCAGACTTGGCTGTCTTGCGCACTTCAGGTCCAGGTGTCATCGTAAGCCTTCTAGCAGTTGTGGATGACAATTGCTATTACACTCATCAGGGACCACTACCCATTACAGCTTGTCACACATTGATAGCGAGTACAAACTTCATTTAATGGCTCAATAAGCAGTGAGACACCAGTGGCAGTTGCCACCACTTTTGCTTTCAGAACTCGTCACCAGCATAGACTCAAACACCAAGTTAAAGGCATGTGACAAGTGCACAAAGGTGGATAATTGATCAAACATAGGAATTGAGGTGATGACAAAGCCGTACAAGGAAAACAAAGACAGGTGATGACCTTAGCGATAGGTCTTACATGCACTTAAAAATGGGCTACGCATCAGAAATAGACAGGTGCATGCACGCCTGGAATTATGAGGGACTTGGCATACTTTATGATTTGTCTCAAAATGCTGCATTGTCTTTTTGATTTTGTTTAATCGAGCAATTTATGTGGGTCTTGGTTTAGTGCTTTGGTACAGTGCTCTTGGTACAGCCGGAACGACAGTGTGCCTCAGGGCCACATTCTAAGCACTTCCTCTAAAAGGAAGCACTTGCCCCCGGCTCTTGGGCATAAGTACATGGGCAGGGCAGCAATGCTATACTCATCGACCATCCCATATATCATGCGCATAATTCTTACTGTGCAGATATATATGTTTTACATGTTTATACAGTTTTAGGCCTCTGAGCAGCAGTGCTACACCATCAATTTTATGAATTTGTCATTGCCAAACACATAGTGTATGCTGCATTCACTATAGAAATTTTTCACCTTGTGTCTGGCCCAGAACAGCCTTAGTTTTCTTTTGAGCTACAAAACCCAACATAAAAAGAGTTGATGTTACATAAGTGACACACTGCCATCTCTCTCAAAAAGAGCAAGGCTACAGTTTTGATCCACATGTATAACTGCTTTGTTAGGCCCACGAAATGTGATCAACAAATTCAGAGCCAGATGTAAAAAGTGTGCTTTCACCGCTACCTGAAGTTCTAGCATAACCTTAATGACTCAATTCTACACAGTTTCAAAGGGTGGGGCCTGTCAAGGTAAGATAAGTTCATCGTTTGTTTATTTACAACAACCCTAGTTTGAGCCAAAATGTGAAATGCTTTTGACCTTTCATCCCCACATGGGCTGTACAGAATTTCAGTTTAATAGTGTTTCATTACAGCAATAATTCTTGGCTGCATTTGACAAGAATTGTGCAGAATTATGTTATGGCAGGAGCTTCATTGTCTGGCTCTTTGGTGAGAGCAAATTGTGAAATGAAGTGAGGGCTGGGGTACATTACTACCACTCCACAGTGCAGGCATGAATGTGCTCACCTGTTTGAATGCTGCAGGGTTTCCGAGCGATGTGCGAGAAGGGGTGCCTGACTGGTCACAAGATTGCGGGAGTCCGCTTTCGGCTTACTGACGGTAAGCGGGAGCATGCACACACAGACACAAGCACAAAATTGAGATGCTGCTGAACAGCTGGCTAAAAAAAAAAGGATTACTTTAAATGGACATTTTGAAAAACAGCATAGGTATTTTTTTGTAATTAATTTTAAAGGGGGTACTCACACAAAACTTCATGGCCAGGATAGCCTGTGGGATCGATTCCCGTGAACATGTTTATATCACCTACCAAATTTCAGCAGCAAATATAGCTTGGAAGGTAATATATGTGGGTTTCGATGTTTGCTGACGTACTCCTGCTCTATATGCCATATCCCGTGCTTGACATCATCTATGGTCACCTAAAGGTTTCCCCCCAACTTACACGATGTCACCACTGCAGCCAAGCTCTGAGCTGGCGGAGCTAGCAGCAGTGATGTCATAGTCACCATTGCCCTAGTGTTACACTTGCCCCTGGAACACCTTTTGCGTGCCATGTATGTAAGCATGAACGGCACAGACAAATGGAACTCTAAAGTGGTGCAGTGAAGGTGTGACGATCTTGCGATAAAGGTTTAGTGCATATTCCCTATATGGCCACTGCAGTAGAGAACAATCTTTTTGCACAGTCTGTTCGCCTTGAGAGTACAAGGTGTAGGAGGGTATACGAGTTGTCTGTAATGCCTGCTGAAATAGCGTGCGCATGCCAGTGACCGCATTCTTAAAGTCAAAGTTCACAATCACTGCTTTAGAGTCACAAGCCCCCCCCGCCCCCCCCTGCATTCGTTCATGCTTTTCGAAAACGGGCAGTGTGCTCTGCTTGAGTAGCAATCGATGGCAGGCCTGCACATGGGGTGACGTTATCACATTTTCCCTCCGTGCAACATCGCACGCTTTTACTCTCGAGGGAATGTTACTGGTTTGGAGATTACACAAAACATGACAGCGACAGTAAAAAAAGCAGTCAAGAATGTCCATATATTTCTATCGCAATAAAAACAACATGGCTTTCGCCTTTGAGTTTTTTTAGGCATATGCATAAGGTACCTTGTGAGGTTTGTTTTCCTTTTTCACACTGCTTTCTAGAGGATGCCTGGGAGGTTATTGGTGTACAGACAGAACACTCTAGCCATATATAACGTCACTGTAATAATAAAACGAATTTGTTAAATCATGTTGTCCCATCATGGAGAAGCCTGAGAAAGATGAGAGGGTCGGAGAAGGCTGGCTTCATGAAGCTAGCCAAGTGATGTCATGTTATGCCCAGCAGTATAAACGATAGTGAAAAAGAACCTCTCTTCTTAGAGTCATCTTAGGGGAATGCAGTTGGACAGTGTAAGTCCAGCAACATACCGTATTTATTTGAATCTAGGCTGATAATTTTTCAAATTTTCTTGCATCAAACTCGAGGGTCAGCTTGAATTTCAGGATTTTGAAAAACGTGCCGTTTTTCATTGAAAAAAAAGTAGTGAACAACCAGCGCCATCTATACGGCATTATAGCCGTTGGTAGCCAACACACGAGGCCGCCATTTTGATCATTGTGGCGACTGTTGAGGCCACGACCTACTGTACTCCTGACCTGCCCAGACAGTCTCTCTCCAGCGCCTACGTCTTCTTCATACCTTCTGCCGCTAGGGCCTAACAAAGCCGTAACCTACAAGCGGCATGGCTTTGTTAGGCCCTGAATGCTGAGTCAATACCTGATCGCTGACGTCAGTTTCAGCTTTTGTGGCTGTATTTTGGCCTACAGAGAATTCATATTGTGCAATTATTATCAATAAATGCAAAATAAGTCGGAAATAAATATACTAGCAGTCATTCAGAATTTTTTCGCAAATAAATGGACGTGACACCACATGGGCTGACCTACACTGTGAGCCTACGGGTCCCCCTGTTTGTCAACCGTGTGCAATAAATACTTAATCGTGCTGAATAGCTTACTTAACCAGCCTTCTAAGTTTGCAGAAATAGTCACATATATGCCGGTAGTTCATCACAGAATGCGGCAGTTCTTACTCCAGCACCGTCCAACCAGCCATAGAGTGGCAGATGAACAGGCTGTAGGCTGTAGGTCACCAACAGTGAGCGGTTGAACGAGAGTGAGGACACGCACTTCCATAGAAACCCCGCCATCTGGGCAAGTTAGGAGTACAGTAGATCATGGTTGAAGCGAGTGTTTGTCATTTCGAGTCGCGCTTCAAGTGGTCTGTGTGGCGTAGCTCAATGGCGCCAAACAGACGGTGTCTTCATAGTGCCACTTACAGCAGAAACGTTCACCTAGCCGCGGAATCGTCATCCACTTTTTCGCAGACCAAGATGATTTTAGTGTCCTTAGGTTTTCACACTTGAGAAGCTTGGTGACCTACAAAGCAAATGCACTGTCCTTCTCGTGCTCACTAAACTTTTGATCGCCTGCCTTGCGCACAGATTTTCTATCACTCTCTTGACTGCCTTTGAATGTCCAGATTCAATTTGCAAAAGTGCCTTCACTGACCTTGATTGGGGTAATTAGGTCGAGGTTTAACCGTATATTGATAATAAAAATATAGATAATGTATAATTATGGTCTATCTTAATGCTATGCAGGTGTTAAAATGGTGTCCCAAAATTATAGCAAGCACTAACTTGTTGACATGTATGTAAGAGAAGAGGGTGACAACTTCTTTTTCAAGTTGCTACAATTATGCATCATATCGAATTATAGTCGTACGAAACAAAGAATTGCAGACGGAGAAGCAGGAGTAATCTGACATTGAAAAGAAAAGAAGAGAACTGCTGTTTTTGTAAGGGATCTTGACTTGCAGACACAAGAGCTTTTGAAAGATGCACAGCTTCAAGCCTCTATGGTGCATTGATGAGCCGAGTCTAATTAAAATCACTGCAAATGCAAATAAACCAGCTACTATTCTGTTTGTAGATGCCCAGTAGTTATGTCTTCTGAATGTGTAAAGGAATTTGTTTAAGGAAGAGAACATGAGCTGCTTCATCAGGAGCGCTGCTTCATCACGAAGCAGCGCTCGTGATGAAGCAAATAACTTGCTGCTTATGCATATGCGCCGTCTTTTTCTTTTGTATTTTATTGTGTTAGGGCTTATTTTTATATTTTTAAGCTAGCTTACCAGTCACTGATTATGCTGAGGAACTTCGCAGATGAGCTAGGAAAATCGTGGAACTCTGAAAAATCAAATTAGTAGACTACCGGTCTGCAAATCGTAGTTTTATTTAGCACATAGGTAGAGCTGAAGCTTTTCCAAATTGGAACTTGCTGAAGTGACAAAGGTTTACTGTGATTAGGTAGTCTGTTGTTAATGCTGATTATCTTTTCTTCGTTTGAAATGTTCGCTTGACAGGCAGAAGATGAGAGTAAAAAAGAGTTGTGAGGGGGGCAAGTCAGCAGTAGTTTCAACTGGGAAACAGTTTTATTGTCATAACTATTCAGTCAGGTATATCCACGAACAACTCCAGCTTTATTTCAACGCAAAAATGTTTTTAGCTGTGGTCCATCATGGCTCCGCTGATGCACTACCGTCACGGAAGTCACGTTGAAAATATACTAACAGATTGCAAAGAAAAAAAAAACAGAAAGCAAGCGATTGTCGCAGGAAATTGAACCACCAACCTCTCGCTTCTCAGCGCGTGGCGCTATCCACGCTACGCTACCACGACCCCGTTTACGATAAGAGCGCCCTGCTGATGCACAACGCAGGAAGAATTGCGACAATTGTTCGCACTTGTCCTGTGTGTACTTGTGCGCTCGTTTCGTGCGTCTTTCTGTTTTAACAGCGCACTATGAGTGTCGCATTGTGACAGTTGCTATTGCGCGCTCATCCTGTGTATGCTAATTGTGTGCGTGCTTTCTACTTAAGGTGTGCGCTGCAAGTTTCGAGCTGTCTACCATTCTTAACCTAACTTTGCAATTTGTTGCTGTTCCTGGAACAATGCACAATGACCGCTCAACTACTTCTGTAAAGACATGTTTCACTTTCGTGTTATACCGATTCCTGTAGGGGGGGAATAAGCCGAGTTTTTCTTTTATATATACATAATGCCGGTAGGGCAGCTACAAGTAGAAAATATTGTTGCTTGGTCTAGATAGCGAAGAAAGCGGCATTCAGACAGTACAAGACGAAAATTCAATATATTAGGTGAACCTGTACACAGTGAATTTAAAGTCAAAGTACGAACACTGGTAAGAGTGATATTATCATTATCTGAGTTTGTAGTCCTTTATATATGAGTGAGTGAACCCTCCAGCATTATTGGAGGGGCTTGCATTACCTGCGAAACCAATTCAACTACTCGTCTCTTGGGCGCAGTCTTATCAGAAGAGCCTAAACCGGTCTAGAAGTTTTCTACACATATTGACGTGACCTGTACCCAGTGGTGATAACTGCTTTTGTGTCTGAAATCTGATCGCATTAAAATAAATAAGCATGCACGGCAATATTCATTCAGTGTTCCTCGATGGCTCAATAACGGTACAACACTGGGTGATTCTGAATTGTGTAGTACTCATGGATGCGCAAGTTTAAGCCGGGATGGTGCAGGGAAATTTTGTAGGGAAATTTCGTGGGCTGCTTTTATGACAGTAATGAAAAAGCTGTCATCATTACAGCTTAACCAACTTCTGCAACCATTGCCTACAGTAACCCTTTACCGTCTAGTGTTGCAAATTCGTGACATACCGAAAAACTTCGAGCATGAAAGTCATTGAATGCATGCCGCCTTTAATGCTGACTGTCAGGTACTCATGGGAAACATAGCTTTCAGCATGGGTAAATCTAGCGCTATCTTGTCTCATGTATTTTATGCTAGAACCAATTGTTTTGTAGCTGATGGCAGAGAGTGGGAAGTGCATGCAAGAGCGCTCACTTTTTCGTTCTTTTTCACCTGGCTGACGCAAGTTCCATCTTCAGTTATTTTGTTTATTTGGTGTGTACGCGCTCAATACGTGGCACACGACATGTTGCGTAGTTCTGAAGTACATTTGTTCGAAGCTCCTGGCTTCTGTGATATTGTTACGTGATTTAAGCTGACTGCAAACGGGGCATAGTGGGACATACCCAAGAAAGGTGCCTCAGACTGAGAGTGAAGAAGTGAACGTTGTCGGTCAGCTGCGCTGAGGCTGTAGACTGACTACTGTTATTTTCCACGTAACATTTTGGTGGAGGTGCTGGGTACTCTTCTGACAACGGAGCTACGCAGTGGACGCCTCCTTAAGTCTGCTACCATGGCTCCGGGTGAGGATACGGCTTCGCCACCTACCTCAGCAACCACAGCAACCCGGTACGTCGCCCTAACGCAACCTTGTGATCCCGGTACCTTTACTGGAGAGGAAAACGCGAATGTGGACAAGTGGCTCAGTATGTATGAGCACGTCAGCAAGCAATATGGCTTGGACCCAACCGTTATGCTTGCGAATGTCATTTTCTATCTTGACAAGACCCTTCGCATCTGGTTTGAGACCCATGAGCACGAAATCACAAGCTGGGAAATGTTTAAACAACAGCTCCGCGACCTCTTGGCAACCCGTTCGGTCAACAGCTTGATGCCCGAAAGCAATTGGCCGTACGTACACAGACGTCCACTGAGCCCTACTTGACTTATATTCAAGACGTCTTAGCGTTGTGTCAAAGGGCGGATCCCAACATAACTGAGGCCGACAAGATTTCGCAAGTTTTAAAAGGAATCGCCGACGATGCGTTCAGACTGCTTGTATTTACCAACGTAACGACCATCGACGCCGTGATCAAAGAGTGCCGCCGTCTCGAGCAGGCGAAGAGTCGACGCATTTCGCAGCAGTTTCAGCGCCTACCCAACACCGCGGCAACGTCATCTTGTGAAGCCACTCCTTGTCATCCGTCTACGACCGAAGACGTGACGCGCATCGTCCGACGTGAACTCGAGGCCGCTTACTTGGCTGCCAACAAACCGACGTTGCCAGACGCCTGTACGCCAGCTGTCGCCTTGATCTAGGCTGTTGTCCGCCAGGAATTCGCTAACCTTGATATCCTGTCCACTGCACCTACCCTGGATAATACTGGTCCCTCGATAGCTTCTGTGGACATGAGACATCGCCGCCCGTACTTTATTCGAACCAGGAACCCGTCTGAATGACGAACAGCTGATGATAAGCCAATCTGCTTCTGCTGTGGTCGCGCAGGACACATCGCTCGTTACTGCCGCAGCCAATGGCCATCTATGTCTTCTGGCTCGTACCCCGCTTACAGAAACTCATTCCGTCCACCAAACCACCGTTATCCGACCCGCACTGAGTCTACAGCATTTACTGCCCCTGCGGACTACGGCCACCCTGTCCCGTCGTCGCCACCGCCTCAAAGCCGCCCTTCTCGTTCAAATACGCATCGCCGCTCTCCCTCGCCATCGTTTAATCGCCGTATGTCCCCGGAAAACTAGGCTGCGCAGCTTCTGGAGGTGAAGCTGCCCTGTCGACCTTACCCAAAAATTCTCTGTTGCCCTTACGTTTGAACCGGAACACCTTAGAAGTATATGTTGAAGGCACACCTGTTGAAGCTTTGATAGATACGGGCGCTCACGTCTGTATTATGAGTTCGCGTTTTCGTCGTCGCATGAAGAAAGTCCTTACGCCCCCCTTGACCAGTGTAGTCCAAGTTGCAGATGGCGCAACAGTCCCTGTCGTCGGCATGTGCACAGCTCAACTTACCGTAGCCGGTCATCAAGTGGTCGTCCTTTTTACCGTGCTTGCAACATGTCCCCACGACCTCATACTAGGCCTTGATTTTCTTGCCGCCAATTCTGCTCCGATTGATTGCTCCACTGGTGTGCTCCGCCTAAAGCTGCCACAAATCAGTGACGCCCCGTACCAACCTACATGCCGATTACAATGCAGCGACTTTGTTCACCTGCCCTCCAAAACTGTGACGTATGTCGATTTTCTGTGCTCACCAGCTGTGCCCGACGGTGACTATTACGCTATGCCTCTCACAGACGTACTCCTTGCGCACAATGTTGCAGTGCCCTATACGGTGCTCAGCATTACAGATACTAAAACTTGTCTACCACTTGTAAATTTCGGCTACATGAATCATGTGCTTCCACAAGGCATTTCCGTGGCCTACCTGTGTCCATTGCTCGATTCACAAATTGAAGTGCTTGCCTTAGACACCCTTGTTTCACCGCCGCGTACATCACTCGCAACATTTGGGCAGCCGTCAAATTGTAGACATGATCGCCACTGATCTTCCGCCTCCGCAAGTTTGAAGCCCTACAACACCTTCTCGAGGCCTACCAGGATATTTTGGATTTCGGCGACCGACCTCTAGGGCAGATGTCCTTTGTCCAGCATCGCATCTAACAGATTTACTCAGGTGATGCCAATCCTGTTAACTGCCGTTCCTAGAGAGTGTCTGCTTTTGAGCGCAGCATAATTCAGAAGGAGGTGAACAAGATGCTAGCGAAGGACATTATTGAACCATCCTCCAGTCCCTGGGCATCCCCGGTGGTATTAGTTAAAAAGAAGGACGGATCGTGGCGATTTTGTGTGGACTATTGCCACCTTAACAACATCACCAAGAAAGACGCATACCCTCTGCCCCGCATTGACGACGCCCTTGATTGCCTCCATGGTGCCGCGTACTTTTCTTCCATGGATCTTCGTTCTGGTTATTGGCAGATTGCTGTGGACCCCATGGACCGAGAGAAGATGGCTTTTATAACACCCGATGGCCTCTACTAATTCAAAGTCATGCCTTTCGGCCTATGTAATGCCCCCGCCACCTTTGAACGAATGATGGACTCCCTGCTCCATGGATTCAAGTGGTCTACGTCTCTTTGTTATCTGGACGACGTGATCGTGTTTGCTCCCACTTTTGAAGCGCACCTTGAGAGACTGTCGAAAATTCTTGATGTCTTGGGGTTCTTGATGTCTTGTCTTGAACCTGGGGTTCTCGCCGGCCTTCAGCTGAATTCATCCAAGTGCCGGTTTGGTCGCCGTCGCATTACAATACTTGGACATATTGTTGACGCTTACGGCATACAGCCTGACCCAGAAAAAGTTCGAGCTGTGAAGGACTTTCCTGTGCCAAAAACTGCCAAAGATGTCCGCAGCTTTGTGGGGCTCTGCTCCAATTTTCGGCGGTTCATCAAGAACTTCGCGGAAATCGCTCGGCCCCTAACAGATTTACTCAAACCAGATGAGACGTTTACCTGGAGTTCCTCGCAAGCTGCAGCATTCTCCGACCTGACCACTTTGCTCACTTCTTCTCCTGTGCTTGCTCACTTCGACCCTACGGCACCGACCGAAGTCCGCACCGATGCCAGCGGTTACGGAATAGGCGCTGTGTTGGCTCAGCGACAACGTGGACAGCATCGCGTGATAGCTTATGCCAGCAGTCTGCTGTCCCCCTCGGAGCGTAATTATTACATCACAGAGCGCGAATGCCTAGCGCTGGTGTGGGCAGTCGCGAAATTTTGCCCTTACTTATACGGCCAACCATTTATAGTTCTCACCGACCACCACGCTCTTTGCTGGCTCGCCTCCCTCAAAGATTCCACAGGTCGTCTCGCTTGCTGGGCACTCCGCCTCCAGGAGTATTCGTACACCGTAGTGTATAAATCAGGAAAACTGCACAAAGATGTGGATTGTCTATCACGCTACCCTGTGGCCGACTGCGATCCTACGAGCACTGATTTATGTGGGTTGTGTCCTTTCCATCTCCCAGCTGCTTCATCTCGGGGACGAGCAGCGTCGCGATCCGGATATCAGCCGCCTAATACAACAGCTCGAATCTTCACCGCAAGACGCTGCTGTTCGCATGTTTACCTTAAAGGACCACACCTTATATCGGCATAATTTATCGCCCAATGGTCAAGACCTACTTCTGGTAATACCAAAGCACCTGCGCTCTACAGTCCTACGCGAGCTTCATGACGCGCCAACCGCCGGTCACCTTGGTGTCTCTCGCACATATGACCGTGTGCGCCGCCGCTTCTACTGGCCTGGCCTTTCATGCTCTGTACGTCGTTATGTCAACGCTTGTGAAATTTGCCAGCGTCGCAAAAAGCCGTCGGGACTCCCTTCTGGATATCTTCAGCCCATCGACATCCCATCGGAGCCATTCTTCCGTGTTGGTTTGGACCTTCTCCGTCCCTTCCCAACATCTGCCTCCGGAAACAAGTGGGTCGCGGTGGCTACGGATTACGCGACCCGTTACGCAGTTACGCGAGCCATGCCAACAAGCTGCGCTACAGACGTCGCTGATTTTCTACTACACGATCTCATTTTTGTGCATGGAACCCCTCGTCAACTGCTCACAGACCGAGGCCGTACGTTCCTTTCGAAAGTGGTTGACGATATCCTGCGTTCCTGCTCCATGCAACATAAGCTCACGACATTGCACCATCCCCAGACAAACGGGCTTACAGAACGTTTAAACCGCACCCTGACAGACATGCTATCGAAATACGTCTCGGCCGACCACCGTGATTGGGACCTTTCACTACCCTACGTGACGTTCGCATACAATTCCTCCTGGCATGACACTGATGGGTACTCGCCATTTTACCTTCTGTTTGGACGCGAACCAACATTGCCGTTGGATATCTTCCTGCCAGCCGCTGCGCAGTCTACTTCTGAATATGCACGCGACGCTATTACCCGAGCTGACCATGCTCCTCAGCTTGCCCGCATCAGATTAATGGCGTCCCAAGACTCGCAGAAGCATCATTACGACGAGCGGCATCGCGACGAACACTTTCCAACAGGTTCCCTCGTTCTTCTTTGGTCCCCTACGTGACATACAGGCTTTTCAGAAAAACTTCTCTCTCGTTTCACGGGTTCATACCGCGTGCTTAGAGGAGTGACCGACACTACATATAAAATTGTCCCTGATAATCCATCAACCTCTTCTGCTCTGCTGTCAAGGGACATCGTCCACGTATCAAGGCTCAAGCGTTACCACACTGCTCCTGCTGTGGCCCCGTAAACTCGCTGGGTCGGCGCTTCTGCCGCCTGGGGTCGTGTTACGTGATTTAAGCTGACTGAAACAGGGCATAGTGGGACATACCCAAGAAAGGTGCCTCAGACTGAGAGTGAAGAAATGGACATTGTCAGTCAGCTGACTGAAACAGGGCATAGTGGGACATACCCAAGAAAGGTGCCTCAGACTGAGAGTGAAGAAGTGGACATTGTCGGTCAGCTGCGCTGAGGCTGTAGACTGACTACTGTTATTTTCCGCGTAACAATATGTATAGAATTTGGCAAATGCATGAAAGTATGCATTAAGGTTGCATTTTAGATAATATAACTGTGGAATCATTTAAAGATTGCTATTTAAAGCTGGTAAATGAAACCAATATTTGTTTTCTTTAGCAGTTCCACAATTCAGGCATTAAAGGGTTAAACAAAAAGACCAAATATTGATAGATCACTGAGAAATATTTGTAGTTAGTAAAAGTAGTAAAAGTGCATTTTTCCAGTGCTGTTAGCCACTGATGAGGGCAGCAAAAAGAGCTCATGAACCATCTGAAACCACAACAGGCAGCTTTGAAGTAGCCGGTGTTCGTATGCCAGGGTTTCACAGTCAACGTGATGACATGCAGGTGACAACCACGTGGTGGACTCAAACGACATTTCCTTCTTCTTGGCAGCCCAGGGTGCCATAAAACAAGGTGAGTTGACATAATCATTGTGGACCGATGTCTGTACCAGATGTTGACAAAAGACCAGTTGCATTACTTGGTGTTATGTTATCTGCAACATTTGAAATAAAGGGCTCTAATAAATTCAGGTGATATTATGGTGTTAGACATTTCAATACGAAACATGGCAACAGCAGCAGTTCACAGGCACAAGTGGAGAATAAATGGGAATAAGGAGCAGCACGTCAATATCTATTTTACCAATGTTGCATATGTATACCATTTTCTTCTCGCAAAGCCTTAGCTATGGTCATTGCAGGCTGCATCAGGCCATCTTCTTATGCCCTTCAGGTCTGATACGCTGTTGTCATCTAGACGCGAGAAAAGTACAGAGCAAGCTGGAGGCGTTAGTGAACAGGGAATGTTGCTGGAATCATGTGGGCAAGAGGACTTGATCTTTGTCACCTCTTAACAAAGAACAGTGACCATTCAGGGCTACTTGGCAGTTCATTACATGAGGAGGCTGGGGACAAAGGAGACTGTCCTTCACTGCCAGCTTGCACAATCATCTCCAACTGAGGACAAGTCCTTTCGTCGAAGTGTTGACTTCAGTAACATGCTCTGTGCAGTGCTTTCAAGTCCTATAAAAATTTGACGAAGCATGGTTACGTGCTTGACAAATTAACCGTTACACGGCACAACAACTGTGAGGAAACTATGCCATAGATAGCTGTGTTGTCCTGGTATGGTGACCAATCGAGCTTACCAGCGATGTGTTAACATAAGAGCTAGAGCATGTTTGGTATTTTGTGATGAAGCAAAATCGCGATATAAGCTTCATCACAAAATAAGAGCTGCTTCATCACGAGGTATGTGGCTGGTATGTGTGTGCAGTGTACCAATATGGCAACTGGTACCTCTTGGAGCCGGTTATGAGCGTAGAGGTGTCGACGCCTGAAGAGTTCCAGGGATCGGTGCTGAGTTCACTGAGCAAGCGCCAGGGAGTCGTCATTTCAACCGATGCTAGTGAAGGCTGGTCCACCCTTGTGGTTGAGGCAAGTTGCACCATTTTCTTCTTTGCCACACTACAAGACGCTACATTGGAACCCAGCTCAGTTCGTTTCTTGAGCAACAAAGAATGCTACTTATTCATGCGGATTGCTTCAAATAAAAACACGTGTTAATAAAAGGAGAAAAAAAAATCTGTTTTTCCCAAAAAGATAAATATTGATAGCTACAGCAACCTCATGAAAGAAGGTTTATAGTTTTGATGGTTAAATATAGGCAACATCTATTAGTTTAGTTTTTAATGTACCAGCAAAACTGACCAAATCGCCCAACAGCCCGAGCTAAAGAGAGGCAGAAAACACAAATCCCACTGACCTAATTGCTCCAATTGCAAATGCCTCCAAATCAAAATTTCACACACATTTAATCAGTCCAAAATAGAAAGTTGACATTATTATGACATTGAAATTGTTGAACTCAACTGAACATCTTGTTCTTGGCGAGAAAAATATGCCGGGGGTTTTCGATGCTGCTCAGCCTAAAACCCCGCAGGGAAGATGCGGAGCCAGACCTCGGACCTCCTTTATTGATCAGAACCCAGGCCGCAACTGCCTGGTGCCAGTGGCTGCCACGTGCCACTCCGAGCACACTTGATCGTCCTTGTCCTCTTCCTTTCTCCTGTGGTCGGTGCGCTCGCTGCCGCTGCTCCCTTAAATATAACATATCTCTTATAATAAAAAAAAAAAACACACTAATGTTATCTGCAGTGAATGCTGGTGCTATTGCAGGGCACAAAAAATGCGTAAGATGAAGCCCACATCCTGACTGACTTCATGCAAGCATGCAGAATCTACTGAAAAAAAAAACGGGCCTGCACAGCAGTCGTCAAAGCCATAGAGTTTTTTAATATACACTAGAGGGAACTCTGACGCTAGTGTCTATGGTAGCTGCAACACAGGGCACTTCAGCGAGCATGGGAATGACGGGTAGTACACACATTTGTCTAATTTTTGTACTTCTGGCCTGCTTCTGGCTCTGTGTGTGTTCGTGAAACTTGGATTGCATTGCTCTGTAATTGTGTTCCCGATTCGGCATTAAGAAATAGTGAATTATATTTCACAACACTTGAATATAGGCATGTATATTTTTTTCCTGGAAAGTATGCATCGTCTCCTTATAGAAATAACATCACTCCCAATCGATTCATCAGTACATTTTCCTTACAAGCAAAGTGACTGCCTGCAGGGGACACTTGAACATGAATCTGTCCTGCAAAGCGCGCAACCTCATACTATGCTCCCTTTGTCTGAATAGGACAGTACCTACAAGTTGTGGGTGCAAGGTGAACCGCAGGTAAGAATAATGATCTGCCGTGAAAGTGTCCACACCTTGGAGAATGAAGCATTTTTTGCACGTTGCCGTCTCGAACACCAATATCCCGTGCATTTTCTAGCCATTCAAATCAGTGCTTATTATGCTTGCAAAGCTGCAAAGTCATTGATGTGAAGCTGTCCATGAAACCAAGCTGAACAGACTAGCACTGAAGGAAACTGGACTTTATCGCAAGGCTGAAAAATCTACAGTGCATAACTTATCGTCGCACGCTCCAAACAAGACAGAACTTTCGGTTTTAAACCTTGGACTAAACTTGAATCTGAGACCTGCAGCAATGGCTAAGAAACTTGTCTGTGCATTGGAAGCCGCTGTGAGCCACGTTGAAGCTGCCAAGCAGGACGAGGCACGTACTCACTCTATTAAGCATCCTTTCAAAGCTAAAGCCTTAGTCTTCCATCTTACCACTTTCTCCTGCTAAAAAATCAGCCATAAAACGCATTCAAAGCAACATTAAAATAGTAACGTTACTGGCAAAGGGAATGCTACCATGTTGTTGAACAGGTCAAACTTCAAGAGCGAAATGCTGTCTCACTGGCGGACGTACACACTTAATATCTTCAGTTAAAAAAAACGCAACATGCAAGTTGCAGTGTGAGTTCCAAAATCTGCTATTTTTCATTTCATATCACCATGCAGCAAGGGTTATACTGCGCGTTCTTGTGTCATAGAGAATAGGCCCCAGTATTTTAGAACTGCCGAAAATTTATAAACCTGGCATACCGATGTGCCCCATCATCAACTATACCCGTTCACCGCTTTACAAATAGTCCTCTTTCTCGCACAAAGTGCTTTCACCCAAAGTAATTAAGGGTGACTTGCTACTAGTGGAAAAGTGATGTCAGGTGCGACGTGGACATCAGGAATGAGTTTGACTACGCAGTCACTGCAAACATGAGTGAAGTTGTTGCCAATTAGATGATTGTTGGAGCTTTAGGTGGCATGCAGATAAAGTCTGTTGTACAGCGGCTGTTCGGAGGTTTGAATTGGGTATCCTGTAGATGAGGAAGTTCCAGGCGAAGAGTACCGGCAAAATAGTCGATCATGGCAGAATACATTACTAGGAAGTGTGTCCCAAGAATGAGGTCATCAGGTTAACTGTTGAGCATCGCTAGAAAGAGAAAAACTTGGCGGCCACCAGTGCCTATTCGAGCTGTACACATATCATTGACGTTCAGTATCATTTAATTCCATCAATATATGCTATCCTCATGCACTTCAATAAAGTTCCTGTTTGTGGGGAGCTTCAACGGAGAATGTGGATAAGACAGAAATTGTGCAGGAATATTCTTACCTCGTTTTTATTGAGCTCGTCTTGGTAAAGCACACTTCATAGTGTAGTTGTCATTAAGCCTGCATAATCATACTGCTGGCATGATTTGTAAACATTAATAGTATTAATAAGCTAGTTAGGAGATCGGGCTTTTGTCGTGGAAGGCCACTTTTTCCTGGAACCTTTCATTAAATCTGGCTTTGCATGCACTCACAGAAAGGTCTGTTGCATTTTACAGGTGCCTCTGAACAACATGTTTGGCTACTCGACGGAGCTACGTTCTATGACACAGGGCAAGGGCGAGTTCACCATGGAGTACTCGCGCTACTCCCCAGCAAGGCCTGAGGTGCAGCAGCAGCTGATGGAAGAATATCGGGCTGAACAGGAATCTGAAGCTGCTGCTGCTGCCGGGGGTGGAAAAAAGAGACGCTGAGCGAGTTTTTTAACTAGGTTATGTTAAAGCATACCTACTGGGACTATATGTGCTGTGCTTATTTTCAAAAGATGAGGACGTGCATTATTCACTACTCAGAAGATGACCTGGAGGACTGGGCCTTTTGATGTTTTTTTCATCATCATCATCATCATCACACAGGTTTCTACCCAATTGTTTCAGCTGTGTGACTGAATGGCACCGATTCTGTGGCAGTCAAGGACTGAAGAAGCTGTGAGTTGGTCTCAACGTGCTAGTTAGACAAGCCCCACTGCAGTCTACAATCAATTGATGGCTTGCACTGATGCCACAGCACTTTTGACCTAAGGTGTTTTACGCCTTGTAGTTGCTCAGTTGTATGTTTACATAGTTGTTCATAGTTTTGCACCCAGCCCCGCCGCAGTGGTCAAGTGGCTAAGGTACTCGGCTGCTGACCCGCAGGTCGCGGGTTCGATTTCCGGCTGCAGCAGCTGCATTTCCGATGGAGGCGGAAATGTTGTAGGCCCATGTACTCAGATTTGGGTTCACGTTACAGAACCCCAGGTGGTCAAAATTTCCGGAGCCCTCCACTACGGCGTCTCTCATAATCAAATGGTGGTTTTGGGACGTGCAACCCCACAAATCAATCAAACAATAGTTTTGCACCCTTTGTAGTACTTTTTTTTTTCACCTTTTATTGCCAAGGCCCCAGGAGTGCATTGTCCATAGTGTGTAAGTGTGCATAGTTTTGAATTTAACTGTTAACAGGTAACATTTCGACATTAGTGTAGCTGTTTGATCTGGTGGCTTAAAAAGAATACATTCTTACAGCCTGATAACCCTTGTGTGAAAGTTGTTTTTGTGCCGGATAGATTTTGTATTTTGTAAACTCTTGACTTGTGCAATAGCATTTTAGTAAAGACATGTCATCTTGACATTACCATGTGAGCCAATCTTCTGAAACCATAAACAGTTGTAGTTTTTGCATCATATTCAGTGACCACCATTGATGTTAAAGGGACACTAAAGGGGAACAATAACTTGTTTCAGATTGATAAATCGCCTTTGAGAACTATAATGTCATATTTTTCGCTATCGTAAGTTCATTATTAGCAGAGAAAATGAAGGTTAAAGTTTCACTTTTAAATTTTGCACCAAAATTTGTGTGCATGGTGTGCCAAAACTTTCAAAATGTAATGTTCATATTTCCTCAACATTGTCTCAATGAAATTTGCCCAAACTTAGTATGCTAGGCCTATGGCACTCACAGGTAACAATGTGCTTCGATTTTATCAATAGAAAGCTGTGTAGGACTGAGTAGATGCTTTCAAAATCTGGCATCACGGTGATTGGTGTGGGTATCTCAAGGTGGCGTCTTCGCGTACACTTTCTTTTTGCATGTTTTCTTGTCATCAAGCACCATTTCGTAGGAAGAGTGGTGTTTTCAGGAGTGTGAAATTGTACTTTAGTAATAGTACATGAAAAATTGTTTTTCTCTTTAGTGTCCCTCTAACTCACTTGATTCAAAAACGTAGACTATTGTTTCATCTTGCAACCATTTAAGCTCAGCCATAAACCACTGGCTAACTATTTGGTTTGACTATTCACTGGTCACTCGTCAACTTGTTCATATTTTACAAAAGAATAAAGTAGAAGTGGCTGCTTCCTACTGTGAAGGTGGTGCTCTAAAATAAAATTGGCATATGTCCATGTCTTTGCTTTAAAAGTGTAAATGAAATGACCCCGTTATCACGAAATGTTTTTTTTGTTCACTTTGCCAGAGCCAGATGTATTCCACACTAACTTTATACAATCAACCTAGCCCATCTTAATCAATTTGACTGAGTGTTCATAAAGGTGACCGTCGGTGCATGAAGTCCCCCTTCAGTGGAAGGAGGCCCTCTGAGAGTTGCAAATTTATATGTGAAATTTTAACCTCGATTTTCTCTGCCAATAATGAACTTATGATAGCAAAACATATAGCGTTAGAGTTCTCAGGCAGCAGTTTATCAATCTAAACCACGTAATTGTTCCTATTTAGTGGCAGCCATGCACATACACACATCTCTTGCAGCCGATGCCTGCCTTGATATCGTTGCCAGTGCGTAGTTGGCAACAGGAATGACAGCAAATGAGGTCGTTTCTTACGCAAGCAGATGCAAGGAAGAGATCAGAGACGTGCCTGGAAAAAAAAATTCAACCTAGTGGTATTGCAGTGCGAAGAACCTAAGTGCGGCACTTTCAGAAAACTATGAAATGCACTCACAAAACTGGTCAGTCAGCATACAAAACAAGTATCGCAATTATAGACAATAAACAATGGAATAATTTACTCTCTAGCTAAATATGTGAAAGTTCGAAAGTATTGTTAAGGGAAGGATTATTAAGTTAAAGCCCGTCAGGTTAGCACTGCACACAGAGCACAGGAATGCAGGACAACAGGGCAGCTTAGACTCAGTCCCACAACAACAACGTCGTTGTCTTTATCCATTCAATGTCATTTCGACACCTGTGCCTGGGGTACCTTTCTATACCGGTGAAATTACCCGGTCGGCAAAGCACAGTCTCTGTGCTTGCTGTGTTTTAAAGGACATGTCACTGTTATATGGCTTCAGGCGAAAAACATGCGCAATGTTATTTCTGGATGTAACAGTTGAGTTCGTAGTCCAGGAAATCTCTTAGGCGACAGGTGTCACCTGGCGCAGAACTCTGTAAAGCCTGACGTATCGCGATAGAAGTTTCAAGCAGAACCCGGAGGAAAATTGACATCCCTGTTATGTCTGTCATAAAGCGACTTTAGTGCATTCAGTGATGATGAGAACCGATCTCGGCCTACTGTACGAGCAATGAGAGCACAAGAGATGGTATTTTGAGCGTACGAGGGGGTAGATGGAGGGTCAGCTGTATCGAAAAGTAGTAAGCAGCGTATCGAAAAGTAGTAAGGGATCATGGCCAAATAGAAGATAAAATGGTGACTAGCCGGCAGTTTCATGACATGATGAGTTTTAGGCGAAGGTTACAAAGGAGAGAGCGATGTCCCACTTGGCGTGGTCATCAGACACGTACATAGAAAGCATGTCCATCAATATGCAGTATAGACCTATGATAATTCTGTTAGTTTGATGATGGTAGTAAGTTGTAAAGTTATGTCACGTAGCACAAGGTCAAAGTAGGTCGTCAACCACATGAGACGCAAAGCAGCGGCCACGGTTTGTTAGTGATACGGAGCGTCATGCTGAAGGATGATGTGATAGAGAAGGAAATCTGCAACTTCTGTCGCACAGCTGGTCAGTAGCACTCGAGTAATTGCATATCAAGTGGCATAATCCGTCGCTACTGCAATCCATTTGTCTCCTATGACAGATGTTGGGAAGGGTCTGAGCAAGTCCAACCCCACTCGATGAAATGGCTCAGCTGGGACTTCAATAGGTTGCAGGTGACTGGCTGGGAGCGATGTAGCCTTCTTTTGACGCTGGCACATCTCAAACGCTGAAACGTTGTGGAGAATGAAATGATAAAGGCCCTTCCAGAATACCAATCGCTGAACCCGGTCATAGGTTCTGGGGACACCTGAATGTTCAGAAGTTGGGGCGTTGTGAATTTTTTGCAGAATGTGCTTGCGCAGATGTAGTGGGACGACAAGCAAAAGTTCTGCATCATCGGAATGTAAGCTGTGGCAGTATGACACGTTGTCATGAAGTAAGAATAGGCTCAGCGAAGGGCCTTTATGGCCGGATTGAATACAGTCAATGATGGAGAAAAGTGATGAATCTCGGTGTTGTTCAACTGCCACGTGCGTAAAGTCGGTGATTGATGAGATGTTGGCATCGGCTTCCGTTTTAGTAGAGTTTGGCGGGTCAACAGGGTGTCGAGATAAACAGTCCGCATTGCTATGCAACTTACCGGACTTCTACACTACCTAGAATGTGTACTCCTGCAATCTTAATGCCCATTGGCCGAGTATTCCTGTAAGATCCCTAAGTCTTGACATCCAGCAGAGTACATGGTGTTCTGTGATAACTGCGGACAGGGATTCATATAGGTACAGATAAAATTTCGCAACAGCCTAGACAAACGCTGGGCACTCCCACTCAGTGATGAAATAATTCCTTTCTAACTGTGAAAGCAGAAGGCTAGCGTACGCTTCTACACGGTTTGTGCCGTTCTGTCTTTGAGCAAGTATTGCTCCAATACCATGGCCACTTGCGTCGGTTCGAAGCTCTGTTCGAGCGGCTGGGTCAAATGAGCCAACACAGGTGGTGATGTGAGCCCGGAAATAAGCGACGCAAAGGAATGTTCTTGGTCCTCATCTGAGGCGAAAACCACGGGGCCGAGCGATTTCCGCAATGTTGATGACAAAACGACTGAAATATGAGCAACGCCCCAGAAAGCTGCGGACTTCTTGTGTGGAGCGTGGGACAGGGAACTTGTGTACACCACGGACTTTGTCAAGGTCTGATTGGACACCAGTAGTGTCAACAAAGTGGCGAAGTAATTCAATCTGACACTGTTCAAAGGTGCACTTCGATGCGTTAAGCTGGTGGCCAGCAAAGCGAAAAATGTAAAGAAAAGCTGATAGTCGTGGAAGATGGCTTTCAAAGTTTGACGAGAAAACAAAGAATTTGCCTAGATAGCACACGCACATGGACGATTTAAGGCCGCAGAGGAGAGAGTCCATCATGCGTTCAAAAGTCTCAAGTACATTGCACAACCCAAAAGGCATGACCTTAAATGGATGAAGGCCATCGGGTGTGATGAAGGGGGGTCTTCTCGGAATTGTGGTCGTCGACGGAAATCTGCCAGTACCCAAATTGGAGGTCCAGCAAAGAGAAATATTTGGCACCATGGAGGCAGTCGAGCGCATGATCAATTCGAGCTTGAGGATAGACGTCCTTCTTGGTAATTCGATTGAGATGGCGATAGTCAACGCAGAACTTCCAGCTGTTGTGCCTCTTTTTAACAAGCAGGACGAGTAATGCCCAAGGACTTGAGGAAGGCTCTACGACGACTTTGTTGAGCATTTCCTCTACCTCCTTCTGTATAATTTGGCGCTCTGAGTGAAACACACGATAAGGGTGCTTACGAAGGGGACTTGCGTCGCCAGTGTCGATACGGTGGGTTACGTCGCTCGTGTGGCTCAGGGGACAGTTGGTATAAAAAATGTCGAGGTAAAAAAAGAAAGCAACCTTCAGTAGAGTGACTTGTTGGGTGAGTTGGTTCATTCTTACGGTAGCTTTTAGTGCGAAATAAACACGAAAGACGGACAAGCGCAAGCTATCAATTTAATTTATTCAAAAGGCACACCTATGTGTACAGGTCAACAAAGTCACGAGTCACATTAGAAAAACATAACTTGTATTAGTGGCAGGTGCTCAAATAATCATCTCACTCGCATGCAGCGTGATAGAAGGCGTTTTTACGCATGTCTCGACCAATCTCTCAATAAAATATGCTTCCTCGATTTCCCGTTCAACCTTTCTTTTTAATTGTGCGAGCACCTTAGTTTCCGATAGCGAAGGTGGGTAGCCGCGCTCCCTGCAATGTAAAGAAAGATTAGAAGAAGGTGTCCCTCTCAATGAAGCCTTATGATCTTACAATCTATTGTTCAAACATCCGACCTCCGAGCGTAAAAGCACCTCTTACAACATATGGCACTTGACCCCAGCTACACCGACAGGAGCTCAAGGAAGAAACTCATAGATGCGTTGCACCTGTTCCTCATTAACTTCTTGAATGTAATTCCTGACGCACACCAGAAGTCTCCCTACGCAGCTCCCTCCTGGCCGACCAACTTTGGGCCGTTCAGCAGGCCCGCGGAGCGGCCGATAGGCTTGGCCTAACGGTCCCGACGTGGGAGTCGCGCGCCTTGCAGGACCTCAATAAAGTTTCGCAACCAACCAACCAACCAGAAGTCTGTCATGTGGCAACGAATAGAAGAAGTCTTGCGCATCTACACTGAACCCCGACAGTATATTTATGGATCCTTCCATCAGAAACCGTGCCACTTCTTCTGAATTCTTCACCCGGAAAGGGTCCACCGCACAGAGACGTCAGATGCTTCAGAAGAAATCCAGACACCTCTCACTGCCAAGTCCCACATTGGGAAACAATGAGGCGAAGCGAGTTTCCAGCCTTATGCGTCTTCACAGTGAGAGTGTCAGTCAGTGCCACCTGTAGCCATGACGGCGAGTGTGGCACACTCTTTATGAGCCTGTTTGGCGTCACGTAGCACGTGAACTTATTGCGAGCTGGCAGCTGATGACCAATAGTCCCTCGCATACAACTTAATGGCACCAAGTCTGCCAGTACGAGACCCTCGTTAATAAATAAGGGAAAGAACTGTATACTTAAGGAATCGTTTTTTCGTGTTTTGACAGAATATAATGAGATCAGACAATATAATGCCAAGGAATGTATAGGGGAAGTAATTAGACCCAATTGTATTGTAAATGTGAAGAAAGAAAAGTGGGTGAAAAGATAACTTGTCGTGAGCAGGAACCGAACCTGTGATTTTCGAATATATATATATTGTACGTGGACGTTAGGCAGGGTTGAAGGGAGACGAAGAGGAAGGTGGTAAGCTACCCGATTCTTGGCTGATCCCCCAGAGTGGGTGTGAGCCACGAGTTTAGGATCTACTTCTACATAGAGAAGATGGCTGACACCCCAGCCTAGTGCAACTGTGTATCATTACAAATTGGTGCACTCATGTATACTTTCTGTGCAGACATTCAAGATGTAGGTGGACTTCACCATTGGAGCACATCAATGTGGTGGCATACGGATCTTGACTGCAATACCTCAAAATGAAGAGGAATCAGCTCTTCCGGAAGCAGTGAGCACTGACGCATTTGTTTCCTGTATAAGCACTAAAATGAACCTCACTCCAGACTATTTACTTGCGAAAAGAATGGTGAGGATCAACATGAAACTTCAGGCCTATGAGAATTTCGTGCTGACTCCAGTAAGAAACGGCGCGAAGCCTGCTACTACTGCTTCGCCTGACAGTTCCGTCGAGCTGATCGACAAGTTTTTTTAACTGCACCAAGAACAGAATAGGCAGCAAAATAATTCAATGTGCTTGCTTGTGAACGCGAGGAAAATATTAAGCAAACCGAGCCGCGAACACGTGAAGCCAGACATGTTTGATGGAGAGTCTAGTAGTCCCGAGTCCTGG
The DNA here is from genome assembly GCA_013436015.1 of Rhipicephalus annulatus. Lineage (NCBI taxonomy): Eukaryota > Metazoa > Arthropoda > Arachnida > Ixodida > Ixodidae > Rhipicephalus > Rhipicephalus annulatus. The sequence goes on from WOVY01012968.1 coordinate 190,623, forward strand.
CTCACGTTTTACGAGTATGCATGCAATGAAAACTACTGGCACAGCGAGGAAGATGAAGTGAAAAACATGGGATTATTTTTATCGGGCATAGCCAAGAGTTGGTACAAATGGCGTGTCAATGCTCGCAGCAGCAAACCATCGATAGAGTGGAAAGCAAGCTTTCTGAGCTCCTTCAGCAAGAACAAGGTGTTGCTATGGGACAAAGCAATCACGTTCAAATACAGGTCTGGATCTGCACTCAGCTGTTTTTATAAGAAAAGGCGCTTGCTACAGCTTGTGGACTCATCTTTGCCTGAGATGTGTGTGGTTCCGCTTATCATCCATGGTTTAATTCCAGACCTTCAGAAGCAAATACAAATGCGAGGACCCAAGATGGTCAAGGAACTTCGGCAGGGAATGTGAAACCTCTACCTCCAGCACCTAGGAACCCAGCGTCAACCCCTGACACCTGCTGCTAGGAATACAGGGGCCACACGAGCTGAGGAATGATGCCCGCTTGAAAACTGGAGACCTACTGCAACACCTGTGACCTTTTTGACCGACCAGGGAGGCTCAGACCATAGTGAAGAGCTAGATGACGTAACAAAAAACTAAATAGAGAGTGTCTCGGCTTCCACCTGACGACATCAAGAGAAGCTGTTTATGTGTCTCATACAAGTCTATTGTACATATCTGTTGTTGTTGATGGAAAAGAACGGAGAGTGTTAGTTGACAGCGGTGCAAGCGTCATTGTTATAAACGCAAATATTGTTGAGAGAGCGAAAGTAAAACAGGGAAGGACAGTAGAAGTACACGGATATGATGGAAGGCGAGATGTTCACGATAAATGACTTGTGTAACCTGATCGTGTCTCGGCAACACTGTCACTGCGCAAGCACTGGTACTCGACGCAGTGCCGTATGAATTGCTGCTTTCACATCCAGTCATCAGTGCACTTTGCCTTAATATCTACTGGACAAGAGAAATTATTACAGAAGAAAAGCGCCGCGCTATCAACGCTGCAGTTTCGCCTTTAAGGACTCTGCGGAAGCCATGGTCAGGCGAAGATGTTAGGACGCTTTACCCGGAATCGCTGTGCCTGAAAGGATATTCTACGGCAACTACAAAGTTTGAGGTACCATTCCAGCTAAATGATATGACGGTGGTGAGAAAAAAAGCCCTATAATATGTCACAAGAGAAGAGAGTGTGGCTTCAGAACGAGATTCAAAAGATGTTGGATGCCCAGATCATTCCTCCATCCACGTCTACGTTCGCTTCACCCATCACCCTTGCACCAAAGGAAGATGGAAGTCTTCGACTCTGCACGGACTACAGACAAATTATAAGCAGCCTGAGCCTTTTTCCGTTTCCTATGCCACGTACAGACTCTATCATAGATGACACGGGTGGCTGCAGATTTTTCTCGCGCAGTGACCTATGTAAAGGATTTTGGCAAGTTTCGATTTCTGAAAATTGCAAGAAGTATTCTGCCTTTATCACGCCCTTTGACATCTATGAATATAACCGACTCCCATTTGGATGGAAGAACTCACCCACTTGGTTCCAGAAAATGATGAACGACGTCTTGCGACCATTTCTCGGGAAGTTTTCTAACGTCTACTAAGACGATATAATAGTATATTCTTGCAACGAGGAAGAGAACTCGAACCATCTGGCTAGTGTGCTTTAAGCACTTTGTGATGCCGAGCTCAAAATTAACGACAAGAAGAGTAATTTTTTCCAAAGTAAAGTGGTGTTTCTTCAAAGAGTATTTGACGGCCAAACTAAGACAACAAAACAGGAATCAGTCGAACGAATCGCAAAAATGCAGAAGCCACATGACTTGCACTCTTTGCAAGTATTTCTGGGTCTTGCAGGGCATTTCCGGCCATTCATTAGAGATTATGCAATGAAAACCAAATGCCTCACGGAAATGACTAAGAAGGATAAGCCATTTCAGTGGACAGCAGAGTGTGAATCTGTTTATCACAGCATTGTGACCATTATTTCATCGGATCCGGTCCTGACTCTTCCAGACTTTAAGTTGCCCCTTGAACTGAACACTGATGCTTCTTATTATGGGACATGCGCAGTGCCTTACCAGAGAGATACAGTCTCTCCAACGAGCCGCCAACAGAGGGTCGTCGGGTATTATTTGTACACCTTTTCGAAAACGCAAGTGAACTACACGACCACAGAGAAGGAAGCCTTGGCAGTCTTAATAGCCATACGCTATTTTAGACCTTACCTGGATGGCAGAAGCTTCACCTTCTTTACTAATCACCAAGCCTTAACGTATATCCTTAGCCTTGCCAAACCTCGAGGAAAAAGTGCTAGGCGGGTGAGTGAACTTCAGCAGTTTACTTTTGTGGTCCACCACAGGCATGGGGAACATCTCAAGGACGCAGATGTGCTTTCAAGACTTGCCGTAATTCCTGATCAGGAGAATCTGAACGCAACATTGTTGTGGGAGGGAACTGAAGAACTTAAGTTCCACAACGGAAAGTTCACAGTCCCAGAAACAATGGTGCCTCAAATTTTGGAACTCTATCATGACTCCCCACACTCAGGTGGACACGATGGTTTTTGAAGTACATATCGCAAGATTTGTCAGCGTTTCCAGTGAAAACACATGTAAGAGGACGTTCAACGGTATGGTTCAAGTTCACAAAGCCAAGTACCTTCAGAGAACGGACGAGATGGTTTTGCCCTAACATTGCAACGAACCATTTGAAGTCATTCATTTCGATTTTGCAGAGCTCAAAAAGAAGGCTGCAAGAGTAACAAAAACGCAGCCTTTCCTAGCGGCAATGGACCAGTGCACAAGACGGCTGCACGGCCAAAAAGGGAACACGCAAACAGTGTGATCACTCGTTTGAGTCGAGAGCTGTACAAGAGTACGAAAATAGTAATATCAGATAATGGACCAGCATTTCTCAGTCAGCGTTTGAAAGATTGGGCAAAGGAACGAGGAGTTGTATTGCATTGCTGCACTCCGTACTATCCTGCAGGAAATGGCATGGCTGAAAGAATAATTTGGGATTTGAAGCAGTTCATTTCAATGTACCTAAGTTTTCAGGGCAGATGGAAGTGCTGCTTGGAGGCAGCTGTTGCTCATCACAATTGGTCGCACATTGCGAGCATCGGCTGTAGCCCATATTTTTTAGCTTTCGGAAAGGTACCCGTGCTTCCTGCTGATCAAGAACTTTGCATTGCAGACCGCCTGCAATCGTGCAAAAAACAAAAAACTTCTGAAGCCTACCAGGGATACCAGAAAAATATGAAGAGAAACTTTGACCGCCGCCACAACACGCGGATACCTCAGAAACAGCTGAACGATCTGGTGCTCGTCCGAAAAGGCCTTCCTCGCACAAAGCAGGTGTACATGGTACCTTACCATGTGGTGCAGATCGCAGTGCAACAGGGCATTCTCAAAAGGGTTGGTTACACCAGCGATCATGGTTTGCTGGAGTTTGCGACCATTGGAGAGGTCTTCATGTATCTCTCCAGGAGGGATGAGTTTTCAAAGAGGGGGAGTGTAGATGAACGTTAGGCAGGGTTGGAGGGAGACGAAGAGGAAGAAGGTTTTAGAAATAAAGAAGATGGCTGACACCCTAGCCTAGTGCTACTGTGTATCATTATATATATATATATATATATATATATATATATATATATATATATATATATGTGAAGGTTTTAGAAATAAAGAAGATGGCTGACACCCTAGCCTAGTGCTACTGTGTATCATTATATATATATATATATCTATATATATATATATATATATATATTGTAACGGAGTTTATTTGCAGCGCAGAACGCAGAAAGCGAAGCAGTCAGCAGCGTCCGGCCAAGCGCAGCAAGCACGAGCTTATGCTGATGGCGATGCCCCTGATGCGCCGAGAAATGCCGCTGAAGCTCCTCTTCTTCACTACAATCGCCCTCCGCACAAAAAGACGCCATCCTGGCGGATTAGGGAGAAGAAACGACTAATGGGTCGTAATATGGCTTGAGACGAGAGACGTGGACAGTGTCGCGGCCGCGGTAGCGTAGATCTGTGGATGGGATGATGGGCTCCACGATATAGTTGACGAGTGACGTTTGCTCTACAACGCGGTATGGCCCGATGTATTTGGGAAGAAGTTTTGCGGAGCGGCCAGGCGCGGTAGCAGGTGCCCGAAGCCATACTAATGAACCAGGTGGAAAGTTTGGAGCCGAACGGTCCCCAATCTGGCGGGATTGCTGCTGCCACTGGTCCTCGGTAGAAAAAGAGCGGGCAAGCTGGCGGCATTCTTCAGCATGTCGGGCAGCTTCGGACAGAGTTGTACTTTCGGACTCGTAAGGTTTATATGGAAGAATAGTGTCTACTGTATTTGAAGGTTCTCGTCCGTACAAAAGAAAGTATGGCGAAAACCCAGTAGTAGCTTGTACGGCAGTATTGTACGCGTAGGTGACGAACGGGAGAACTTGGTCCCAATTTGAATGATCAGAGGCGACGTACATCGACAGCATACGGCCAAGAGTACGGTTGAAGCGCTCCGTCATGCCATTTGTTTGAGGGTGGTATGCTTTACTTGTGCGGTGCACGATTCGGCATTCGTTGAGTAATGCCTTCAAGGCGTCAGAAAGGAAGGCACGGCCTCTGTCACTTAAGAGCTCGCGAGGGGCACCATGACGCAGAATGAAACGTTGCAACAGAAACGTTCCAACGTCACGGGCTGTGGCAGTCGGCAGCGCGGCTGTTTCGGCATAGCGTGTCAGATGGTCTATCGCAACAATAATCCAGCGATTACCAGCTAGAGTTGATGGTAGTGGTCCGTAAATGTCAATGCCGACGCGATCAAACGGTCAACTAGGACAAGGAAGAGGTTGTGACGGGTAGACTTGCCCGGGAGGTAACTTTTGTCGTTGGCACTGAGCACACGAGCGAATGAACTTTCGCACGTAGTTATACATGCCACGCCAATAATATCTGAGTCGAAGCCTAGCGTATGTCTTGAAGAGGCCTGCGTGGGCGCACTGTGGGTCCGCGTGAAAAGCTTCGCAGATGGCAGCTCGAAGATGGCGGGGTATCACAAGGAGACACTTGCGACCGTCAGAAAGGTAGTTGCGTCGATAAAGAAGATCATCCCTTAGGCAAAAGTTGCTAGCCGGGCGGCGGAGAGCGCGAGACGGCGAAGGAGTGAGAGGATCAGAAATAATGCTTATGAGGCCACTGATCCAGGGATCCTTTCGTTGTTCCACCGTCATGTTGCGCAAGGCGGATGACGCAAGTGCAGGCTCGAGAGGTGTTACACTTTCTGCGTTAGCCGTTCTAAGAGAGAGGCCGGATAATGGCGTCAGAACTTTACGGAGTTTGCGGCACAGGTTCATGGACAGGACGGATAGAGCGGCTCCGGTGTCGACAAGCGCCATGACGACGATACCATCGACTGACACTTCAATGACGTTAGCTGGACAGGGGTGAGGACTTGTGCATGGCGACGGGGACGCAGTTCGTGCCTCGGGAACTACGGCCGTTAGTTTTCCTGGTCGGTGGGTCCGGAACGGTGACGCATGGGGGAAAGCGAACGTCGACGTGGAGATGGGGAGCGGCGGGTCGGGCCGTGTGGACGATCAGAAGAAAAGGAAGAGGAAGGAGGGCTTGAAGGCGTAGACGAAAACTGAGGGTCGAAAGATGGCATTCGTCGAATGTTCTGGGCAGCCTGGCGACGACGACAATAACGTGCCACGTGGCCAACACCACCACAAGCAAAACATATGGGACGGTTGTCGTAGGTCCGCCATTGGTCCGAGTAGACTCCGACTTGCGGCTGGGGGGCAGAAAACTGCGGCCGAGGTGGTATCGGCATAGGCGGCGGTGAATAGGTCGGCGGTGAATAGGGCGGCGGCGAATACATAAGCGCTGGCTGGAACGCAGGCTGTCGAGGTCGAGCAACGGCTTCGGCGTACGTGAGAGGTGCGGCGACTGGGGGAGGTTCACGGGCAGGAGGAAGAACTTGTGCGACCTGGTCTTGAATGAAGTCGCGGAGTGTAGACGGCGATCTGCGTGGTTGATCGGGTACACAAGACATCAAAGAGAGCTGACGAGCGACTTCAGCGCGGATGAACTCTTGGATCTTGGAGAGAAGAGGGGCATGGTCTTCTCTTATGCCAAGGGTGGAAAGGCTGGACGCAGAGTCGTCGAGCACCGAGGGACGTCGGGTGGAAAGACGTTGCCTGCGCAACTCGTCAAAACTCTGGCATAACTCGGTCAGTTCTAGGACAGTGCGAGGACTCTTAGAAAGCAACATTTGGAAAGCGTCGTCCTCAATGCCCTTCATGATATGCTTGATCTTACGCTCTTCGGACATTGACTCGTTCACTCGCTTGCAAAGGTCCAGAACGTCCTCAATATAGCTTGTGAAATTCTCACCAAGCTGCTGGGACCGAGTATGTAACCGTTGTTCGGCACGGCGTTTGCGTACATCAGGCCGCCCGAAAACTTGTGTGAGGCTCGTTTTGAAGACCGACCATGTAGGGAGTTCCGCTTCGTGGTTTATAAACCACAGCTTGGCCACGTCCGACAGGAAGAAAGAGACGTAGGCCAACTTGGCGGTGTCATCCCATTTGTTGTGAGTACTCACTCGCTCGTACATTGAAATCCAGTCGTCAACGTTTTTGTCTTCTGTGCCTGAGAAGACAGGGGGATCTCGCAGACGCAGAGAATCGGCGCAGAGAACAGTAGGTGGTGCCGGTGGAGGAGTTGGAGCGGCGCTTGCGTCGGTAGGCATAATGGATGGTAAAATGCGATTCCGAAGCTCCAGGGTGATCGAAACCCAGCAGAATCCACCACTTGTAACGGGGTTTATTTGCAGCGCAGAACGCAGAAAGCGAAGCAGTCAGCAGCGTCCGGCCAAGCGCAGCGAGCACGAGCTTATGCTGATGGCGATGCCCCTGATGCGCCGAGAAATGCCGCTGAAGCTCCTCTTCTTCACTACAATATATATATATATATATATATTGCAAGATGTGACAAACCGAGGGCTTTGCGGAAAATGCCGTCGTATGCTGACCGAACGACGGCAGAATACGACTGTCACAAAATAGGGAGGATGAGTGAGATTGCCTCTTCATGGTACACTGTGTAAGCAGATGCAAGTGCGATTACGATTACTTTGCCGATGAGCAACGCGCTCACCCCCCCCCCCCTCTCATTGTGGTTGGTTAGTCAGCTTTTATTTTCGCGCGCTTTTTTTTTCTGTTTAGGAAACGACTCGGCAGGGCACACCAAAGGGAGAGATTGCGCGGCCGTGTCACAGCCCAGGATGTTTTAATAAATATTACTTTAACCTCCTTGGTCACATCAAACCAATGGGACAGTGGTGGTCGCTTTTGCGATGAAGCCACCAGTAGAACGCCACCATAGAGTTTCATAACGCCACCATCAAACGGTGTGCCTAGTGCGCGTGATTCAAATTTGCATTGCCGACCTTTGTGCAGACTTTGAGTAAAATAGTCACATGACACAATTGAAATAAAAGTATCTATAAGAATAAAACACATCTAACACTTGTGGATGCATTAATGAGATAAATAATGTTGCTTCTGCGTACCCGTGCTTGCACAATTCCTATTGCAGCACAGGGACCCAGACCGTCTGATAGCTTACTGCTTTAACTGCAGATGGTATAAAAAAGCATATTGCTATTCAATTCATCCATATGAACCCCTGCCTAGCAATTACACTAACTTGAAATCATGTGACGAAACATACGAGGAGGTCCTGAAGGATTACATTATCATCGGGTGAGTTCCACGACCACCACTTACCTGCATGAGCCAGGAGAGTAAGCACTCGCGCTGAAAAAAAGACTTAAGCTCAGTTTCAGTTTCAGTTTATTTCAGTTATTAGCACAGAAAAAGGAACAGTATACAAAGTATATATATACAGGAGGAGGTCCGAAAGCACAAGGCTGCAGGGGGACCTCCAGTTCAAATTGGGATTACAAAATTTACTCAATTAGCAGTAACAGTGAAAACAGAGAGACGAGTAAATTGATAAAACCAACACTAACTAAAAAACAAGTAAAAAAGAAGAGTTGAATAAACAATATAACAAGATAAAAACTTCTAGTAGTTTATCAAGTACGAATACAATTGTTTTTTAAATGTGCCAATAGTCGAGCATTGCTTGATGTAAGATGGCAATGAATTCCATAATGATAATGCTGAGAAATATGCAGTGTGGTGACCAAAATTAGTGCGGATAGTAGGTAGTAGAAAATTTCCATTTGAAGCGAATCTAGTACGGTTTAAGTTAGACAAAGCAGTAGGATAAAAGACGCTTGATGGGACAAGATGGTGCAATGACTTGAACAGCATGATAATGAGGTGATATTTAAATAAACTAACAGTAGAAAGTATTTCGAAGTTACGAAGTAATGATGATGCACTAGAATGATATGAACTGAAAGTCATTAGTCTGATGGCTTGGTTTTGAATGTGCTGAATGGGAGATAAGTGGGTGAGGTATGTATTTCCCCAAGTGGTGATGCAATAGTTAATATGGCTGTGAATAAAAGCATAATATAACTTGATTAGAGTTGAAATGTTAAAGTAGTAACGTGCTCTGATTAGAATCCTGACAACAGATGCTAGTTTTTTGCGCAAATGAATAACATGATTAGAGTATTTTAGGTTGCTGTCGAGAACGATTCCTAAGAAAGAGCATTCATTGTCAGGGATAATGAGTGAGCCATTTAGTTTAATAGAAATTTGGGAGGGAAGAACTTTGTTAGCTGAGTGGAATGTCATGAACTTAGTTTTCTTAGGGTTAATACTGAGGGAATTCGTGAGACACCAGCTTAAGATGTTATTTAGATCTTTTTGTAATTTTAGCGTTAAAGAGTCAATTGATTTACCAGTGGCTAGTATTGTAGTGTCATCGGCATAAAGAAAAGGCAGAGAGTTAGCAACTGAAAGGGGAAGGTCATTCATGTAAATTAAAAATAAAAGCGGGCCAAGGATGGATCCTTGAGGAACACCCTGATTAGTAGTAAGAAAATCTGATAAAGTAGAGCGAACATAAACAGCCTGCTGTCTATTACAGAGGTAACTTTTAACGAGTGTAAGGGCAGGTCCATCAATACCAATGGCCGTGAGTTTGGTTTCCAGGATGCTGTGATTAAGTGAGTCGAAAGCTTTGGTTAGGTCAATGAACAATGCTCCAGCCAATTCACCAGAATCAATAGCTTTTTTAATCTTATCAGTGAAAGTTAACAATGCAAGATTAGTCGAGAAAGCAGGTCGAAAACCAAACTGACTAGGAGTTAAAATGGAAAACTTAGACAAGTAACTAGTTATACGTTTCTCAATACACTTTTCTATTATTTTACTAAAAGATGATAGGATAGCTATGGGGTGATAATTAGATATGAAAGTTCTCTCGCCTTTTTTGAACACTGGTATTATGTTGGCCTGTTTTAGTTGTGATGGGAAGGTACCTGTCTTGAATATTAGATTGATAATGCGGGATAGAGGGACGGCAATATGGTTGGCAATTAGCTTAATGTAGAACGAGTTAATTCCGTCCAGTCCAGGAGAGGTTACTTTAAGATTATGAATAATGCTGATAATTTCATTAGGGTCTGTTGGGAAGAGGTAGAAAGATTATAAAAAGCGGACCTGAGATTTATTGGACGATGGGGGTGTACTAGAAGCTTGTTTACAGCAAAATGAGTTGAATTCATTCGCAATGTCAATTGGCTGATCTAAGACACGGTCAGCAATTTGAAGCTCAGTGATAGTTAATTCGGACGTGTTCTTGTTTAGGAAGGAGTTAATAATTTTCCATTGTTCTTTAGAGTTGTTGCCAGCACGTGCTATTTTTTCTTCGTAATAACTTTTTCTAGCTGCTTTTAAGAGTCTATTGAGAGTATTAGAATAGAGAGTGTAACGATGTTTTAGATTCATATTGAAAGGACGGCATTTGACTTTGTTGTAGAGGTTTTCTTTTTTACGCATGCATGTCAATAGATTGTTCTTTATCCAGGGATTATGGGGTGCTGAGTATATTCTTTTACATTTTACTACCGTGACGCTATCATGAATGCATTTGCATATTTGAGACGAAAGAAAATCAAAAGCTAAGTTGGCATCAGTGCATGTTTCAATGAAAGACCAGTCGACATTTGTTACGCGGTTCACATACTCTTCTTTGTTTAGAATTGATTTAGAAAATCTTAAATCGCGATTATGCTTGAAGTTTTTACATGAGAAGAAAACAGGGTAATGGTCAGTAATATTTACTTTAAGAACACCACTGTGTTCAGGTGAAAAAAAGTTAGACAGAACATGGTCAATGAGTGTGCTACTGCGGCCGGGAATGCATCTAGTTGGAAGTGCGATTAAGGACTCGTAACCAAAACCTTGGTAACAATTTGCATATTCATTGCGATTGGAAGTATCTTCAAGTAAATCAATGTTTAAGTCACCCACAATAACAACATTTTTACGTTCACATGATAATGTTTCAAGGACAGCATAGAGACTTGAAAAGAACTCAGAAATTGACGATGAAGGCGACCGCTAGATAGTTCCAATGATAAGTTTACCAGTGGATGAAGGCTTGTCTAGTTCTATCCAAACAGATTCGCAGCTATCGACGACAATATGAAGGTCAGATCTGCGTTTATAGGGCAAAGTAGGTGAAATAAAGATGGCTGCGCCACCATGGCTACTTGATGTGCGGTTGCAGTATTCTGACAAGTAACCTTGTAAGCCAAACAAATTTTGATCCTCTAGTGTAAGCCATGTTTCCGAGATGCAGGCGAGGGAAAAGGAACTTTTGAAAGAATGTAAAAGAGCGTTTATTTCATCATGATTTTTTCTTAGACTACGCGCGTTAATGTGAATTGCTGATATGGCAGAGTTATTCAAGAATGAATCTAAGTTATTGATACTAAAATGAGACGACATGATGACGCGCAGTGTTTCCTAGATAGATAAGTGACCAGATCTATCGAAAGATAGAAAGGTCAGCTTCAGTGCGAATCCGATACACCCTACTTTCGCTTGATTGCCTCGCCTTAATATGGCAATTATCCGTCCAAAGGAACGCCCAACCCTTCTCTCTCTTGAGGGAAAGAGCTTTCGCAAACAACCATTTGTTTTCTATGGTGAGATGGTCATTTACATACAGAGAATAATGATGAGGGCCTGGGAATCCGAGATCATTCGTGTGCAGTTTGGCCTTGCGAGCCTTGCTTAAAAATTCTTGCTTCTTATCGCGAGAACAGAAGCGCGCGATAATGTTTTTTTTTTTTAGTCATTCTTAGTGGGGACGCGATGAATGACGTCGTTGTCAGAATCGAGAATAGTGCAGTTGATTTTAGTAGCCACAGCTTTTACTATGGCTGTGCAATCTTCCCCTTGAGTGCACGGAATTTCCTTTAGTTTTACGTTGTTAAGTCTCGAGTATTGTTCCAGTTCTGACACACGGTTGGTTAAAGTTTCATTTTGTTTCTTTAGAGACTTATTAGAGGCAACTAACGTGGCGTTCTCGGAGCGTAGCTCCTCAACAAGCGCATTCAGACCACTGACGCCTGACACGAGGCTCTGTACTTCAGCTTTCAACTTTGACGTCTCTGGTATTAGTGCCAGAAGTTTGGGTTTGCATTCTTCAATTAGTTTAGAGGCTATTTCTCCCAGTTTATTCTCAGTCCAGGCTTCAAGCTGTTCAATGCGCTTCGCCAATTCTACATTTGAGGGCATGTTTGTAGGCAATCAAAACAATGAGCAAGGTTGTACAGTGCGGTAGTAATTGCAGAACTAAATCACTCACAGCAGCAGCCACGGCAACGCACGATGCCCAAAACAACAAGAAGGCCACTGACCTGCGGAAGCGTTGAAAAACCTTTAGAATAGATGCCGATACGTAGAGCCGTAACTGCTGCTGCAAAGTGACGCTGGGTGAGACGGGCCTCCGCTTTATGCCGGAACACGAGCAGCTGATCAGCGCAGTAGATCCACGCAGATGATCCCTTATCCACCAGGGATAGCCGACGCTGATATTCGTGTAGAATGCAAGAACACAGATGGCTCAGTCAGGTGGTGAAGCAGGCGTCGAAAAGCTGGAATGGTGGGTAGCACAGGACCACCGAATCCGTGGCAACCGTCGTCCAACAGCACACTTGATTTCTTCGGAATCGTCCAAAAGCCTGCGGAAGCGTTGAAAAATCTTTAGAATAGATGCCGATACGTAGAGCCGTAACTGCTGCTGCAAAGTACGTGCTCAAGTAAGTAAGTAAATAAGTAAGCGCTCAAGTAAATAAGTACGTGCTCAAGCACGTACTTATTTACCTCTTTATACATTTTTCAAATCGGTCTTATGCATAGAAAAGGCCAACAGGTGGCGACACTGTAACGGTAGTATCGGTAGTATATAAGTGCTCTGTCAGTTCTGCTTTAGTACCGCAGAACAGCTACTGTCACCTACCACTTTCCACGCCAACTTTCCGTGCGCTGGTGGATGGATGGATTGATATAGCTGTGCCCTTCAGATGGATGGATAGATGTGGCTGTACCCTTCAGATCGGGCGGCGGCCAACGCCACCCAGCCTCAATACCCAGTAAACTAACCACTAGGCATCTTCTTTTTTTCCTTCAAATAAAGAGGTTGAGGGCTCGTACCCCACAGTGAAGGGTTCAATTCTCACTCGTGCCCCGACCCCAGCCACCAATCAGACAACCTCCCTCTAGCCAAGTCCACCTGCCCATAGTCCATTCCGTCCTCCCCGTCCCCAAACCCCAGTGCTTTCAAAAACTCTGCGCCATCATCCTGAACTATAGGGTGAAGCCCTTTACAGAACATTATTAAGTGTTTGGCAGTTTCTTCTACCTCTCCACACGCACTGCTTACTGTGTCTACCCCTTCGTATTTGGCCCGATATGTCTTGGTTCGCAATACTCCTGTCCTGGCCTCGTACAGTAGAGAACTACCCCGAGTATTATCATAGATCCTTTTCTTCACATTTTCCTTGGCAGATCGGGCGGCGGCTAACGCCACCTTGTCATAATATTTGGCGAACAAAAACTAGATTTATCTTTTTCTTCTTTAAATCGCAAAGTCAAGGACTGGTACTTTGCAGTTAAAGATTTAATTTTCACTCATGCCTTGATTTCAGCCACAAATCAGATAACCTCCTTTTAGTTATTTCTACCTGCTTAAAGTCTCTTTTGTCCTTCATGTCTCTAAACCCCAGTGCTTTGAAAAACTCTGCGTCATCATCCTGTACTATAGGGTGAAGCCCTTTACAGAACATTATGAAGTGTTCAGTAGTTTTCTCATCTTCTGCACACGCGCTGCATACCGTGTCTACCCCTTCGAATTTGGCCCGATAAGTCTTGGTTTGCAATACTCCCACCCTGGCCTTACAGTGAAGAACTACCTCTAGTATTATCATAGATTTTTTCCTTCACTTTTCCTGCTTAATAGTTCGATAGATCTTAAGTGCACACTTTTTATTCATGTCAATTCTCGACATGTCGGTCTCCGTTTCATTCACCTTCTTCTTAACCGATATTTATTTTTGGTTTAGCCCCCTGCTCTTCTTTAAGTATTTACCTGTCAATTTTCTGGTTCGCTGCTTCCATTTTGTATCGACATTACTCATATATAAGAAGCTGAAAACCTTCCTAGCCCAATGTTCCTCCCCCATTTATCTCAATCGCTTGTCAAATTTTATCTTGCTGCTAGCTTCCCAGCCCTCAAATAATGTCCATCCCATATCACCTTGTACTCCTTGATTTGGTGTATTCCCGTGTGCTCCTAAAGCAAGCCAACCTAATCCACGTTGCTTAATTTCTGATATTGCTTGAACTTCTGATCTCATGCACAAGACCGCATTGCCGGAAGTCAGCCCAGGAACCATGACCCCTTTCCAAATTCCTCTCACAACATCATACCTACTGTAATTCTGCAGTGCCCTGTTTTTCATCACCGCTGCATTCCTATTATTTTTAGCCGTTACGTATATTTCCTGTTCCCTTGGGTACTTGGTCCCATTGCTTATTCATACGCCCAGATATTTGTATTTATTTGTTATCTCTAGTGTGACCTCCTGCATCCTAAGCACATGATCACACTACCTTCATGATCATTAAGAATCATGACTGCTGATTTTTTCTTATTGAATCTGAAATTTAACCTATCTCCCTCATTACCACAGATGTCCATCAATCTCTGCAAATCTTCCTTGTTGTCGGCCATTAGCACCATATCATCAGCGTACATCAATGCTGGTAGTGCCTGTTCAATGAGTTTTTCTTGTTCGACGAACGGAAGAGAGGTTGAAGCCAAGTCCACTCCCCCCTAATTTGGCCTGTAATCCTTGTAGCTACATTATGAATTTCAATGGTGACAAAGGACCACCCCTGCCTAAGCCCCAGTTTTATCTCCGTGGGCTTGGATACCTGTTTTTCCCATTTTATAACTGATTGTTACTTTTATTGATATCCTTTTCTTGTCACCCTTGTGACAGAAAAAGGATTTTCCTATCACCTTTGTTCCTGTCACCCTTGTTCCTGTGAAATTTTCCTGTCACCCTTGTTCTTATATATTCAATAGCTTCGTCCCCTTCTAGCCTAGCACCTTTAGCTGTAGTTATAAACCTCTTCTCTAGGCTCGTCTCATTTCTTGGGGAGTTTAGATGGTTCCAAAGTTTCACAGCTGACTTTCTATCTTTTTATGTAGTTCTGCCAGTCACTGAGCTCTCTTTCTTCTATTTTTTTTCATTGATCAGAAGCGATGCATCCCTTCTACAGCTTAGAAAGATTTCCCATTTTCTTTCAACATCATCTGTCGGTTCACCCCACTGCTTAGCATGTCTGTGTTCCCTAGAGGCTTCCTGACGTTTTGCTATGGCTCTCTTAAATTCCTCATCCCACCAACTCTTGGGCTTGTGTCTTCTTTTCAGGGTGACTTGACACGTGCCTTAGCAAGCTCTAGCCCAAACAGTCTAATTAAATTTGTGTATGTCCATACATTTTTATTATTCTCAGTGATTACTTTTTCAATTTGTTTAGTAGCAATTTCTATTTGCCTTTCTGAATGAAAATTTTCCTGTAGTTGCTCATCTTATCTTCTTCCCACTTTCGCTGCTCTTCCAAAACTTAGATCGATACGTTTGTGATCACTACCCAGACTTCTGGAGCCACATTCTTCATCTATGTGCATTCCCCTGAGCCTATCATACATCCTATGTGACATCAGTGCATAATTTATCGCCAACTGCAGCCTTCCTACCTCCCATGTTATTTGCCCTTCACACTTCTTAGTACTGTTTCAAATGATCAAGTCATGCCTTTCATGATCAATTTGCCTGTTGGGTAAGTATAGCCAACTATATCTTCTATGTACGCATTCATATGTTTCTCTTCTACTCGCTCTTCTCTTACACAGATGTATTTTAGTCAAGCTGTGTTACTCATGTACTGATCGCGTGCTTTCTTTGTTTTGATGTTTCTCTTTTACTCGCTCTCCTCTTACACAGATGTATTTTAGTTAAGCTGTGTCACTCATGTACTGATCTTGTGTTTGTGTTTGTGCCCCTCCTGCTTGGGCCTTTTTGGCCTGCAGTATTCCACAAATAAATAAATAAATAAAAATATCACCTATTATTATCTCGTATTCTCCTTCTAAATCTTTAATGTCATTTGTTTTGCCCTCCACCATTACCTGGTTTTCCTCTCTGGCCTTTGCTCCCATCCGCAAGTACAACAAACCAAGGAATGACATCTGCCCAGCTACTTTCCCTTTTAACCATAAATATTTTGTGAATCCCTCTTTGACTTTTTGCAACCCATGCTTTTATGTATAAATGCCCCAATTACACCCCCCTTTTTGCTGCCCTCTGTTCTATTGCAATATTCCCATACGTAGTCCGGATTGCAAGGTGCATAATTGATCCATGTCCCGAAGATGTGTCTCCACAACACCATATACCATCAGCTCTTCTTGCCTTAACTGCTCTTCTATCCCTTCCCACTTTTACCTATTCCTGCCACCATTTATGTTAATATAGCCTATGTCTGATTTAGCTTGGCCCTTGCGCTTACGTCGATTTTTCTCCCACGGACCCCATGTGGCTTGAATATTGGTGCCCCTTTAGAATCGTATTTGGCTACACTGTTGGCCTCAGGGCTCTGGGTCCCCCTAAAAAAGCTGTTATTTTGTCAATTGATTTTTAATTGCGTGTCACCCTATGGCATACTAAATATGCCTTCGTCATTTGAGTAAACAAACCGATCCCCCGCGTCACGAGTTTTGTGTTGGCTGCCGCTCTCTCCTGGCGAACCATTTCAATGGAAAAAGGGCAGACTTGTACGGGAATAGACAGGCTGGTGTTAGAGCTTCAGCAGCGTTTTTTGAACTGGTCTCACGCATATTTACAACGCCGGAGAGGAGATCACAGCAGCGCCCATAAAATCTTCGTTGAAAACACTTTTCGACATGCCGATTCACGTGCATGCGGTTTTTAGCGTCCACCTAGCCATTTAGCTTTGCACGAAAACCTAGGATTCCTTTCCTCCATGCGAAAACCCCTCAGGGTATCGCCTCACTCGGTGCTCTGTGGAACCTAGACTTCAACAATTAACATCACCCGCTCGAGCAAACGAGCTTTCCGGCCCTAGCTGAGTTGCAAAAAAAAAAAACGACATTTTTTGCGTAAGTGCTCCTGTGCTCATAGAGACAAAAAAAAAAGGGGCTATTTATGACGCGCAACAGTCTTATCTCCTATCACAGCATGTTGAGGTGTTAAGGACGCATGCTTGACAACCGTATGCTGGAAACGCGCGAAAGAGACGGGAGACGCCCATGTCGTCTGCTACGGCGCTCATTGGCAGCGGCTACCACGAACGTCATTTGCGCGTTCAGTTAATTTTTTTTCTGTTTTTTTGCGGTCGCCGCGTCAGCAGCCAAGGCCGCCACGGACTCGCCGATAGCGCGGTACTGAGGGCAGCTGTGTGTGTGGTGTGTCTTGTGAATCAGATTGCATTGTGAACTTATTTACCGCGCAACACCAGAAAAAATATAGGACAGGGAAGGAGCAAAAGAGAAAGAAAAGACGGCAGTGACTCACAACTGTTGTTTATTGGAAAAAATGGGGTGAAAAGTATATATATAGGTACTGGCAGCCTACATCACGACATGCGCAGAATACGAGGTGCACCAAGGTAGCGTTGTCACACTCATGGCAATAAACAAGATTGGCCTAAATAAATTAATTCTTTTTCATGCAGTGTGACGGATGGTTCACTAATGCACATGCTACCCCTAATCTTTATGTGATATGCCTCAGCGATTTCTCTTGTTAGCTGGTTAGAATGCTTGAAGATGATGGTGGTTCTCTCATAAATGGGACGACAACCGCGTGACCTGCAATGTTCTGGCAGATGAAGTCGCGCGATCCCTTGAAGAGATAACTCATGCTTCCTTAAACGAACATTCACACATCGTTTCATTTGTCCCATGTACTCCCTACCACACGATAATGGAGTTAAATACACAGCTTTTTTTACGCATGCAATGTACTTGTTCTTATGATTCACAGTGCATCTCCCTTTAGCTTGTTTGTTCCTCAGCGCATTATCAACCATCGGGCAAATGCGACCTACCTTATGTTTGGTAGAAAAAAGAACGTCGACACCATACCTTGAGCCTACGTTTTTCAGCCCATGCGCCAATTTGTGTACATAAGGAAAAACTGACTGAACAACTTGAGATAAAATGCTGACTGAACAACTTGAGAATGTGATCAATGTCCTTATGGTGAATGTCATTGTAGTAAAAAATTACAAAATCGTCGACGTAACGAAAAACAGCACTGCAGCACTTACTAAGGTGACCTTCCAGCTGCCTGTCAATGTAGCCTAAAAAAAATGTCACTAATACTAGGGGCCACGCACGACCCTGTGCAGACACCAGACTTTTGTACATAAAGATTCCCCCGCCACGACACAAAGGTACTTTCACGGTAAAATGACAAAAGTTCTAGAAATGATTATAAAAAAATACTGCAACCATCGATGAAAGATTCTTCATCGTTGTCAAACACAGTGCAGGCTTTTACGCATTTCATAACCTAGCAATGCGGAAG
The DNA here is from genome assembly GCA_013436015.1 of Rhipicephalus annulatus. Classification (NCBI taxonomy): domain Eukaryota; kingdom Metazoa; phylum Arthropoda; class Arachnida; order Ixodida; family Ixodidae; genus Rhipicephalus; species Rhipicephalus annulatus. The sequence goes on from WOVY01012968.1 coordinate 208,746, forward strand.
GGAATAATATAAATTTTCCACATCGACACTGAAGGCGCTACGAAGGCTCATCAAGTTATTTTTGAGGTACTCGCACACAGAATCCGAATTCGGTATGCGGAAAGGGTCAACAATATTCAGGCATGCTAGGTTCTTTTGCAGAAAACGCGAAACATTTAACTGCCAGCTACCTTTTTCCGAGACTATAGCCCGGAAAGGCATGTCTTCCTTGTGCGATTTCACCGTAAAGAAAACCTCTAACTCCAGCTTTTCGCCCTCTTTACGCTGGCTGCCAAACATTGCAGATTCATTCCTTCTAACAAGGAAAGCGCTTGGTGTTTTACTTCTGTGGCCTTAACGCTAAGAAAGTGCGTTAGTGAATTATTCATCACGCCGCATGAAAAAGAATTAAGGTATTTAGGCCAATCTTGTTTATTGCCATGAGTGTGACAACGCTACCTCGGTGCACCTCGTATTCTGCGCATGTCGTGATGTAGGCTGCCAGTACCTATATATATATATATACTTTTCACCCCGTTTTTTCCAATAAACAACAGTTGTGAGTCAGTGCCGTCTTTTCTTTCTCTTTTGCTTCTTTCCTATCCTATATATTTTTTGGTTTTGCGCTTTGAATAAGTTCACGATGGATCCTAACCAACTGGCCCAACGTACCTTCTTACTAGAATCAGATTGCTTTTGGGTTTTTTTCTGAACTACTGAGACCTTAAATAAACAGCATCGGGCAAACTGCGCCGGGGGTGTACTGAGAGCAGCTGTGTGGTGTGTTTTGTGAATCAGATAGCTTTTGGGTTGTTTCCGAACTACCATAAGTAAACAGTCTCGGGCAAATTGTGCAGACAGACTGTGCACAAGACGTATTTGTTTGCCGCAGCGCCGCTAGGATCAGGGCTCGCTTTTTCCCTTAGATCCCGCAGCATCTTCGTTACGGCCCTTAAACGCATGTCAAGTTTTAATTCGGTCGGCTTATTACTCTATTGCAGGTACGGCCGTACGTCACCGTTCATGTATTGACCAATTTCGAGGCTACCGACGGTATTGCCTACACGATCGATGCATATCGTTAGTAATTGCGAGTTTAAACTATCATGTGCTCATAATACGCCCCAGTCAGTTTTTTACCAGCAGCGAGAGCGGCGCAAAAACGTAAAACAGTTGTTCATTCACTGAGTATATATGTCCTGTTTTAATATAGACTGCCTAGCTACTTGGCATAGCAGTGTCGGTTCGTGATGCCTGCTGCAGATTTGCGGACTTTGTGGAGCAGTCATTCTCAAAAATACTGCAAGTGTATAACTTGCAGGTGACCGTGGGTAATATTTGAAGCAAAATCAGAGAGATATGGGGTAGTTGCAGTACAAAGCAAAAATCAGATTTGACAGCATGTGCGTGGCTCCCAAGTATATCACTGTGATGGTACTGAGCAGCTTGATACAATGGCAAAAAAAAAGATACATCACAGGCAGATGGTGCAAAAGGAAACTGAATGACGGTTAAGGGTGGCTTTAGTTTTCGATATATTTCTGCAACAGTATGTTCGTTTATGCCAGATGTTCTATTTGTATTACTTCCAAGGCACGAGGGCGCCGCCAGAGGGAGTAGAAAATTCATTGCTCACAAATAAAGTAAGCATTAGTAGTTGCTAACTTTACAGTGTTACCTATATGGTTGCGTGCTTCAGAGAGGATCAGGTGTTTTATTATAAGTAAGAACTAATGAACAGAGAAAGTGAAAATTCTGTGAATAATGTCATCAGGTTCCTCCTGTCTCAGCAATATTTTTTTATTTTTCATAGCACCCAACTAATTTATTATTACTATGCTTCCACATTAAGCATTCGCCGTGAGTCACTCTTGCTGCCTTCATGTGGATGGCTTCATACAGGCAACATGCATATTCACAATAGGCTCCCAGGAGTTCTTCTGAACTCTGGGAACTGCTAATGTGATATTTTTGCGGTATTGCTCTTCTACAACTGTTCTAATAAACTTGACATATATTAACTTGAACACGCTGCGCTCAAGTGTAAACAGTGTTTTCAGAAGCAGAATGAAGAAAGTTCACCTACATTAGCGAACTGAATGGGGCCGGTTGGTATGTACATTATAAAATGTTGTATTTAGACAAGTTGTACCGATCTGTTTAAAACTCGCAAGTAAAAGCAAGCCTGGAAACTGCTCAAAACATGAACGGCAGCGTACGGCCGTTGGATGCGGCCGTTAGAATGGGGATTCAAACTACAACTATGGGTGATTAAAACTTAGGCATGAACTAAACACGCGTGGCATAAAACGAGCTCCCCACGCTATGGAACACCTCGGCCACGGCCGTACTGTCTCACTTCAACGCATAAATCTTGTCCGCCTACTACTCGTCGTTATGGATGGATGGATGGATGCATGGATGGATGTGCCTGTACCCTTTAGATCGGGCAGCGGCTAACGCCACCTAGCCGTAATACTTGTGAACTAATTAATAGATTTATTTTTTTTTTTCCTTTCAATAGTAAAGTTGGACGGGTACTTTGCAGTGAAGGGTTTAATTTTCACTCGTGCCTTGACTTTAGCCACCGATCAGGTAACTTCCTTCTAGTTAAGTCTACCCGCTTAAAGTCTATTTTGCCCTCCCTGTCCCTAAACCCCAGTGCTTTGAAAAACTCTGCGCCATTATCCTGAACTATAGGGTGAAGCCCTTTACAGAACATTATCAAGTGTTCCGCAGTTTCTTCTTCCTCTCCACATGCACTGCATACTGTGTCTACCCCTTCATATTTGGCCCGATATGTCTTGGTTCGCAATACTCCCGTCCTGGCGTCAAACGGTAGAGAACTACCCCGAGTATTATCGTAGATCCTTTCTTTGGCAATTTCCTGCTTAAAACTGCTTAAAAGTTCGATATATCTCTAGTGCGGACTGCTTAATCATGTCAATTCTCCACATGTCACTCTCCGTTTCCTTCACTTTCTTCTTAACCGATAGTTCTCTTTGGTTTGGCCACCTGCTGTTTTCTAAGTATTTACCAGTCAATTTCCTGGTTCGCTTCCTCCATTTTGTATCGACATTCTTCATGTACAAGTAGCTGGAAACCCTCCTAGACCAACGCTCCTCCTCCATTTCTCTCAATCGCTTCTCAAATTTTATCTTGCTGCTAGCTTCCCTGCCCTCAAATGATGTCCATCCCATATCACCTTGTACTCCCTGACTTGGTGTATTCCCGTGAGCTCCTAAAGCAAGCCTACCTATTCTACATTGCTTAATTTCTAATCTTGCTTGAACTTCTGAACTCATGCACAAGACCGCATTGCCGAAAGTCAGCCCAGGAACCATGACCCCTTTCCATATTCCTCTCACAACATCATACCTATTATAATTCCACAGTGCCCTATTTTTCATCACTGCTGCATTCCTGTTACTTTTAGTCGTTACCTATATTTCGTGTTCTCTTAGGTACTCGGTCCCATTGCTTATCCATACGCCCAGATATTTGTATTTATCTGTTATCTCTAGCGTGACTTCCTGTATTCTAAGCTCACTACCTTCGTTATCATTAAAAATTATCACTGCTGATTTTTTCTTACTGAATCTAAAATTTAATCTATCTCCCTCATTACCGCAGATGTCCATCAATCTCTGCAAATCTTCCTTGTTGTCGGCCATTAGCACTATAGCATCTGTGTACATTAATGTTGGTAGTGCCTGATCAATGAGTTTTTCTTGTTTCACTAAATAGAGGTTGAAGCCAAGTCCACTTCCCTCTAATTTGGCCTCTAATCCTTGTAGGTACATCATGAATAACAAGGGTGACAGTGGACACCCCTGCCTAAGTCCCCATTTCACCTCTGTGGGCTTGGATACCTGTTTTTCCCACTTTATAACTACCTTGTTACTTTTATAGATTTCCTTTAAAAGATTAGTGACTCCATCTTCCACACCCAGTGTGTCTAGTATTCCCCACAAGTCCTCTTGAACCACGCTATCGTCCGCTCCCTTGATATCCAAAAATGCTAGCCACAGGGGCCTGAGTTCTTTTTTTGCTATTTCGATGCACTGCATCGGTGAGAACAGATTGTCTTCCTACCTCCTGTGTTTCCGAAACCCATTCTGCAGTTCCTCCAGCACCCCCTCATCCTCTATCCATGCCTGCAGTCTTTCCTTTATAACCTGCATCGCCAGCTTGTAGACCACTGATGTCACTGTTATGGGACGGTAGTTGTTTACGTCATCTTTGTCCCCCTTTCCTTTATATATCATGCTCATCCTGCTAAGTTTCCATCCATCAGGGACTTCACCATTGATTATAGTTCTGCTCAGTGCCTCTCTCAAAGTCTGTTTAGATTTCGGACCCAATGTCGTTATCAGACAAATTGGAATGCCATCTGGGCCTGTTGATGTACTACTTGGAAACCTCTTCTCAGCCCTTTCTCACTCTCGTTGTGAAAATGGAGCCATTGTGCCACTTGATCCATGCCTGTCTTTTGTGGTGCATAAGGCACTTCTTTGTTGAAATTTTTCTGTCATCCTTGTTCTTATATATTCAATAGCTTCGTCCCCTTCTAGCCTAGCACCTTGAGCTGTAGTTATAAACCTCTTCTCTAGGCTCGTCTCATTTTTTAGGGAGTTTAGATGGTTCCAAAATTTCGCAGCTGCCTTTCTGTCCTTTTTATGTACATCTGCCAGCCACTGAGCACCCTTTCTTCTAATCTTTTCATTGATCAGGAGGGATGCTTCCCTTCTAGAGCTTAGAAAGATTTCCCATTTTCTTTCAACATTATCTGTTGGTTCACCCCGTTGCTTAGCATGTCTGTGTTCCCTAGAGGCTTCCTGCCGTTTTGCTATGGCTCTCTTAACTTTCTCATCCCACCAACTTTTGGGCTTGTGTCTTCTTTTCTGGGGTGACTTGTCGCATGCCTTAGCAAGCTCTAGCCCAAACAGTCTAATTAGATTTGTGTATGTCTACACATTTTTATTATCTTCAGTGATTAATTTTTCAATTTGTTTAGTAGCAATTTCTATTTGCCTTTATAAATGAAAATTTTCCTGTAGTTGCTCATTTTGTCTCCTTCCCATTTTCGCTGCTCTTTCAAAACTTAGCTTGATACGTTTGTGATCACTACCCAAACTTCTGGAGCCATTTTCATCTATGTGCATTCCCCTGAGCTTATCATACATCCTATGTGACATCAGTGCGTAATCTATCGTTGACTGCAGCCTTCCTACCTCCCATGTTATTTGCCCTTCACACTTCTCGGTACTGTTGCAAATGATCAAATCATGCCTTTCACACATATCCATGATCATTTTGCCTGTTGAGTGTGCAGATGCCACCTGTCCACGCAGTCAGCCCCGACACTGTTTACTTATGGCTTCAGTAGTTCGAAAACAACCCCAAAGCCAATCGGATCACTGGCATATTGACACAACCACGGAGGAAAAAAAGGTAAAGAGAGGGCATATCTTGCCGGCGCAGGGAGTAAAAAATGTGGTGGAAATCACGTCACGCGCGGCCATATTCACTGGGCACAATGGTGCCGTTTTGTTATTGTTAATGTAGTGCGGTGCGGCACCGTTCAGGCGTTCCAGCGGTGGTGTGCCCGTTTTATTTATTTATTTATTTAACAATGCTGCCGATCTCACAAGGAGATCATTGTAGGGAGGGCATACATATGATACAGAAAAGAAACACGAAGCAATTGTTTCTAGCATGCAAAACAATAAGCAATCGATACATGAGAAGCAGAAGTAGCAATGAGCACGGTGAAGGCAAAACTACGAATCACAACGACTATAAAGACAAAATGTACAATGATGCAATCACATTATCAATATACAGAGCCTGCATATGAATTACAAGAGGACAAAAGAAAAGAAAAAAAAACAACAATTTTCGGAAAAACTTTTGTGATATATATATATCACAGATATATATATATCAGTGTCATCGGAAAAAGAAGAAATAGGTTGAATGTGAAGATTTTGAAGTTTCAAAAAGAAGGGGGGGGGGAGGAGCAAAGTGCAACGCATCTATAGTCATCCATCAGTTGGCCTTACAGCTAGATAAGGAATTCGCGTTGCTAGATAGCGGGTGCACGTGGAGTTGATCACAGAAGTGTGCTGTTTGTACCATTTTGACTCGCTTCTTGCCTTTGTAGTGTTTGTGCAGCTGTGGAACGCCTCAGCCTATTTTTCATGAATGCGCTTGTGTAACATGGGTGTGCCGATTTTCCTTAATGAACATTTCGCTCAATGTCCTGCCAGGTTGAGTTCCTTATTTTGCTCTCCCAAAAATATTATAAACCAACTCGCCGAGCAAGCTACGCTATTTATGTGGTGTCCTTTTTCAAACACGGTTGTGACAAATCGGCATCTATAGTTAGTTGAATTAAGTCCGAGATAAACATTGCTAAAGCAAGGCAGACTTGGTTTGATAATGCGGCGTAGAGCACCGCACGGTGTGCAGGGCAAAGCACGTTGAATGTACAAGCCCACGCTTCAGTGTTTTGTCCACATTCATATTCTGTGGATTACTTCACCTTTCCTGCAAACTTAATTTATGGTAATCATCATATCGTCCAATATATTGTTGATCCTGCTCAACATGCCAATACAATGGTGATAGTTTCTGTTTGATAGAGCATTTCATTTAATAATTGTAAATTTACCTTTGTTTGTTCATTAAAGGCCCCGCATGTGGTCCAGTTTCTTAAGTTTCTTAACTGATTTTTTTTTTCTAAATATGCCCTAAACAGCTAGCCCTTCATCAGTTATATAACACCTTCCATACACGTCCCACTTCTATCCTGCCCGTCCCCAAGTCCTGGCTCCCACTCTTCGCCTTTAGACTGCCTTTGTTCTTCGATACGAGTGGCTCGCTCAGTTATAATTATGAATATACCAGTACCGATTTTCCCCACCTTTCATCATTATTCGAAGCCCGCCTTACATATTACATATTCTCGTCAGCTAGAATATGCCAACTGTCCTCGCCAAACACCACCGTTGGCACTGTCACTGACCGGGATTGTCTGAAATACAGTGAACTCAAAAGTATCCTATAATTCACATTTAAATCTTATCCAACACTACTTTTCCAAATTATTAGGAGCACTTGACAAGTTTTGTTGTCCACTTATTTAACTTGAAATGGCAGGTGAACTAATTTTGATGCGTCTACGAAGTGGACAGAGTTAAGAAAGGCCAGACTGCTGACAGAAGGTGCAAAATAAATGTAGGTTAGCTGAAAAAAAATTAAAAAATTCCATTTAAATGGCGCGCCATGTAAAACACGTTGGTGGCAGTGGTGGCGGCGCGCCAATCAATCGATGGCATTCACTACTGTGGTGCGACCGGCAGGAGGGCGGTAACAGAATGGGTCGCCAAGCCATAGCTTTTTTTAGGGGGACCCAGAGCCCTGAGGCCAACAGTGTAGCCAAAAACAAATAAAGGGGCACAAATATTCAAGCCACACTAAGTCCGTGAGAAAAAATATCGACGTAAGCACAAAGACCGAGCTAAGTCAGACGTAGGCTATATTAACATGCAGGGTGGCAGGAATAGGATAAAGTGGGAAGAGATAGACTAGCAGTTGAGGCAGCAGGAGCTGATGGTATATGGGATTGTGGAGACACATCTAGAGAGAGGAAAACCAGGCAATGGTAGAGTGTATATCAAATGACATTCAGGAGTTAGGAGGAGAGTGCGATATATTATACTAGGAGATATGAATGCACGCATAGAAGATATAGATGGCTATACTGATTCAACAGTCAAAATGATCATGGATTTGGGTGAAAGGCATGATTTGATCATTTGCAACAGTACCGAGAAGTGTGAAGGGCAAATAACATGGGAGGTACGAAGGTTGCAGTCAACGATAGATTACGCACTGATGTCACATAAGGTTTATGATAAGCTCAAGGGAATGCACATAGGTGAAGGTGGCTCCAGAAGTCTGGGTAGTGATCACAAACGTATCGATCTAAGTTTTGGAAGAGCAGCGAAAGTGGGAAGAAGATAAGATGAGCAACTACAGGAAAATTTTCATTCAGAAAGGCAAATAGAAATTGCTACTAAACAAATTGAAAAAGTAATCACTGAGAATAATAAAAATGTGTGGACATACACAAATTTAATTAGACTGTTTGGGCTAGAGCTTGCTAAGGCACGCGACAAGTCACCCCGGAAAAGAAGACACAAGCCCAAGAGTTGGTGGGATGAGGAAGTTAAGAGAGCCATAGCAAAACGTCAGGAAGCCTCTAGGGAACACAGACATGCTAAGCAACGGGGTGAACCAACAGATGATGTTGAAAGAAAATGGGAAATCTTTCTAAGCTCTAGAAGAGAAGCATCCCTACTGATCAATGATAAGATTAGAAGAAATGATGCTCAGTGGCTGGCAGAAGTACATAAAAAGGACAGAAAGGCAGCTGCGAAATCTTGGAACCATCTAAACTCCCTAAGAAATGAGACAAATCTAGAGCAGAGGTTTATAACTACAGCTCCAGGTGCTAGGCTAGAAGGGGACGAAGCTATTGAATATATAAGAACAAGAGTGACTGAAAAAAATTCAACAATGAAGTGCCTTATACACCACAATAGACAGGGATGAATCAAGTGGCACAATGGCTCCATTTTCACGAGAGTGGCAAAGGGCTGAGAAGAGAGTTCCAAGTAGTACATCAACAGGCCCAGATGGCATTCCAATTATGATGATAAAGACATTGGGTCTGAAGTCTAAACAGACTTTGAGAGAGGCACTGAGCAGAACTATAATCAATGGTGAAGTCCCTGATGCATGGAAACTTAGCAGGATGAGCATGATATATAAAGGAAAGGGGGACAAAGATGACGTAAACAACTACCGTCCTATAACAGTGACATCAGTGGTCTACAAGCTGGTGATGCAGGTTACAAAGGAAAGACTGCAGGCATGGATAGAGGATGAGGGGGTGCTGGAGGAACTGCAGAATGGGTTTCGGAAACACAGGAGGTAGGAAGACAATCTGTTCTCACCGACGCAGTGCATCGAAATAGCAAAAAAAGAACTCAGGCCCCTGTGGCTAGCATTTTTGGATATCAAGGGAGCGGACGATAGCGTGGTTCAAGAGGACTTGTGGGGAATACTAGACACACTGGGTGTGGAAGATGGAGTCACTAATCTTTTAAAGGAAATCTATAAAAGTAACAAGGTAGTTATAAAGTGGGAAAAACAGGTATCCAAGCCCACAGAGGTGAAATGGAGACTTAGGCAGGGGTGTTCACTGTAACCCTTGTTATTCTTGATGTACCTACAAGGATTAGAGGCTAAATTAGAGAGAAGTGGACTTGGCTTCAACCTCTCTTTAGTGAAACAAGGAAAACTCATTGATCAGGCACTACCAGCATTAATGTACACAGATGATATAGTGCTAATGGCCGACAACAAGGAAGATTTGCTGAGATTGATGGACATCTGCGGTAATGAGAGAGATAGATTAAATTTTAGATTCAGTAAGGAAAAATGAGCAGTCATAATTTTTAATGATAACGAAGGTAGTGAGCTTAGAATACAGGAAGTCACGCTAGAGATAACAGATAAATACAAATATCTGGGCGTATGGATAAGCAATGGGACCGAGTACCTAAGAGAACACGAAATATAAATAACGACTAAAAGTAACAGGAATGCAGCAGTGATGAAAAATAGGGCACTGTGGAATTATAATAGGTATGATGTTGTGAGAGGAATATGGAAAGGGGTCATGGTTCCTGGGCTGACTTTCGGCAATGCGGTCTTGTGCATGAGTTCAGAAGTTCAAGCAAGATTAGAAATTAAGCACTGTAGAATAGGTAGGCTTGCTTTAGGATCTCACGGGAATACACCAAGTCAGGGAGTACAAGGTGATATGGGATGGACATCATTTGAGGGCAGGGAAGCTAGCAGCAAGATAAAATTTGAGAAGCGATTGAGAGAAATGGAGGAGGATCGTTGGGCTAGGAAGGTTTTCAGCTACTTGTACATCAAGAATGTCGATACAAAATGGAGGAAGCGAACCAGGAAATTGACTGGTAAATACTTAGAAAACAGCAGGTGACCAAATCAAAAAAGAACTATCGGTTAAGAAGTAAGTGAAGGAAAGGGTGACTGACATGTGGAGAATTGGCATGATTAAGAAGTCTGCACTAGAGATCTATCGAACCTTTAAGCAGGAAATTGCCAAGGAAAGGATCTATGATAATACTCGGGGTAGTTCTCTACTGTTTGAGGCCAGGACGGGAGTACTGCGAACCAAGACATATCAGGCCAAATACGAAGGGGTAGACACAGTATGCAGTGCGTGTGGAGAGAAAGAAGAAAGTGCCGAACACTTGATAATGTTCTGTAAATGGCTTCACCCTATAGTTCAGGGTGATGGCGCAGAGTTTTTCAAAGCACTGGGATTTAGGGACTGGGAGGGCAAAATAGACTTTAAGTGGGTAGACTTAACTAGAAGGAGGTTATCTGATTGGTGGCTAAAGTCAAGGCACGAGTGAAAATTAAACCCTTCACTGCAAAGTACGAATCCTTAAACTCACTTAAAAAAAAAATCTAGTTTTTGGTTCATTAAGTATGACGACTTGGTGGCGCTAGCCACCGCCCAATCTAAAGGGTACAGCCATATCCATCCATCCATCCATCCATCCAGCTCGCACCCAGTTTTATGTATCTTCCTAGCTCTCGCTGCACTTGCTGCAGCAGCAGGCACACGCCGCTACGCCGCGGTTTTCCCGTCGCGCGCAAATTTGGTTTGCCCTGCTCGATTTAAAACTCTGCTTGGCCCATTGTGTTTTCTGCTTGCCCTTGATGTTTTTTCTGGCACGATAGTCTCCCCCAAGAGCTTCGTTAAGTGCAGCGCCCTCTGAGACAGCCGTGACTGTATCAAGTGCTCTTTCTCCCAACTTTTGGCCGATTCGGGTAAGTTATTTGTTAAAAGTGTTACATCGTTAAGAAATCCGCTTGCTGCAAGGAATCGTGCCTAAATGCTGTATTTTAGTTATCTGCAGCACTACCGTAAAAAGAAAGGCGGCTGTTTATGCATGGTCAGAAGTTTGGCTGCGCCCCGAACGCTCCACAATGCCGTACTTCTGCGTACCACGCTGCAAATTATGGAGCGGCCGGAAAGAAACCGGAGTATCTTTTCACAAAATTCCGAGCGACCAAGAACTTCGCGAAAAGCGGCTTAAGGTAATCTCGAGAGACAACTGGACCCCTAACAGCACATCTTGCTATTCTACCGTTTGCAGCCGACACTTTGTCCCATCCGACTTTAAAGAAAAGTGCCCGACGCGAAGACTGAAAAAAGGCTCTGTGGCCAGCGTCTGCCACGAGTACCCGTCGTATTTGCAACCTTGAAAACAAACCGAAAGGAGCGATGCGACCCTCAGGAAGCGTGCTACGGCTGTATTGACTGACGAGCCAGCAAGAAAAAAAAAGAGCAGTCGGTGGTGGCGCACCACGTGTGTTTACGGACTTACGAAATGATCGGTCGTGCACTTTGGATGCCCTACTTGTTGAAGAAGTGCCCAACTCCAGCAGCAGGACTGATCAAGGTGTCGTCCCGAGAATGGCGCAGGTGGATAGAGCAGTGCAAGTAGCCTCATGCATTTCGTTGCCAACCACCGAAAGACGGAAGTGGAAGCGTAAGGAACGCGAACTGAGGGCGCAGGTTGAAAGGCTCAAAGGAACTGTTGAAAAATATAAAAGGGAGCGTCAGAAACTTAAAGAAGACTGCTATGTCCCAGCGTTTTTGCAGGTTGTCAAGCGGGCAAGTGAAAATGAGTTGGCTGCCTCAATACTGCTGGAGCAGGTCAAAAATTTTCAGAAAGTGAAACCGACGTGGTCTGAAGTTACAGTCCGCCACGCAGTGGTCCTTCGTAACCTCTCATCGAGGGCATACGAACACATAAGGAGCTCAGGGCTACTCCGCCTACCCTGTCGAAGCACGCTGGAGCGCTTTCTAGGTCCGTCACGCAATGAAGTAGGCGTCACAGACTTGATTAAGCAGAGGCTGTCAGCTGAGCTCGCTTCACACACGAGTTCTCAGTCACAGACGTGCTCGCTCATTGGGGACGAAATGAGGGTCAAGCAGTGCTTACTCTATCTCAACCAGAGAGATGCCTTCGTTGGCGAAGTAGACTACGGCGACTGCTTGCCGCAGAAGCAACTGGCCAAGCCAGAAGAGCCAGTTCTTGCAAACTCGCTGCTTTGCTTCATTTTAAGTGGCTTGTCTACGAGATGTAAGATTCCCGTAGCCTATTTTTTTTTTACTAGAAACTGCACCGGTCAAAACCTTCACCAGATCATGATGAACGTACTCAAAGAAGTTGAGAGTATAGGCTTTAGAATCGTGCGGATCGTTACCGACAACCATCGGATTAACGTGAAGCCGTTCCAACTGCTAGGGGGGGGGGGTAACCTCAAGCACTGCATACCACATCCGACAAATCAAGATGGCAAACTTTTTCTCGCTTTAGATCAGTGCCATTTAATTAAAAACGTTCTGTCACGCGATATCGGAAAGGATGGCGAAATAACCGCTCAGTACCTGAAAGACCTCTACAAAATGCAACAGCACATTATTGTCAAGCCAGTGCGGTTCTTGACAAGAAAGCACGTATATTCGACTAGCATGAAAAAAATGAACGTCAGGAGGGCAGTGCAAGTCGTTTCGCCACCTGTGACCGCGGCCCTGAAGCTCTCGAAAGAGCAGGCAGGTCATACATGTGACGCAAGCTTCGCCCACGTTGGTCCAACCGTCGTATTCATGGACACCATGTACCGGTGGTTCACCCTCATGGACGTAAGCAACTGCACCCAGCATGTCCACCAGAACAACCCGGACTGCAAGCAGTACGAATTCGAAGACGACGAATGCCTAGGTTGGCTTGAAACATCATTTCTTGACTACCTGGCCGAAATCAAGCGGCAGAGCCCAGCTAAAACTTTTCTGACCAAGGAAACGTATGAGGTCTTGCTGATAACAACCATCTCAAACGTGGAGTGCGTTCGGTACCTTCTCATGGCCACACGCTTCCGTTTCGTTCTTACTAGGAAGATGTCCTCTGATCCAATAAAGGCCTTCTTTGGGTGGTTGAGAAAATCTGCAGGCTCGAACGACCAGACAGACGTGAGGGCAGTTTTGTCTGGGATCGAGAAAGCACTGAAGACTGGTATAGCCTGCACCTCCAGCAGCAGCAACGTGATTACTGCAGACAGCAGCAGCTGCTCCTCATCAGCAATCCTACTGCGATCGGCAAGAGCAGCGCAGAATGACGGTGAAGTATTTGCAGCAGAGGCAACCACGACCCTCGAGGAGAGTCTCGACAGGGAGAAGACGTTGCTCCCAACGCCAGATGTTGCTGCACTAGCAATGGTTGGTGGCTATATTGCAAGAACAGTACACAAAACCATTTCCTGTGATGAATGCTTCACTATGGTGACTAAACCAAATACCTCTGCGCCATCGGATGCCTTAATTAGGCACCAGGACAGAGGTGGACTCCTTTATCTGTCAATTGAGCTCGTAATGGTTCTCCATTCTCTAAAGAATTACGCGGAAGTTTTCCTCGCAAGAGCGAGAAAGATGAGCCAGCCACTGAATGCTGCCGTTGACAACGCCGCGGAAATACTTTAAAAACGTGACAAACTCAAGTGCTCGACACCGGGACACCATGAAAAACTTTTGTAGGTTGTGCTCGTGAAGTTTCTCCGCCCACTTTTTCTGAACTTCGCGACGAGTGTGACTGACAAACACGACTTGGCGAAAGATTTTCATGACAAACCGTTGTCTCGAAAAGTGCTCAAGCTTTGAGCGCGAAATCAAATAAAAAAGCTCGCATTGCATTCTGCATACAGTGCTTGTGTTAAAAATTTTATGTCTGCGCACTTCTTAACGTATACGCATAATGCAATGCAATGTAGACGGTTTTAGACCGTCATAAACGCAAGCGTGCATAGGCCGCGTCGTCTGCTGTTATTAAGGGATTGGTGCGGCTTCTGGCGGCAAGCGCCAAAACTATGAAGGACGGATGGTGCGTATTTATTTAGCGCCAATGCGCGGGCACAAAAGTTATATAGGAGGCTATGCACATACACACACACACCAGGTTTGCATAATATGTTCTCTGTGCGCGGGCTTCTGTCGTGCCGTTTAAAAACAACCTGGTACAGTCTGCTGCTACAGTTTCCCTTCTTTCGTTAAGGGAAGACCCTAACCAGAGCAATGACGGATGGCAGCTACGCTGTTCAGCATTTTGGCGTTTCGCCGAAAAGCATTGTTGACTGTGGTAAGGCGGTGTTGAAACCGCTTACGTGGTTTAGTGTTCCAGTGGCCGGTGTCGTTTTCAATTCGCAGCCAAGTATTACTTTTCGTTGACGTCCTTCGGTGAGAGATGCGTGGCCGTTGATCGAAGCGGAACGTCTCGAGTGCTCCGAATTCGCCTTGTTACTCGCATCGTGTCGTGCCGTTGCCTGCGCACGGACGGCGGCTCGCATCTGCACTGCCTCGCCTTCTGCATGCACACTCGTCACCGGCAATGGAAAGGCTCAACGTAATGTTGCACGGAACCGCATAGAACCAGCGGGCACATATGCCAAGGCATTCAGCACAAGAAAAATTGTCCGTGGTTTAATCGAAATGTACAAATGATAAGTTTGCCATATTACTACAGTGATACTACTCTTTGCATATTCATTAGTGCGCTTGCGTAATTAAAAGTTACATGCTTGACATAATAATACAAATTATTGAGGGGTGGAATCAAACGTAAGGTGTTCGAAAAGTATAACACAAACTCGCAAAACAGCCGCACGATAGGCAGTGCTGCAAGTCATACAAATGTAGAATAACGAGGAGGTAGCCGAAGCATTAGATTAGCTGTTGTATTCATGTGATTGCCCTTTCGCCGGTGTTGATTCCCTTGATTAAACGTTACGTCATTGCCGTGTTCAACAGAAAGTCTCTTAATTGCACTCCTGGAAAAAGTGTCTCTCATGGAGAAATATGTGGACATGTTATTCCATTTGCAGGAAAGTTAACACTTTTCATATATAGTTGTATAATTTCCTGATTTTGTGCTTGCAACAACGATAAACATAAAAAACGTGGTCAGAAAAATGAAGAGGTCTGAGCAACTGTGTACTCTGCGAACTGTTAAAAAAAAAAAAAAAGGTTGCTGAATTTTTGGTTCAGTTGAGAATACAGTAGCATTCTGCATTGTGTCGTAAGTTATCGGAGTGCATATTACAGGTGTTGTGCACTGTTCTTAAGCAACCTGTGCCAAGAAAGTACAGACTCGAGCCCAGACATTAGGTCATTTATTCTGCATTATTAGGTTATTCTGCATTAGGTTTCTGTTTTAGGTTAGTCATTTCAGCTTAGCGTGCAGCCATGGTCGCTGGCAGGATTTCCTCTTAGGGGGCGCAAACTAGTGTCGCATTGCAGCCGCAGGAGGCGAGCATGCCTGTGTATACTTTGGGTGAAGGCAAGTGCTGGTGAGGCTTCAGGGAGGCAGGTGCCTCTTTTGCACTCCCTGCCAATGCCCATGTGTGCGGCAGCAAGGCTTGCATGCCGATGTGGGATATCCAACCTGGTTCAGTTTTTTAGTTTTTTTTCCTTAAAAGCTAGGAGGCCTAAAGCTCCCTGCTTTGCTGGATTGAAAGTCAATGGGAAGTTATATCGCGCCCGACTTGTCTTACGCTTCAGTGAAAAGTCCAGCATGGGCTGTGCTTCTTCATAAACTTTGAGGTATTCATGTGGCTCACGGTCTAAGCTGTGGTACCAAAAGATGTGCATTCTGACAAATATGTCTTATATAAAGCATTTGCAGAAAGCATCATGATTTCGGCTATTACCCACCTAATTGGTGTGACATGGTTGAAATGGAACCTGCCATGACGGTACAGAGGAACAGCTCACACTGGATGTGGGAACTACTTTTTTTTTTGGTCCTGTTGGTATGCTTAGCCTTTCATGTAAGCCACCAACCAACTAGCAATCTTTGTATGCTACTTAGCCTTGTATTCACAAACACTCCTTAACTTGAACTTGCCTTGCCACTGGCTGCACAAGCGTTTTGGAAACACGCTTTTGCATTTGGGCTGCCTTGGTGCTGCCTAAAGCAGCGTGTTCGCAATGTGCTTGGGCAGCATTGAAGGTGGTTGCAAGTCAAGTTCAAGTCAAGGAGCGTTTCTGAATACAGGGGTTAGTCATATTGTTAGACAACGTGGTGTAGTGGAGGACTTAGTGAAAAGCCAGGCCAGCACTTTTGTACTTGGGGCGAGCAGAACATGTAGTTCATTCTCTTTCTCTTTTTTTGCTAGTGTATAATGTCTGGTTTGACTACACTGAAAAGTGCCTCGAGACCCTCAAGACTGCACTGCAGGACAAGGTGAGAGACTTCTGTTAATGGCTTTTATTTATTTCTTCATTATTCCTAACTGCAATTTACATAACCGGCACAATAGTGAGCATAAAGGCTCATCTGTAGTTGTCAAGACTTCTACGAAGTTCGAATGTTAAAGGAAAATGTAGAGCAAAATAACTCTTTGCGTACAAGAAAAGTCTTGATCCACCTGACTATTCTAGAACATGACGTATGAATGAAGACTGCTGCTTTATTATCCAGCCTCTCCAGTCCCCGCATTGTTTCATATCATTTAATGACTATAGATATGACATTTTGAGGGATCTGGTAACATTTAGAAAGTTAATGGCTCCCAGCCATGTAGGAAATCTGTCTTATGTTTTCAGCATTTGTTAGTCTAAGTTATTGTGATGGCTGTGAGCAGCATGGGCATCCAGGTGCATGATGGAATGAGACTGGCACTGACATATGCCAAGCTTGATAAAAAAAAATGTGCAGCGAAGCATACATGCACTTGTAGCAAAATAACCGACCCCTGTGTTTGCTTTGATGAACTTGGGTGGACGACACTCATGCCTTACACGTGTGAATTGATTGCTTAAAGGGGCGAGTTGGGTTTGTTGGTACATAATTGTGGCTCACTGCAGCGCAGGAAACACGTAAGGTATAGAACACAAATGACGATGATGAGCCGTGAACTTGTTAGGGTCACTTCCGACTTCATCAACATATCCCCCATCACAAACAGCAAAACGTGAATCACTCAAGAAAACTTAGGAGCAGAGTGCTTTTCCTCTGTGTGAGAGGATTGTGTAAGTGTGCCGTCCCTACAACCTACTTATAAAGAGATGGTGTACTGATGCATGTGTGGTAGATGATGTGTGTAGAAGACCCTAAATATACAGTTAAACCTGCTTATAACAAACCTCGATATAATCAATAATGAGTTCCTCTTTATAACAAAGTTCTTCTATTCCCCACCATTACTACATAAAAGCACATGTATTGGCGACTTCTATGCAACAAACTAACAGCGGGAGACAACCTTGATATGACAAATTTCGGACACGAAAAATCTAGGAATTCTGCCCCGGCTTTTGTCATTTTGGCACGAGCATGCATTTTCCGCTGTTGCTCTGCCACAAAAAAAGCGCGAAGCGGCGGCAGCGTGCTTGTGGTCCCGGCTACTACTCCCAGGCAAGGAAGAGCGTTTATTATTGCGCGGGGGTGTGCGCGAGGTGGGCCTGCACCCCACAAGCCGGTGTTGCCACTGTGGGTGCTTGCGTGATTGTGCCTCCTCCGCCTCCAAATTCAAAAAAAAAAAAACTACTTTTGCGTTGGCAGTGCCACCACAGAACACCTCACGCTTTGAGTTAACGTCAAATATCTGGGGGCGCGATGGATATGGAGGGCGCCCTACCACTGAACAGTTCTCAATGGTATCCACATCGTTCGCTCTTAATTTTTGATGCTGTGTGCGCACGCATGGTCTCACTGCATGTGCATGGTGTGACCCTCGGCGACATTCAGCTTTGCTTTTTTTTTTAATACGTACAAGCGTGTTGTCACTACCGAGGGGATGTCAGATTACAAGCCGATGAGAACTCTCCGAGACCGCGGTCATGGCAACGGATCTTCGGAGGTTGACCCATCACGCGTTTGCGTTTGCGCCACGAATTTGAGGAACTGTAGCTTTTGTGATAAGCCGATTAGATCGGGCAACAACACGATGGCAAGTTGAATGCAATGCAATGAATGCGAGAGCAACAAATTTTAATGTTATACGAAGTAAGGCTGGCAGCCTACTCTCTTGGATCCGATATCGTCGAACTCGTACAAAATGCTGGTGTAAGGAAACACGGCCGCTTCAGGGAGAAGTGCTTTTTCAGACAGCGTCTTCACGTTGAAAGCGCAACGATGCCTGCCGAGATAGCACGCGTGCCAGCGATCACAACTTTAACATCAAAGCTCACCGTTCCACTCGAGCGACACTCCCCCTTTCCCCTCCTCGCGTTTTTTCATGCTTGCTCCATACGGGTGGTTTCCTTTCTGTTAGAGCATTCGACAGCAGTTCTCACACGTGGGGGATGTTATCGTAAACGCCTCTAGGCTATAGAGATGGGACGGCTCATTTGATCCTTGTTTCAGCAGCGCTTGCGTATTTTTCATCATCATCATCATCAGCCTGACTACGTCCACTGCAGGACAAAGGCCTCTCCCATGTTCCGCCAGTTAACTCGGTCCTGTGCTTGCTGCTGCCAATTTATACCCGCAAACTTCTTAATCTCATCTGCCCACCTAATCTTCTGTCTCCCCCTAACCCGCTTCCCTTCTCTGGGAATCCAGTCAGTTACCCTTAATGACCAGCGGTTATCCTGTCTACGCGCTACATGCCCTGCCCATGTCCATTTCTTCTTCTTGATTTCAGCTATGATATCCTTAACCCCCGTTTGTTCCCTAATCCACTCTGCTCTCTTCTTGTCTCTTAAGGTTACACCTACCATTTTTCTTTCCATTGCTCGCTGCGTCGTCCTCAATTTAAGCTGAACCCTCTTTGTAAGTCTCCAGGTTTCTGCTCCGTAGCTAAGTACCGGCAAGATACAGCTGTTATATACCTTCCTCTTGGGGGATAGTGGCAATCTACCTGTCATAATTTGAGAGTGCTTGCTGAATGTGCTCCACCCCATTCTTATTCTTCTAGTTACTTCAATCTCGTGGTTCGGCTCTGCGGTTATTACCTGCCCTAAGTAGACATAGTCTTTTACAACTTGAAGTGCACTATTACCTATCTCGAAGCGCTGTTCCTTGCCGAGGTTATCGTACATTACTTTCGTTTTCTGCAGATTAATTTTAAGACCCACCTTTCTGCTCTCCTTGTCTAACTCCGTAATCATGACTTGCAATTCGTCCCCCGAGTTACTCAGCAATGCAATGTCATCGGCGAAGCGCAGGTTACTAAGGTATTCTCCATTGACTCTTATCCCTAACTGTTCCCATTCTAGGCTTCTGAAAACCTCCTGTAAGCACGCGGTAAATAGCATTGGGGAAATTGTGTCCCGCTGCCTTACACCCTTCTTGATTGGTATTCTGTTGCTTTCTTTATGAAGCACTATGGTAGCAGTTGATCCCCTGTAGATTTCTTCCAGAATGTTTATATATACTTCATCTACGCCCTGATTCCGCAGTGTTTGCATGACAGCTGATATTTCTACTGAGTCAAACGCCTTCTCGTAATCTATGAAGGCTATGTATAGTGGTTGGTTATACTCTGAGCATTTCTCTATTACCTGATTGATAGTATGAATGTGGTCAATTGTTGAGTAGCCTGTTCGAAATCCTGCTTGTTCCTTTGGTTGATTGAATTCTAATGTTTTCTTTACTCTGTTAGCAATTACCTTTGTAAATAGCTTGTATACTACAGAGAGCAAGCTGATCGGCCTGTAATTCTTCAAGTCCTTGTCATCTCCTTTCTTATGTATTAAGATGATGTTAGCGTTCTTCCAAGACTGTGGTACTCTTCCCGTCAGGAGACACCTCGTAAACAGGGTGGCTAGTTTTTCTAACACAATATGTCCTCCACCTTTCAGCAGATCTGATGTTACCTGATCCTCACCAGCAGCTTTGCCCCTTTGCATGCTCTCCAAAGCTTTTCTGAATTCTTCTATCATTACTGGTGGGGTGTAATCTGGGTTACTGCTAGTTCTTATAGCATTAAGGTCGTGGTTGTCTCGGCTACTGTACAGATCTCTGTAAAACTCCTCCGCTATTTTAACTATCCTATCCATATTGGTAGTTATTTTGCCTTCTTTGTCCCTTAGTGCATACATCCGACTTTTGCCTATCCCAAGTTTCCTCTTCAATGCTTTGACACTTCCTCCGTTTTTCAGAGCGTGTTCAATTCTCTCCATGTTATACCTTCTTACATCGCATACCTTACGTTTATTAATCAACTTCGAAAGCTCTGCCAGTTCTATTTTGTCTGTTGTACTTGACACTTTCATGATTTGACGCTTCCTAATTAGGTTCTTCGTTTCCTGGGAAAGCTTGCCAGTGTCCTGTCTAACTATCCTGCCTCCAACTTCCACTGCACACTCCGTAATGATACTCGTCAGATTATCATTCATTGTATCTACGCTAAGGTTGGTTTCCTCACTAAGAGCCGAGTACCTGTTCTGCAGCGACACTCTGAATTCCTGTACTTTCCCTCTCAGTGCTAGCTGATTGATTGGCTTCTTGCGTATCAGTTTCTGTCGTTCCTTCTTCAAGTCTAGGCGAATTCGAGACCGTACCATTCTATGGTCACTGCATCGTACCTTGCCAATCACTTCCACATCCTGCACGATCCCAGGGTGTGCACTCATTATAAAGTCTATTTCGTTCTTATTTTCGCCATTAGGGCTCCTCCATGTCCACTTGCGGTTTTCTCGTTTTCGGTAGAAGATATTCAAAATCCGTAAATTATTGCGTTCTGCGAATTCTACTAGTAGCTCTCCTCTGGCATTTCTAGTAAATCCCGTTACCGCGCAGTTCCCAACCGGACTAAAAAAAAAAAAATCCGCGTGTTGATGGAACTGCATTAAGAGGCCTGGGGTGCGGCCTCACCGGCAAGCACCGCCGAGAACGCACTCCCTCACCAGAGAAGGATTGGCCACCCTGGTGCAGTATCTGGCCACTACCTCCCACATGCTTACGTCAAATGCATATTTTTACCTGCGCCTAAAAGTTAAGATATGCGGGGGGCATGTTATTAATTTAAACTTCTTACGAAACATCATGGCGATGGCAACAACATGTAGAGAGTGTCCATATAATTGCTATTGCCATAATAATGCAGTTTTTTATTGCTAATTAAGTGTTTCTGCTTAGCTCTGCCTTCAGTTACCCTTTTGTTTTACTTCTAAGTTTATTTTTGAATTTTGTACTAAACCTGCATATAAGGAGTTTCCCGGGAATTTGTCAATTTTGTTATCCAGGTTTAACTGCATATGCAATTTTTTCAGTAAGGGTTTCTGCAACTTCATCTGTCATCGTCGTCATTGTGGTGAGCTGTCTTATCAGCTGATCTGTAAAATTTTTCAATATGCATATCCTTTGTCCTCTTTTCTTCGATCATACTTTTTAAACGGTGGGCTGTTGTGGCAGTGTTGTGTCTGCTATTACTTGAGTACTGCAACTGCTGGCTTTTTGCTGTGGGTTAACTTATTCCATCATTCCATCTCTTGCTCTCAGGCATCTGGCCACATTGCACCTCATGAGCTGGAAGCATGGGTGGATTCTGTTTTTCGAGAAATGGTTCCTGAATTCAACAAAAATGCTGAAAAATTGGAGGTGGGTACAATGCAAAGACGTGATGCGGTCACCAGCGCAAAGCAGAAGCGTCTTGGTGGAAAAGTAGTGAATGCATTTGTAGGCAAATGTTGGTGCAGGCTATGCAGACGTGGACAGAGAATGCTCGAGGACTAAGAGAGATCGCTTTATGTATTTATTGATTTACGTAAGACTACACAAGAGATTCACAGTTATAATCAAGTGTTTTTTACAGCAACTAACACTGAAGTTTTAATCATATTATGCTGGGTATGTCTCGATGATGAATCAGTCGTAGTGTAGTTAGAATGCGAGGCTCCTACCGCTTCGCGTAGCCCGAACTGCTGACAGGTCTTATTTCAGCTCAAGCCAAGGCGGCTGCGCACTCCATGAAACTTCAAAATATTTCAATATGTTCGACTCACCGCTAGGGACCCACGTGGTGCGGTTCGCAGTCGCCGCGCCTGCAAGGCCCCCTCACGAGACAACCATCAACGTCAGCCGCCACGCACAAAAGAGACTCACTTGTGTGCCATGTGCTCACCGCCAGGTGTTACTGCTGGCACTACCATGTGAACCATGATGATGATGATGATGCTGGTGATAAATGCTCGCAAGCACGCCATTTATCACTTGATGGTTGTGAACCTTAAATGGGGCCTATGCACGAAACACATGTGCGCCACGAGGGGCAAAGTAAGAGTGTGTTAGCACCCCCGCACAGCCCACATTTTTCACACACATGCACTGAATAGAGCACGAAAAATTGCGCTAAAATAGAAAAAAAGATGCCACAAAAAAGGAAGACTAAACAGATGGAGCACAAACTATCAACTGTTTTTATTGACTGTAGAGTGTTGGTTAAATCGGAAAACCGTAAATGGCTGTGCAGACATGCCAAGGAATATAATGTGCTAACGCACCTTATTCATCCAAAAAGACACTTGTGCCCCGTAGAGCGTAGAGTGATGCTGAGGTCTCACTTACACAGCTATTGCTTTTTATGTTGACGGAGAATGTTTCCAAGACCTGATGAGCACACGTGTTTGAATGTCTTAGATGCTGGGGCATAGTAATGGGGACATATTGAGCTGCATACTAAGACATAGTGATGTTCCTTGGCCTGTCTGCACAGTTATCTTTGGTTTCCCTATTGAACCGACGCTGTACAGTCAATAAAAACGGTTGGTAGCTTGCACTCAGTCTGTTCAGTGTTCCTTTTTCGTGATGTCCTTTTCTACTTTAGCACATTTTTTTCTGCATAGAATGGCTACAAGATGAAGGGCTATAAGATGTCCTGAACACTGAAATGACGTTGCATGCATTTCGCTACAACTCTCACTTTTAAAGTTTTTCAGTGTCCTGGCTCTTGGATTTCCCAACTCCAATGTTTTTTTTTAATTTTACAGTCCCCCCAAAGGACATATCAGTCAGGTTCTAATGTAACACAATCTCGCTGTTTGCTGAAAGTTGGTTAGCAGGAAGTTTACGACACGAGAGCAATCAATTTAGTTGGTACTTTGGTGAGGCTGTGCGCACATAATCTGCATCCAACTGCGGCTTGTGCTCATGTATCCAATCGCTTCCTTTTCTTCTACTGTAACATTTCACTGCATCTGGGAATGGTGTGAGGACCTTAATATTATATGTAGCTTCTGGTTCTTGCCAGGCTTTCACACTATGAAAAGTCGCGACTAGAATCCTTTTTAATGTAACTGCATTTGTTTAGCATGCTCGTTTTACTTGCAAGGGTAATTCTGTGAGATACTTGGTGAAATTAGAGACTTGGTGAACACCATGGCATACATTCATGCATACTTACTGCGTTCATGCAAGCTTAATGTAGCAGCACTAAAGCAAAATTTATCATCTTTGCTGTGCTTGTGTATGGAGCTCTTATGTGGATACTATATAGGTCACCCCTAATATGCTTGCGCAGGAGTACATGAAGCGCTACATTGTGCATGTGCCGTCGCATGTGCTACTTCCTGAAGATTGGGCACACCGGCTAACATCCGATGAAAGGAAAATGAGCGTGTCCTTCCTAAAGGCGCAGTTTGCATCACTGCAGAGGCAGATTGCTCAGGTAAGACGATACCAGCATGTTGCTGCGAATGCTTACAACTCCTGTGTGATTGCATCTGGAAAGGATAAGTTCGAGATGAAATCTACGCATATGCGATGCACGATGCACACAAAGACATGACAAAGGCGTACAAGATTTATTGCAGGACGTAATTATACAGGGTGCACCAGCTAACTCTAGCTGTCAAGATGTCACTATGCTGTCTGTGCTGCGTGCAGAAAAAAAAAAAGTTAATCTCTAGGCTTTACTGAAAGGTACGAATGTGCGTGAGCTCCTAGATTGTTTCATCACTGCCGTAGCTGCATGCAAACTTTGCCATAGAGAACGCACGAACCCTCTAAAGGCATCACATTTCGTCTTATATCTTATTGGTCGTTATAAAAAATGTTAAAGTTCTTGTTTTCCATTTACTTTCAAACCTATGTTTACTGCTCGGCCTTTGTGAAATGATAACGTACATTATACACTTATGTGCGAAGTCTAAAGCAGCTGTACAAGCTAGTAAACATGTTTGAAGTATCAGGTAAAGCAAAGTACCTGGAAACAGATCTCCTTAATTGAAGGGCCATCGAACAGGCTCCGGCTTTTTAAAAATTTTTAAAATTATTTTATTTTTTACATCTCCCAAGCAAGGTTGCTAATTTGTGAAAAAGGCTGGGGCAATCACATTTTGTGAATATCACAGTGCTGCATGTTGTGGATGCACTGTAAAATATGTGGCCGTTCGAACAGCCAACACAGATTCAAGAAGTCAGAAAGACGTTTATTAGCGTCCCTATAAGCCCAGAACAAACAAGATAGCTGTTCGTTTTCTTCCTGGAACGAGCTCGCTGGAATGCGAGCACAAAGCTCAGCAATTTTTTCTTGCAAGATGAACGTGGTAAGTTATATAACTTAATTTTAAAAAACCTGTCCCATGTCCTTTTTTTTTTTTGCATGCGAACTGTTGTAATCTTGCCCATGGCCAATATTGCGTTGCTATGGCTTCATTTATCGGTCCTTTGTTCTATAAAGCAACGGCTTGGCCCGGCAGTGATGCAGTTTTTGCTGCGCAGTCTTTCGACCTCACTGCTAGAGAAAGGGCGGCAGGGTGCGTGCACTGTGGAATGTTTTTTCGCTTCGCCGGTGCTTCACAGCCCTTGCGGCACACCCAGCGCGCCTCCTTTCAGAAGTGCACTCGCTACCGCATTTGTCGCAAACAATTTCCGGCAACCGCATTGAGGGACTGCACAGTAAGCAGTATGCGTATACATGGGGTATTCTGGGATGGTATTCTGGGAAAAAGACTGTATTGTAAGGGGTTCTGTACTATAAGCAGTTACGTTATAAGTGGTCTATACTGTAAATAAAATATTGAAATTGTTAACTGGGTTACGAAGAACACTTTAGGGGACAGCTTCGCATAACTTTTCATTTTGTGGGTTTTTGTAACTTCAACCGTGGGCACGGTAACAGTTTTTTTTTTATTGGTCTTGAATCAGAGTTTTGTGTCATGACTGGGAAGCAACTAACTGTATAAACTGTACTATAGATTGAGGGGGACAATAGGTCGATCCTCCAAGTCAATGTGACCAAAAGAAAAAAAAAGAAAACGAGGCACAAATTGTCGAAACACATTTATTTGCGAATCGGGCTCACCGCCCAGCCATCATCGGAGCTTCCCTGAACCACCATTGCATCTGTTCTTATTGATCAGACAAAGCATCACTGTCTTCTGAAGACAAGAGTTCGTGCCTGGTCGCCTCCCACAGTGCGTCATCTTCCATGCTGTCGAACGAATCGCTGATGAAACTTTTCTTAAAAGTATTTTCCACTATGGAATCTGGCAATGAACGCCAGGTGCAAAGCATCCAGTCCCAAGCCTCCCCTGTTGGTGGCCCATCGCGGTCTTGGGGTTGTCGCCAGACATCGATTCTTGATACTCCAGCCCCACTCAATCCTTGAACGACTTGTTCAGCACAATGTCGACCAACTGGAGAAGGTACATCATACCACCTGGTATCGCATCGAGGTTCGGTTTTCTATTGCCGAGTGCGCGTTTCACAGCATTGTTCAGGTGACCACGAAACACATCCAGTACCTGCATACTGTAAGGACACAGCAGTGCACCTGGCTAATGGTTCCAGATTACTCGTATTTATTCAAGCATCGTGACCTCGTCTACGTATCATTTTAGATTCACGCAAATCAGAACACTGGGCGGGAACGCTTCCTTCAGCATTGTTTTTGGTTGGAATATTATGAAGGGCGACGGCTTTCTATTGGCTACTGTGCAAGGAAGAATTGATGATGGGCTCGTTGCTAGTGGACAAGAGCTTCACATCTTTGTTGCTGCACTTTGTGATCGCAGTTGACGAAGACATGTCAAACCAGATGGGGGTCTCATAAGCATTGCCTATTTGCCCTATCACGGACTAGTTCTGCTCACAAAATCAGTTCATGAAGCACTGGAAGTTCACAAGCTGGTCCTCAAACTCCTCTGTCAGCTTTTTCACTGCACTGATAGATGGATGTGTGCCGGTGGAGAGAAAATCCTTTGCGTCTCATCAATTGACACACCCACCAGTTTGGTGCACAGAACTCCTCTCTCGTGAGCCCAGTTTCCTGTGCGAGCTCCACGGATTTGTTGCAAATGGTATCCATGGTCGCTGGCAGCGAACGCACACTAATTTCTCGCACCAAGTCCGTGAGGGTATCCTTCAGCTGCGGATGAACTGCACTTCGCCCATGAAAGACATTTTTCGAGGGTTGCACTGTCGCAGCTTCTCTTTCTGCACTTTCCAATAGCGCACGCTTTTTTCAGCAACGCCAATGCAGCACTGAGTGACCGTGTTTCCATTTGCTTCGGCGAACTCAACAACTAGTAGTTTAAACGAAGCGGTCTTCTCATGCCGCTGTTCATATTCAATGAGCGAAAAAAAAAAAGAACGCTAAAAATCAAACAGAGCGGAAAACTAACACCAGATCGGAAGTTCAGAATGAACAACAAAAAAAAAACCGAGAAACAAAAAAAAATGCCTGCTATTAGATTTGGATGTGGATACGGCGGTGTGTGGCATGCATGCTAGCCGCATGTTGCAAGACGGCGATGCACTGTCGGCTAATTACTGCTTGCATTCTGCCGATACTGTACGTTGTTTAAAACTGCAATGTAAATGCCATGACTAGAGACCGGATTTTAGGCAAATATCCACTTATTTCTTTGTGTTCCTATTGTTATGTGAGAGGCATGACGCTGGAGTGTGAGGCTGTAGACAAAATGTATTATAACCAGCAGTGGCGGCATGGTTGGTAAACCAGCAACAGAGTGGAGACAGCCCTTTGTCCTCTTCGTAAGGCACACACGTGCATCATTCCTGTAAATGTCAGTATGCATGTAGCAAAATCTCCAGTAGCAAAATCTCCAGTGGCAAAAGCGCCGTCGCGGCGCATTCAGATGTCAACGTTATTGGTAGAGTGGTAAGGCTTCAAGCGTGCTACATGTATGATATCACTGGTCTGTGGGGCAGTTGAAGGCGATGAGGCGACCAGGGCAATTTCATATGTCACAGGAGTAATCTCACGAAGGACTTGGTATGAACCTGTGTAAAAAGAAAGCAGTTTTTTCGACAAGCCAATGTGACGGGTCGGGGACCACAGCAGGACCAATCAACCGGGCAAAAGGCGCACGTCGCAGTGCTGTTGATCGTACAAATGCCGCTAGTTCTCTTGAGAGGCCAGAAGGCATGTGTAGGCGATTTCGCATGCATGGGCAGCTTGAGTGATAGCATCAAGGGCATATTCGCTGGTCGGTACAGTGGTAGACAAGATGACTGTATCTTGAGGTAGTGCAAGTTCTCGGCCGAGCAACAGAAAAAATGGAGAGTAAGCAGCAGTGTCATGGCACTAATAACTATATGCAAATGTCAGGTACAGTAAAGCAAGATCCCAGTCGGAGTGGTCGGAAGAAACGTACTTGGCAAGCATGTCTAAGTATTTGATTCAGACGCTCCACGAGTCCATTTGTCTGCGTATGGTGCGACTTAGTGAGCTTGTGCCTCGTTTCACATGATTGCAAAGTATCGGCTATAATCTTCGATAGAAAGGTGCGGCCACGGTCTGTAAGCTCCTGGCATGGAGCTCCATGTTGCAAAATCACGTCGTGTAGAAGGAAGTCCACGGAATTTGTGGTACAGCTTGTTGGAAGAGTTCGTGTGATGGCGTAGCATGTGGCGGGGGTCTGTGTCCACAGCTATCCACCTGTTGCCAGAGAAAGATGATTATGGACGTTCGTCATGTGGGTTGCTGCCGCCGTACGAGAAATGATTTGTAGGAATGCTTCAGAGTTAAAGAGAAGGAAAGAAAAACTTTATGAAGCACACTAGAGAAGAGGAGATAGAAAAGCAATAAAGTTCAAAACTGTGTACAGGATGATGGCAAGCATGTGTAGCAGGCAGTCCTAAACTGTCCAGAGTTCAGCTACGTTTCTGTACGACCCTGTCGAGCGCATAGTGTTTCTGCCTGTTAAAGTTAGACAAGGAAAACACCGCCTCTCGGTTTGGAGCACTGTCGTCCTGTTGTAGTTGTGTCGGTCGTCGTGCGGCAGGGCAGAAGTGGCACGGAGGGTGCTCGGCATGGCACGGTCGCTACTGTGTGCAGCATTGCTGTAGAACACACGACGGCGGCTAACTCAGCACAGCGGGTCGCGACTCCCGATCACCATGATCAGTCAGTGGTCCACAAAAGGAGCACCAGATAGGCCTCGTCCATGAATTCTTCCAGCCGCTGCACCCAGACAGGAGCCGTGCTGCAGGTCGCGCCCTTGGACCTCAAAGCAGGCCACCGAGGCTGGACATTGGACAGAGTCGACCTGGTCCCACGCCCGCCCCAGAAACCCCGGCTGATGCTCATCGTCTCGAACCCTACTCCAGAAGCCCTCATTGCTTCCTCATCTTTTTGTCACGAGGCTTTTTTCGCACGTTGCGTCGTCGCTCATTCATCATCACAATATCCCCCTGCTCAAGAAAGTTGTTTAGGGTAAACAACTTTTTACAAGCGTAAAAGGCGAAAGGCACACAAAAACAAAAACAAAAAGAAACGACAGGAGTAACAGGTGTTAAGTCTAATACGTCGGTAGGTATGGCGCTTAGCATGGCAAACAAATAGTACTGCCACTCAGTGCTGCTCAGAGGAGAGTTCATTCGCGGCTGAGGTAGTCGGCACTTATGTTGTTAGCACCCCTACTGTACTCCACTGTAAAATCATGCATCATAAGCAGCAGACTCGAGCGGAGCACTCAGCTGTTTATTTGTTTGGTTGAGTTTATGTATGCAAGGGCCTGGAAACAACCAAACTTTCTTCTTCGTTTCTGTTCTCTTCATGGCGTGAATGTTGTTTAACGTCGTTGTCTGAGGTCGAAAGAGGTTATGACCGACAATATGGCATTAATGCAGAGCAAGAAAGGGAATCTCTCGTTTGTCTGCAGTGTCCAACTGTACAGTAACAGCAGCGTGTTGTACTCCATCCTGGGGCTCTCTGTCCTCGTATTTCTTGAGAAGTTTAATATGAAATAAGCTTCTCCAAGCTTTGAGATCCATCACATGGTCATAGTCACGACGACTGTGAAGGGTCCTTTTCATGTCAATAGTAACTTTTTTTATATGATGGTAGTAGTAGTAATACCTTATCTCCGGGCGACAAATGAAGAACTCTTGCTTTCTTACCGTAATATTTCTTCTGTGTGATCTTGGCCTTGAGGAGTTTTTTATGGACCACCTTGCATGTGTTTTGCAGTTGCTTCTGGAGATCGACAACATACCCATATATTGTTTTCGTGACGGAATCGATGTTCGCCCCCTGTCCACAGTTCTTTAAGAATTAACATTGGCTCGCGTGCAAATCTACCGTAAAGGAAATTGTATGGCGAGAATTCAATGCTCGCTTGTGGAACTTCCTGCTAAGCGAAAAGCAGGGGAGCCAAATACCTGTCCCTGTGTTGAGGCCATTCTCGACACATGAGGTCAATCATTTGTTTGAGGGTGCCATTAAATCTCTCCACAAGTCCGTTGGCCATGGGGTGATATGGCATGTGGGTAGCTGCTGAAACGAAAGTAGCCGACCGATTTCTTGCATAAGACTTGTAGTGAAAGATTTTCCACGGTCACTGACTATCTCTCGTGGCACCACAACACGGGAGAACATCTCTACTAGTGCTTCCGCTATGGGCTTCATCTTGATGCTCGGCAGGGCCACCGCATCCGGATAACGCGTAGCAAAGTCTACCATGGTTAAGACATACTTGTTGCCTTTGAATGATGTTGGAAATAGAGGCTCGATAATATTGCTATCGCATGAAGGGTGAACCATTCTGTAATCAGAAGACGACGAAGAGGACTGGTTTGCTCGCTCTGTGTAAAGTTTATCGGTGTAAATACACTGCCAAATAGTCACGTCCCGTCTCATTTTAAGTAACATAATTGTGGTGGTGGTGCTGGTCCTTCCCTGTACCCATCACGAAGCTCCGCAGCGACTCCTACCTACATTGTCCTACCACCTGCTCGTAATCCTGGCGTATTTTCCAGACAGGATGGCCTTGATGTTGACAAGTGGCTCAACGTGTATGAGCGGATCAGCGCCAGCTTTAAGTGGGACCCAATACTCATGCTTGCTAACATGCTTTTTTACCTTGATGGCCCTCCGTGCGTGTGGTTCGAGACGCATGAAGTTGACATTACCAGCTGGGACACTTTCAAGGAGAAGATTCGTGACCTTTTTGGGAACACCGCTGCATGACAGATAACTGCGCGAAATCAGTTGACTACTCGTGCACAGACGTCCACCGAATCATACGTCGCGTATATTCATGACGTCATCGCCCTTTGCCTCCAGGTTGACGAACACATACTTGAGCCTGAGAAGGCATCGAATGTGCTTAAAGGCATCGCCGACGATGCCTTCACCCTGCTTATATACACTAACGTCACCACCATCAACGAAATCGTCAAAGAGTGCCGGCGGTTTGAACACGCCAAGAGTCGCTGTATCACGCAGAGATTCACACGACTGCCCAACATGGCCGCAACTTCATCGTGTGAAGCTGCTCGCACAGCACCCACCTATAATCACGTCACCTGAATTGTTCGTCGGGAGCTTGAAGCTGCCTGTCCAGCTCCCATTCAACAGCGTGTTTTTACAACTCAAGCCACTGACCCATCATACCCATCGGTAGCCTTAATTCAAGCTGTGGTAAGGCAGGAGTTCGCTAATCTGTCTTCCGTGCGTGTCCCGTGACTCACGCAAGTCGTCTCCTTTCAAAGTCGGAGCGTAACTACTCTATAACAGAACGAGAATGTCTTGCCCTTGTCTGGGAGGTTTCGAAATTTCGCCGTTACTTGTATGGCCGCCCGTTCCTTGTCGTCACCGATCATCACGCCCTCTGTTGGCTTTCTTCACTGAAGGACCCTTCTGGACGACTTTGTCGTAGGGCATTGCGTCTTCAGGAGTACTCCTACTCAGTTGCCTACAAGTCTGGACTCCTCCATCTAGACGCCGATTGCTTGTCCCGCTACCCTGTTAACCAACCAGATGAATCGGTCGGCGAGCCTGACCCTAGCGTCGTGTCCATGTCTAGGTTTCATCAGATTGGTGATGAACAGAGTCGCGATCCTTCCTTGCGGTCACTAATTGCCCACCTGGAATCTGACCCTAACGGCATGTCACTCCGCATGTTCGTTCTCCTAAATGGCACGCTGTACTGTCATAGCGTCCAGCCAGATGGCTCTGAGCTACTTCTAGTCGTGCCTAACCATCTCCGTTCAGCGGTCCTGCATGAGCTTCACGACGAACCAACTGCCGGCCACTTGGGCGTATCTCGCATGTACGGCCGCGTCTGGCGCCGCTTTTTTTGGCGTGGTCTTGCGCGGTCTGTTCGACGCTACGTGGCCTCCTGCGATAAATGCCAACGTCGATAACGACCTGCTCACGTCCTGCTGGACTCCTTCACCCGATCTCCATCCCTACTGAACCTTTCTTCCGTGTTGGTGTAGACCTCCTGGACCGTTCCCTGAATCAAACTCTGGGAACAAGTGGATCGCCGTTGCTATAGACCATGCGACCAGGTTTGCCATCACTAGAGGGCTCTCCACCAGCGCCGCTACTGACGTTGCCGACTTTCTGTTCTACGATATAATTCTACATCATGGCGCTCCTCGGCAATTGCTCACTGATCATGGACGCACATTTTTGTCGCGCATACTCAACAACCTTTTACGCTCTTCCTCAACGCAACACAAACTGACTACTTCCTACCATCCTCGAACAAATGGTCTTACCGAACGCCTAAATTGCACCCTCACGGACATGCTCTCGATGTATGTCTCATCTGACCACAATGACTGGGATCTAGCGCTACCTCACGTGACGTTTGCCTCTAATTCATCTCGTCATGATACGGCAGATTATTCACCTTTTTATATGCGCTATGGCCGTAATCCGACCTTACCACTGGATACCTTACTACAGACTACTACACCTCCGCCGAGCAAATATGGACGTGATGCTATGGCTCGTGCCGACCACGCACGTCGGATTGCCCGCTCTAAGCTGTTGCCTTTACAAGCAACCCAGAAGGCTCTCTACGACAGCAAGCATGTCGACGTTGACCTCTCACCTGGTTCTCTAGTTCTTCTCTGGTGCCCAGTTCGTCATGTTGGATTGTCAAAGAAGTTGCTATCTCGGTACAAGGGACGTTACCGTATCATACTACGGGTAACAAACGTTACCTATGAGGTCATTCCAGTCTCCGGGACTAACCTGTCTGCAAACACCAGCAGTGTAGTAGTCCACATCAGTAGGTTGAAACCGTACCGCCCTCCTTCTGGAGAACACGTATAAAGTGCACTGAGTCGGTGCTTTTACTACCGGGGGGTAATGCTACGTAGCTATCGCATGAAGGGTGAACCATTCTGTGATCAGAAGATGACGAAGAGGACTGGTTTGCTCGCTCTGTGTGCTGCGCTCCGATTTTATCGGTGTAAATACACTGCCAAATAGTCATGTCACGTCTCATTTTACGTAACAATATACATAGCGACGCAGTGAAAAAGTGTGTCGATTATAAGCATATTTGCCAATGGCAATCTTCCGACGAGGTGCTTCAGCACGGTCCGCTGACCTATGTCGCATGACTTCAGAAACTGTATGACATCCGCCTGCACACCTCGCCAATACAACTCTGTAAGAACTGGTCCGTTATCCTCTTTTGTCTCTGGTGACCCGCCAGAAGGCCTTCATGAGCTATCTTCATCTTGGTGTTCCGGAAGCCTTTGGGGGACTACAATTTGCTTCAGGTCTCGCATTTCTTCCGTGTGGTGGCATTGCAAGAGAAGGTTGTGTATCAGTACAAACTCAGTAACTGCCGACTTTTTCAATATGACTTTCTTCCCCAATGCGGCGAAGCTGGTTTCCAATGTGGGATCTGTGTGCTGTAATTTCTTCAGCTCTTTCCGGCTCATATCTAGGGGTTGGATCGAAGGAGTCAGCAATTTTTCTCCTTTTTCCTTTCCTTCACTGCAGCTAGTGTCGCATCACCTTGTAGTTCTCTATCCAATGAGCATGTGTCTTCAGGTTGTTCAACAAGCCCAACTGTATCATAGTGAGTCCTGGCGCGTTTTCGTTGTCGTGCCAGCTTTGGTACTTAGTGTGTCTCTGACAATACACCTTTAATGTTACTCAGCACAATGTCATATAACAGATTCTCCATACAAACAGCAAGTACCTGACCGTTGATGTCAATCAATCTATCAGTTTATTACTGTTCGTAACAAAAATGAAGTACAATGGTAATATTCATACAGTTAGAATCTCAGAACTCAGCACGAGTTGTGGAAGGGGTCGCTATGACAAATACGGTTATTTAAATTTGTGTACAAGAATTTTACATATAGGTGTATACTGAACAAGACAAATAATTAACAAATAATTCAATAGGCAAAACGAAAATAGAAACTATGCTGTGTGTAATAATAAATAAATAAATATATATATACACACACACACACACACACATACATATATACACACTATATATAAGAAAAAAACATACAAAAAATATTCTATACGTAGGTGTATGCAAAACAAAACAAATCGATGTATAGTGAGTAAAAGAAAACTATTCACAACATAAAAGAAATAACAAAAGCAGAAAAGCAAGGTACAACTTTGCTTCGGACAAATCTTGCGCAGACTGGTCCAATAAATGAATGGTACGGGTGGTACCCGTTAGGTGCCCACTCAGGAACCAGTGACCGTTTCACCACGAGTGTTGCATCCGGTATCCTGTAATACGGTCGCCAGCTTTCCTTTCAGATAGCCTTTTACTGTCGGCATCTCCTTCGACCCATTGTCGCAACTTGCGTTGGTCT
This sequence comes from Rhipicephalus annulatus, assembly GCA_013436015.1. Taxonomy (NCBI): domain Eukaryota; kingdom Metazoa; phylum Arthropoda; class Arachnida; order Ixodida; family Ixodidae; genus Rhipicephalus; species Rhipicephalus annulatus. The sequence goes on from WOVY01012968.1 coordinate 242,915, forward strand.
GAGTCCCCACAGACGTGTCGTGATGGGGGTTCTGCTCTTTCTTGTCTTATCCACCTTCCATTGCTTTGGCTTGTAGCACTTCTTGTGCTCCCAAGACTGAGCATGAGGCCTCTCGTCGGTGTTGAGAGTTCGAGGGACAACTATCAAGTCTGTGCCCAGTCTTCTTACAAATCCGGCACGACATCGGCTTTGGTGCCCAAGATTTCGTCCAGCGATCGGAAGCTCAATCACTCGGCTTGTTGCATAGAAAACAGAGCGGCTTTTCTTTGTCTTAGCTTGCAGTGTTCACATTAGCCGCAGCCATCAGTCTGCCCTTTTCATACTTTCTTTCAGCGAAGTTCATGATTCCCTGAGCTTCCAAATATTGATCTGCCATCATTGTCTACGTGTCTAAGTTATCGCATCCTCGTTCCTTCAGGAAGACAGCTAACCTCTCGTCGCACTGCCTGAGGAACTGCTCGGACACCATCTTGTCTCGTAGTGCGTCACAGGTTTTGGGAGTCTTCGCCAGCTCTTGCCAGTGGTCGAAGTATCCGCAGACGTCCCGTGAACTGTCAATCTGTTTCAGCATTCTCGGGCCGAGCATCCCTAAACTTTATGCGGTATCCCTTCTCTGTGTAACGCAATCACTACAGGAGCATCTGTTTGAACTTGGCGTAGTCCATCTTCCCCAGACATCCGTCCTACCACGGTCAATGCTTCTCCCGTTAGGCACAAGCTCTGTGACAGGGCCCACTTGTTGGTTGGCCAGCCTTGGCTCATGGCAACCCTCTCGAATATCTAGATATACGCATCCAGTTTGTTGCTACAATCATTATAGGCGGAATCATTTTGTGTGGGCTGCGGACACTCTGATTACCATCCATATTATCGTCCACAGAACTCGTGTTCGGACGCTGCACCTTTGCGACACGACGTCGCTCCTCAAGGAGGAGCTCTTTAGCCTCCATACTAGGTAACTCACGCTCATGATCCTTCTGCGCTGCTAACCATGCCTCCTCTTGATCCTTCGCTCTCTGCGCTCTCATTTCACTTTCCTCTGCACTCTTTCATTCCAGTAATGCCTCTCCTCTCAGCCCCATTTCTTTCCCTAGCTCAACTAGCTTTCTCGTCTCGTCCATGCTCGACTGACACAATCAAACAACGTGAGGCTGTCAGGTGTAGTGACAGATCTTGGTCTTGTCTCACGGACTCCAGAAATATGTGATGATTATGGACGTTCGTCATGTGGTTTGCTGCTGCCGGGCGAGAAAGGATTCGTAGGAACGCTTTAGAGTTAAAAAGGAACAAAGAAAAACTTTATGAAGCACTTCAGAGAGGAGGAGATAGAAAAGCAATAAACTTCAAAACTATGTGTACAGGGTAAAGGCAAGGATGCGTAGTAGGCAGTCTTAAACTCTCCAGAGTTCAGCTACGTTTCTGTACGACCCTGTCGAGTGCGTAGAGTTTTTGCCTTTAAAGGGGAGATGCGGGTCGAAAAACGCGAATTTTTTTCAATATTACCGATTCTTTATTTTTGCCTGTTTTGACAAGATTAGTACTTCTACTGTTATGAAAAAAATATTACAGGTCGAGACTTAACTGGAAATGCTTTAAAATTTCATCTAAAGAGCGCAAGGTGCCTGTTAAAAGGTCGTAAGTGTGCATTCTCGAGCACCTTGCCGCCGATAATGCGCCGCCGCTAGCCATTGTTGATCGCATGAGTCGAAGAGTCGAGCCTCACTCTTAGAATAACAACAGTTTCTCTCGCGGATGTAGCACAGGAAATAATGAAAAGAATTACTCTTCTGTGCGTTTTTCGAGCGCCGCGACTGGCTTATCACATGGTACGAATCTGGGACCGCCATTGGCCGCTGCGCGCCTGTATGTGCTGTGAAACCTATTTGCGGGGTCCATGTCTTGTCGAGCAGCGCAGCTGAACAATGCTTTTCTCGTGTAATTATCTCCGTTATGAATGAAAAAAAAGGCATTGCTCGCAAGTGAAAGCCGTTGTGCGGCGTGCTGTCTAGGAATAGTCTACGAGCAGCTGATCCGATTTGTGGCAGTTGTTGGCTTGCAAAAGCCAATGCATCAAAGTCATTCACCACCGTCAGCCGGAAAGTTCGTGATGCGGCAATGGATGACGTCAGCACCAATCTTGACAGGTTAAAAGAGCTCGTAGTAAGAGTACTTAGCAGGGACGACATTGCCATTATGTACGACGGTATGTGGCACAAACATGGCTGCAAAATGGCATGACACTGGACTTAGTTTGGATTTCGCTGTCCTGGGGAACTTCTTCTTAGTTTGCAGTTGGCACAAGGCTCTGCCAGATGGAGCGGGAGTTTGGCAAGCGTTTCATGGCCCTGTCTGTGAGCAAAATGTCTGCGAGGAGTTGGCTCGAAAAAGCCGAGAAGGACAAACTCATGGTGCTGGCGTATTTTAGTCACAGTGGCCACTACGAGAAGGATTGTTCTTTTTGTTGTGCAAATTTTATCTGATTTAATAATCTCTTTCATAAATAGAAACTCAATTCTAACTTTAAAACTCGTTTTTTTTTTTTCAAAACACAAATTTTGCCATTTCTTCTAATGTGCCCCTCCTTTTTCGGGCATTTCTAGTGCTTGGATCTGCATGAAGTTTTGCCCGAATTTTTTCCAAAGTATGACAAATGCAATTATCAAGTTTAAATTTCGATATTTTATTGTATAATAAAAACATTGTATGTATACCTTTACTAGGGCAGGTGAAATATGGCATTTTTACGTCTGTTATATTTCACGCGTATTACATGTTCTGTATGTACATTCTAATAAGTTATTTGCATTCTAGACTTTATTTGAAGTATTATGAACTATGAATGGTAAAAAATTACAGAATTTTAGGGATGAAAAGAGGGGGGGCAAAAGGGTTAAGGTTTTAACTTTGTCATGTTGCAGAGCTAGAAGTGTGTAACTTGCAAGAAAACTAATTAAATATTTGAAATCAGCATAAAAAGTTCCATAAACAGCTCAAGTTTCATTGCTCTGGGGTGAATAATAAAAAAAAAGTGTCTTCAAATAGCATCTTCCCTTAAGGTTAGACAAGAAAAACACTAAAACAGCTCAAGTTTCATTGCTCTGGGGTGAATAATAAAAAAAAAGTGTCTTCAAATAGCATCTTCCCTTAAGTTTAGACAAGAAAAACACTGCCTCACGGTTCGGAGCACTGTCCTCCCATTGTGGCATGTTGATCACTGTTCTCCAATTGTGGTATGTTGGTCGTCGTGCGGCAGGGCAGAAGTAACACGGAGGGTGCACGGTATGGCATGGTCGCCCCACATGGATGTGCTACCGTGTGCAGCGCCGTGTATAACACACGGCGGCCAACTCAGCACGGCGGGCCGCGACTCCCGAGCCCCATGATCAGTCAACGGTCAGCGGTGAACTGTCTCAGACTCTAGGACTCATCCAACTTGTGGCCATTGTCACAACTACAGAGAACAATCTTTATGAATTGATGAATTGGCAAAATCATTTGCCGACACATTCAAAGGCCTCGGTGAGCTACGTGGTGTGGTTTACCGCATGGACCTATATAAGTCCAACGCTGCGGGCCCGCCCGCAGCGTTGGACTAGCTCTCTGTGAAAAGGTCGCGGCCAAACTAGACAGAATAGAAAAAAATGGAGTGCTTGTGCCTGTCACCGAACCAACTGAATGGGCAAGTCAAATGGCATTGTGGTAAATAAAGACCAGATGAGAATTTGCTTGGATCTTGTCGATCTTAACAAGGCACTCAAACGAGGGCACTATCTCATGCCGACGCTTGAGGATGTCGTGACCAAGATATACTCTGTCAAGTACTCTTCTGCATTGGACGCTGATACAGGATTTTGGCAAATTCCACTTGACAAACCCAGTTTATATTTATGCACCATAAGCATGCCATACAGAAGATACAGATTTCTACGGATGCCATTTTGAATTTCCACAGCACCTGAAATTCCAGAAAGCAATGCATCAAACACTACAAGGTCTCGATGGCGTCGATGTTGTCATGAATGACATACTGGTATGGGGTTCAACTGAGGAGGAGCATGGCAGACATCTGCAAAATGTTTTGCAACCGTGACTAAAAGTAAATCTCAACCTGAATGAGGCCAAGTGTCACTTCTGCACTACCAAGGTACGCTATATAGGGTTCAGGCTGACCGACTAAGGACTCTCGATTTACCCGAAAAGAGCAGAAGCGATTCTTGCAGTTTAAGTCTCAGAGGACACCAAGCAACTAAAGACATTCCTGCGAATGGTAAACTTCGTTGCCAGATTTATCTCGAACATGTTGGAGATAAGTGCAAAACTGCCTGACTTACTGAAGAAGGACAATGCATGGGTGTGGACAGAGGCACAGCAACAAAGCTTTGAGGGCCTGCGAAAAGCCGTGTCACAAGCACCGGTCCTGGCATACTACGACAAGACACAGCCCATTGTGTTGCAAGTAGATGCCAGCTAATATGGAGTAGGAGCAGTCATCCTGCAGAAGAGACATCCCTTGCTTACTCTTCTCGCTCACTGACAAAGCACAAGAGAAGTATGCACCAATTTAAAAGGAGATGTTAGCCATTGTACATGGTTGCACCAGATTTCACGACTATGTCCTTGCACGGCCAAGCATCTCTGTGGAAAGCGACCACCGCCCACTCGAGGCAATCTATCAGAAACCACTGCACCAGTGTCCATTACATCTCAAAGGATGCGACTGACACTCCAAAAGTATTCGCTTAGGATTATATATAAACCAGGAACTGAGATGTTTATGGCAGATGTCTTGTCTCGGTTTCCGTCAAAAGAAAAGGTGCCAGAAGAAGAGCACTTCCAAGTAAATGATGTTCAAGAGTTGTTATTCTCCACCGAAAAACTGCAGCAGATCAAGCGTAAGACAAATCACGACAACAATCTATGTACCATGAAGGAATATGCGAGTACCTGGCCAGAGGACAAAAGGTCAGTCCCTGAACAAATTCGAGCTTACTGGCCGTACGGTGACAAGATTTATGTCGAAGATGATATCCTCTTCCAATCCAATTGACTGATCATTTCCAGCAGCATGAGGAACCATGTTCTAAACCTCCTGCATGCAGCTCATGGAGGAACAGAAAAGCTGAAACAACATGGCAGAGATGTTATGTATTGACCTGGCATGTCAGCAGACATTCAAAAGAAAACAGATCGATGTGCAGGAAACATAAGCCCAGGAAAGAGCGGCTGCCAATGATGAGCCACAAAGTACCCGAACTGCCCTGGCAAACAGTTGGTATCGATTTATTCTGCCACAACGGAGAGGAATATGGGGTCATTGTCGGCTTCTACGTATTTTTTTTTTTTTTTGAGATTCAATGCTTGAGGCACACGACCGCTGAAGCCGTCATCATGTTCTGCCAAGTAAAGTACTCTTGGCTACTCACGGTCTTCCTCGTAAGCTTGTCAGCGACAATGGACCACCGTTTAACAACCACAAATTTGCTGAATACACGAGCCAGTGTGACATCAAGCACACCACATTGAGTCCGCACTATCCATGGTCCAGTGGGATGCCAGAACGAGCCGACCAAGAGGTGGAGAAACTTTTAACAAGACTACCTACGGAACTGCAGGCAGAGGCATATTATCCAGGGTTCAAAAGGTTCAAATGAACCGGGCCCTCCGGTCTTAGGGGCCCCCCAAGGGCCAGAAAAAATGGCTGACTTCGTTGTTTTGTTCGTAAAAGTTTAACCCTTCTGCTGGATTTCCTGGATACAAACATATTATTTATTTCAATAATCAATGTACATGTGTTATAAAATAAGGTTCAGTGAGCACGATTAGCCATGTATATCAGAGACGGTGGCTAGAACCGCAATGAATAGTACGTAAGTGGCAGGACTCATAAGTATGTTTCAAACACACACAAAAAATGGCATGAAGACAAAGCACAGCAAGCAATATAAAATGGCAAAGCATCTTTAGAATCCAATCGATTCAAACAAACTACGCTCTCACGCATTTGGGGACTGACGAAGCAACTGCGGCAGCGTCGATGCTGTCGGACAAGAAAGGCCAGTCGTGTTGTCGCAGGTGCTGTGTCTGCTGGACGCCGGAGCAGGAGACGTGCCATGTGCGGAGCTCTTCGGGCGTTGATGTCCGACGAGCTAGGTATAACTCGACAATGTTGGCCTCCCGAAGTTTGACGTCCGGCCAGGCCAACGCGTCTTCTTCGCTTCAGCTTCTGGCTTTGTCTGATCGGCCAACGTGGCCTGTTCCCCTGTTCTTGTGCATGCGGCAGGTTTACACGTGCAGGGAGGCGACATTCAAGACGAGCTCACCATTTATTTCATTGCGTGTTCTCTCGCAGTATGATGCAGCTTTGTTGTTTTCTCAGAGGTGTTAGGGTATCTCATCAAAACATGTTTCTAAGAGGTTGTTCGTTGTGTAACCTGCATAGTGTTGAAGTCAGCTCACAGTATTGTAGCCTGTGGTAAAAACCTTTTACTCTCCCAAGACCATGCATCATGTACATAGAGGGTCCAGTGGATCGACACATAGAGCAGCCTGACGAGGATTTGAGCAGCTGCGGTCCGACACGCAATGTGAAGGCGCATAGAGAGTGATTCCTGTTTGAAATATCGTTTAATGCGCTAAAGCCCTACGGAAGTGAATCATCATCATCATCATCATCAGCCTGACTACGTCCACTGCAGGACAAAGGCCTCTCCCATGTTCCGCCAGTTAACCCGGTCCTGTGCTTGCTGCTGCCAATTTATACCCGCAAACTTCTTAATCTCATCTGCCCACCTAACCTTCTGTCTCCCCCTGACCCGCTTCCCTTCTCTGGGAATCCAGTCAGTTACCCTTAATGACCAGCGGTTATCCTGTCTACGCGCTACATGCCCTGCCCATGTCCATTTCTTCTTCTTGATTTCAGCTATGATATCCCTAACCCCCGTTTGTTCCCTAATCCACTCTGCTCTCTTCTTGTCTCTTAAGGTTACACCTACCATTTTTCTTTCCATTGCTCGCTGCGTCGTCCTCAATTTAAGCTGAACCCTCTTTGTAAGTCTCCAGGTTTCTGCTCCGTAGCTAAGTACCGGCAAGATACAGCTGTTATACATCTTCCTCTTGAGGGATAGTGGCAATCTACCTGTCATAATTTGAGAGTGCTTGCCGAATGTGCTCCACCACATTCTTATTCTTCTAGTTACTTCGATCTCATGGTTCGGCTCTGCGGTTATTACCTGCCCTAAGTAGACATAGTCTTTTACAACTTCAAGTGCACTGTTACCTATCTCGAAGCGCTGCTCCTTGCCGAGGTTGTTGTACATTACTTTCGTTTTCTGCAGATTAATTTTAAGACCCACTTTTCTGCTCTCCTTGTCTAACTCCATAATCATGAGTTGCAATTCGTCCCCCGAGTTACTCAGCAATGCAATGTCATCGGCGAAGCGCAGGTTACTAAGGTATTCTCCATTGACTCTTATCCCTAACTGTTCCCATTCTAGGCTTCTGAAAACCTCCTGTAAGCACGCGGTAAATAGCATTGGGGAAATTGTGTCCCCCTGCCTTACACCCTTCTTGATTGGTATTCTGTTGCTTTCTTTATGAAGCACTATGGTAGCAGTTGATCCCCTGTAGATTTCTTCCAGAATATTTATATATACTTCATCTACGCCCTGATTCCGCAGTGTATGCATGACGGCTGATATTTCTACTGAATCAAATGCCTTCTCGTAATCTATGAAGGCTATGTATAGTGGTTGGTTATACTCTGAGCATTTCTCTATTACCTGATTGATAGTATGAATGTGGTCAATTGTTGAGTAGCCTGTTCGAAATCCTGCTTGTTCCTTTGGTTGATTGAATTCTAATGTTTTCTTTACTCTGTTAGCAATTACCTTTGTAAATAGCTTGTATACTACAGAGAGCAAGCTGATCGGCCTGTAATTCTTTAAGTCCTTGTCATCTCCTTTCTTATGTATTAAGATGATGTTAGCGTTCTTCCAAGACTCTGGTACTCTTCCCGTCAGGAGACACCTCGTAAACAGGGTGGCTAGAATATTGCCTGCAAAATATGTAACTCTATCACATGTTTAAAAGCGAACAGTTGGTGCCTAAATGAATATATCTGTGGTCGTTTTTTGAGTTTTATTGAAAACGTTTTTGGGAAAGTTGTACATAGATCTCAGTTTCTATAAGTGCCACAATTCCTGAAACATTTTGTCCACCGCCTTCCCGTATTGAAAAGATTATAATTTAAAAAAATCTGTATTAGCTGTTGTGATCAGTAGACTTATACAATATGCATAACAGTACTATATCGAAATGCTGCCTCAGAAGAGCTGAAATGTGTGTTGGTGTATAAAATGAAAAGTAGATAGACGATTGGTAGCCTGATTACTGAAAGTATGTGTGAACACTTTCTGAAAAAGGCCCACCTGTCAACTTTGGCAGTGCTCGCCCGCAGGCAATTAAAGAGTGTGATATCGAATCAGTGAAGCTGAAGCAGATAGAGGAAGCTATTTTGCACAAAGGTGCTTCCTGATATTTCAGGGAAGATGTCCTCTCTTGAAGTAAGAGTAACCAATGCTATAGGTTGAGACGAATGAAAAAACAAACAAACACATGGTGCTTGGACTACTTCTAAGTGTCGTATGCATTCCTTCTTTTCGTCTTGACTTCTCGCACAGTTTAGTCTACGTTTAGTATAATCCAATGAACCAGACAAATCTTAATGCTGTCTATGTGTCGTGTCCTGATATAGTTATTCGTTACAATGGCAATCTCTCCACGTGCTCTGCAAGAAAGAAAACCCCCAGGTGATATTAATCACTCCGGAGACACTTAGAAAAAATATGGCTTATGTTTTTTGCAGCTAAATCTAAAAAGTGTCAAGTCTCAAGCACAACCAGATGACAAAGTGCGTAAGAAAGAGGGTAGGGCGAGGTGGGAGGGGCTCCCTTTATTATTATTATTTCTTTGAACCGGGCCCTCTGCACTATTAATCCGGCCCTGACTGCAGGGTTTTACAATGCCCCACTAGAGTGGAGAAACACACGCCAAGAGGCAAGCTGTTGCAGTACCCAATCCAGCGAATGATGGGAAGAAGAACAAGGACACAGCTGCCTGTCCACACCAAGCTACTAGAGCCTAAGACAGTGCCTCTCAAGCAGGTAACGCCAAGATTCAAGGAGATCCGCCAGTTACAGAAGACGTAGTACAACAAAGGCACAAGAGATCTAGCACGTTTACATCCTAGATCCGAAGTCACAGTGTTTAACAGCCGAATTTCCAAGTGGCATCTAGCGATTGTAATCTCCAAAGACCCAACACTGAGATCGTACATTGTGGCCAATATAGATGGGGAAGAGTTCCACTGCAACCGAGAGCATATCCGAGCCCACAGCTCATCAGCAGCTACATCGCCGCAGCTCCCGGGACCACAACACCAACCACTAAGGTGTTGTACCGGAAAACGCCAAGAGTCGCGACGCTTTGTTGGAGAGTCCTGAGTGAAGCCATCTTTTTTCAAGTAAGAAAAATGTTGCCTATGGCGTTGCTGCGTGTGTCACTGTTATCATTAGTGCCACAAGCATCATTTACCCTCCTCGGCCATATGCTGATTAGATAAATGTTCTTTTGTCGTCAGACATCGACGCATCCTGTTGTTTGCGCGCTGACTCGTACAGCGTCCCACAGTGACCGAGATTTCCTGGGGTACTACTTACTTTGTAAAACCTAAACCCATAATAGGGAGACATGTTTGGTTAGAGCCCACGGTCATGACGGAGTGTGGCACAGTTATGTTGCGCCCCAGAAGAACACCGGGAATAGGCGTGACGATATAATCACCGTCAAGCACGGGAGAGGTTGTTGCCAATTGTTGCTTTTGGTAATATCCAACTGAAGTCTGTGGTACAGAGGCTGTTTGGGAGTTGGGGGCGAGAATCGGGAAGCAGAGTAAGATCTGAACAGAGAGTGCCGGTGGAACAGTCGATGAGGGTAGAATGTGTCAATATGAAGTCTATCCCAAAGATGAGGTCGTAAGGGCAATTTCTGAGCACTGTAAATAAAGCACAATCATGGTAGTTGCAAAACTAACCCGAGCGGTACACATTTCAATGACTGCCACAGTTCCACCATCGGCGACACGTAGGACTTGAGTTACGGCAGGTGGAGTACTTTCTTGAGGTGGTGACAGTGGTCCCACCTCTACGAAAATGTTGGCTGCAGTGAGACACCTTGTTCCACTGTACTGTGTCAGTTCCTAAAATGCTCTTCAAGTGGTATTATTGTCCTTAACACTGCCCCTACCGAAGGCAAGCTGGGCTTGTTCATGCAATGAAGCTACTTGCATTAACTTTGTAGAGTTCTCCTTTGCTTGCAGAGATGTTGCAGTAAAAAAATTTAAATATGCAATGAAAGCATGCATTGCAATGTAGAAGTGTATGTATGCTTGCATTTGAATGTATTTTTTAGCCTTAAAACTCTAGCCAGAGGGTTAAAGGAGTACTTACATGAAATTTTTTGTTGCTGTAAATAAAACATGGCTGTCAAGAACTTTAAAAATGGAACCATAAGGCTTGGGATTGCATTGCATATATTTTTATTACCACTATCGTATAGGGGTACTTATACAACAACGGCCCCGCCGTGGTGGTCTAGTGGCTAAGGTACTCGACTGCTTATCTGCAGGTCGCGGGTTCGAATCCCGGCTGCGGCGGTTGCATTTCCGATGGAGGCGGAAATGTTGTAGGCCCGTGTGCTCAGATTTGGGTGCACGTTAAAGAACCCCGGGTGGTCGAAATTTTCGGAGCCCTCCACTATGGCGTCTCTCATAATCATATGGTGGTTTTGGGACGTTAAACCCCACATATCAATCAATCAATCAACTTATACAACTGTGCCTCACTCGCCTCACAATTTTTGCTGTAATGCGATGCTGGGGGCCTGTGAGTCATAACACGGCACATCATTTGCTGCAGCACGTGACAGTTAATTAATTACAGGTCACTCATTATCTACTAGTTTCACTTTCAGTTTGAGAGAGCTCCAAGAACGGCAAGACGCTGGGTGCAAATATCGCTACCTAGCGTGTGTAGCTCTTGACCATGTCAGGGAACAGAACTGTGACACACTTCAGCACGGTCAGCATCAAGAATTCCTTTCAAATAGGAAACAGGACTTCTGTGTTGCCAAACGCAAAACTTTCAGCGCGTGCGCCGCGGCCACGCACTCACGACCAGCTGCCAAGAAGTATAGAATCCTGGAACAACTGGGCAAAAGTAAAATGATGGCTATGACATCATCATAACTTGTTTTATTGACTGCAGAGCGGTAACGGGAGGGAAGTAAGGGAGTCCCCGAGGGGTCCTTTTAGATGGTGTCAGTCTCTTCAATATTCAAACATCGAAATCGCTGTAAAACACCTTCTAAGCTATATTCGCTGTTGATATTTTGTAGATGACATATGCATGTTTGCAGGAATCGATCCCGCAGGCTATTTCGGGTGTGAAATTTCGTGTCAGTACTCTAAAGAAGCACTTTCAGTTTCAGTACTGAGGGGGCGGCTTCGTGATGACGTGTCAAGACAAGTGTGACGTCGCGGGGAGACGATTACTCGCCAAATGCTAGCAGCAGCTCTATTATTTTGTGTTGTTTACATGAACCACGTAAACAACGAGAGAATCATTGTTTATCGACATTGATTTCTGTGATCGAGACTGTATGCAGGACACAGACTTTTTATTTATTTATTTATTTATTTATTTATTTACAGTACCTTACAGAGCCCTCGAGGGGCATTGTGTAAGGGGGGCGGTACAGATAATATGTTAGAAAAATACATACACGTAATATCTACACATACATAGGCAAATAATGAATATAATAAAAAGCGCAGTTCTACTTATGAACATGTAAGCAAAATACATACTAGAAAAGTGAGTACAGTATGTGAAGGTGAAATACAAAAATAACTATTATGACAGTAACTACAACCTAGCAATAGTGTAAACCAAGTGAACTCTGTTGACTCACAGGGATCATGTCCATTGTGGTGGGGCTGCTTTGAGTATGCTGGTTGATGAAAATTTTAAAATGAAAGTATGCTGGTTGACAAAAGTTTTAAAATGAATGTATAATACTTTATATATCTTTTCTTGCTTTAGTGCATGGAGAGTGTTAATAGTGCATATCACAAGAACAAAAATTGACCCTTTCGGTGTGCGTCAAGATCATGTTGGTACTGCTTTAACAACTCATTGTCTGCAAATGTTGCCACAAACACTGTGAATGTATCTATACAGGAAAGTGCCCGACAGCACGCCCTTTCAGGTGAACTGGCCCGGCAAGGTGTGTTGCGGGAACAACTGAAGGTCAAGCTGCAGAACATTGAGGAGATGGCACAGAGAGCTGCTGACGAAAACGCCACCACCAGAGTGCCAGCAGAGAGTATTGCCTGTCTGAATCTGGACACCCCAGATGCGTTCATGTTGCTGACAGATGCTGATGATGTGTCAGGAACTGTTGCGAAAGAGAAAGCTGCACAAAATATCCTGTAACTCAATAAAACTTGCTTTTGGGCTAGTTGGTTATTTGTCATATTTGTCAACTGCAACCGTGTCAGGCAATCGTGATGAATATAGCACCACCACACAAAAAAGGAACAGGTGAGAAAAAAATACGAAATGGACACCAGCTAGAAGCACTAAATCCTTGCATTGAGAAAAGATATTTCCTGTTTATGTATCACCAAAGACGGCTCGCTCACACAGATGTTCTTATCTTTGTCTATACAATATGCTTCCAACAGCAGACGTGCAGATAAATTGGAGCTTCTTCCGAGAACCTGCGTGTCTGTGAATCCTGGTTCACAACCACATGCGGCGGTATGTGCCACAAGGTGTGCGTACTTATCCTCGTTTCTCTTAATTTTTAGCGCGTGCTCCCTAAGCCGGTCATTTAGGCATCTCTCGGTTATGCTGATGTACATGTTTCCACAGGATAAAGGGATCAAGTATACAACTCCCATGGAACATTTGACGAAGGATTTCTCATGTTTTTTCCGGCAACCGTGTCTCTTGCTATTGCAAATGCTCGGACACAACTTGGCTAGCCTATCTGGTGCCGTAAAGACCACAGCGACACCATGCCTAGCAGCGACCTTCTTAAGGTTGTGGGGGAGCTTGTGCAAGTACGGCAGCACTTGTGACTTGGAACCCAAAGGATCCCGAGCAGCTTCATTCCTTTGTGTTCCACGTTTCATCTTCTGAAGTAGTGATTCGGCGACCGTGTTTATGACCGACGAAGGGAAGCCCGCCGCCGTCAATTGGCTGATCTGATCATAAAAACTAGTACGCATGTGGTGTGGACGCGACTTAGTCAACGAAGATTCTAGGCAAAGGGAAGTAATTCCTCTTTTAACTATCTTAGAGTGCACAGAATCATACGGCAACAGTCCCTTTTTCACACGAGGATGGTAATACCAACAAAAGTGCTCACTGTCTCACAGTGGCTTGAGGTCTAAAAACTGCAGACAAAAACTGCAGTCTCTGTGGGTACTTCGGCAGTGAAGCTAAGTCCACGTCCATGCTCTTTGAAAACGCTTAACACTTCCTCACAATAAATACGCTCTACTTCATATAAGGCATCCTTACTACACACACTTGTTGAGGTACAACCAGACTGTTGAAAATTTAAAATGTTATCGGGGGGTGTATAGGGCGCCCGTTTTCGTAAAAGAATTAAGAAGTCGTCAACATATCTAAAAATCTTTAAAACCTACCCCCCACTTAAAAAGTTATCCAATGTCTTATCTACGTCAGCTAAAAAAATATCGCACAGAACTGGGGCGACACCAGATACTATACAGATTCCTTGTCGTTGTAGATAGGGCTTGTCGTGAAAGGTAATGAATGTGACGTTAAGATAAAATTCTAAAAGCACTAGAAAGTTGTCAACGGACACGCTCGCATCGTTCATAAAAAAAAACGTCACCGTTATCTTCTATGCACTTTTGGACAGACTCTAAAAGCTTATTGTGAGGAACAGAATAGAACAAGTCTTCAACATCTACCGAAAAAGCAAAGAAAATCTGCTGGTTAGACCGAAAGAAATCACCAACCTCACTGGAGCTCTTGGTGCGAAAAGAATCATTCACATAAAGCGTCTTTAGTTTGCTTAAAAGGAACTTGCTTATGTTCCCCAGCCATGAACCCCTTTCACTAACGATGGTTCTGAAAGGTATGCCCACTCTGTGGGTTTTCGCGGAAAAAAACACATTCAAGTTGATGCTTTTGCTGCTTGCTAGGGTGCTAGCTAGTGTTGGTAAACCTACTTTTCTACAGAACGCGGCAAATTTTGATTTTACGCACACAGCACTCCTTTTAGCAGGCCGGAAATATTTGTCAATAGTGCTAATCGTCTTCTCAATGTATAAACCCTGAGGCATAACAAAAAAACCGCCCTCCTTGTCAGCTTGTACTAACTTCAAATTCTGCCTCTTAAAAAATGACACCATTCTATTCAATCTTCTGCTACAGCTACTATTCGGAACTTGGGCTGTACATTTGGTGATGCAGTCCATACCATCTAGTAGGCATCTTTCTCGATCCTGGTTGGCCTTGGCTGAGAGATTCCTGATCAGGCCAACCAGGTCATGGGCAGAAACCCTTGGTGTACACGCGTACTTTTGTCCCTTTCGTAGTAGCTTTTCAATGTCTTCAGGCAGCTATGCACCCCCGAAAACAACGATGTCCTGACTTCTTTCCATTCTTCATTTTCTTTGAAGCCTTAGTAGTGGGGTCAGCTTGCCCCTCCCACTTGATTCAGTTAACTGAGTTACATGACGCTTGATTTTCCTGAGTGCATAAGCGGCAATTTGTTCCGGGCATTCACACTGATGGATCAAACATAGCCAGTCATAAAACAGCCTTACTTGGCGCCACAATTCCGCTTTAAAAATTTTCAGAACTCTTTTGACGTACCTATAAGAAGGTTTCACACACCCAAACAAGGCACTTACTTCTTCTGGAGTGATAGCTTTCCTAATGCAAAATGCGTAAGTCCTTGCTCTGCAGGCGCACTCTGTTGTACGTATATAAGAAGGTCTTTTCGGTGCAAAAACAGTTGGTAGTGAGCGCTGTAAGCTGTGTGTGTTACTCGGGTGGTTGTGTGTGTGATTGTGTGAGTGTTTGCGCAAGTCGAGGTTGCGCTAAATACCTTACAATATCTACTGTAACTCTCCCATGCATGCATCATTTCCGATCAACTGAATTATTAAAGCAAAGTTTTCGTTGCAATTTGCTGGTTTGGATAGGGCCATTTGTTTAGGTTGGAATATAGTCAATCACTTGACGAGAGAATTTGTTCACTTAGACAAACAACAGTATTCGACTCCAGGATTTAATTGTGGGCACTCGGCTCAGCTGGTCAGTGCTGTCCCCAATCAGCCACAGTCGCAAATATAGAAAACTGTCTGAGTGTAGGTTGTGTTCCTGGTTGCTCCACCAATTTCAGTAAATGCTCTCGATAAGGTGAGCTTTAGGAGAATCAGGAATCGATTTGAATCATTATGGATTTGAATCATGAGTTCTCATAAATAAGACTGGAACATACTAACCTCTGTTGACATAAAACGCGCACATACATATACCTGCCTACCTGGAACTTGGGAGATTTAAAAAAAAAGATGGGGGCAGAGGGGTACACAGAAATTTGAGGGATGCTTGCCCTATAAAGAAAATGGGGGCAATTGAGCAAAGTTTGCTGTGTAAGGATTGCTATACTACTCAGGGGTGCAACAGCTGCGCCAATTGTGCCAATTTGATACAATTTCTCATGGTTGTACCGTGCTGCACCGAAACCATGAAGTTGACTGAAATTGCACCACGCTGCACCAAAATGCCTGACTAGCCTCAAAATTATCTCAGGTGCGCTGATTTCAGCGAGAAATAGAGGCGACTTTGGCCACCTACACTTTGCGTCATCAATCAAACAAAGCGTGCAGACTCGAATCTTAAACCAAGGTGTTATATACTCGTTAGGGGAGGACATTCGTGAGGCGCGATCATCCAGATAAGCTATAAGATAAAGTAACAACACCGTGCGCCCATCGGTCCGCTGACCACAGCGGATGCCTATCAGTGGGATGATGGAACTTTAACAAAAAAAAAACAACCTTTGCTGTAGCCATTAATGTTTTCTGGGAAATATGGGTTTCCTAGTCCCCAACGTGATTATGGCTTGTTAGGAACACATGCCGGGTTTCCCGCACGCGTACAAGATTGATGTGCTGTGAACGCCGTCGTTGCCAGCCGTTACCTAGGTTCCCATAATAACGACATAAACATTTTTCTGGCTCAAAGAAGCGTCATTCCGTCGATGTGTATCTGGCGCTATCGCCAGGCCAACGGGCGTGCGCCGTTGTTACCTTATCTGGTCGAACGTGCCCTGCAAGCAAGCCGGAAAGTGGTGCCCGAAACCTAATCTCACCGTGAAAGAAATAAAAAAAATAGTGGGGTGGGGTGTGTGTGTAGTGGTTCAAAAATTGCTTGACCTTGTTTTAACTTGTGCAGAATGCTGCTTAAGCAATAATGATGATTCTCATATGCTGGTACTCGCCCACAAAGGGGGATCGGCCAAGAACGACTGCCGAGGCTGCATTCGAAGCTGCAATACGGTTGAGTTTTCGGCTGTATTCGCACTGTTTAAGGTATATTGGAAACTTGCAAACGAGAATCGTGAAGCACCTGTCGTTCTGGGCACCGGTCCAGACCATTTTAAAGGCATATGTGTCGTTCTCAGCTACTTGATCGAGGCGCTCCCGCATCGTCTGCTAGGCCGAGAAAAGAGAGCGTGTGCAAGTGATCCGCTAAAATTCTTTTGTCATTGTTACGTTCGCTTCACTAAGGGTGGGATATCTGACTGAAAGGAAGTCGATTTTAGAAAGGAGCATTTGCCTGGAGCTGGTACTAAAAACTTGGGGGGCTTGTTCTCTGATATGCATGCTACTGCCTAGTGGTGTAGGACATTATACCCAAACCTGGAGTTCATGCGCTAAATAGCACAAAATGCCACTAGACTGCTTCCAGTGATATGTGTGATCACCCATTCTCTTCGTAAAGCTTTTGAGTATTACATGAGTTGCGAACGAGAGATAAGCAATGTCCAGAAAATGGGGAACTGTGCCAGATGATTCTACAATTTTAGGGCTTAAAGCAATGAAATCGTGGTGGTTTAGAAAACAAACATGAATAGCTGCATATGTGGCATGATTCCTTGCAACCATGGCCGATGTTTTGAACAGGCACTATTGTTCAAGTCTAAAGTACATAGCATACTCCCAACTTCAACCAATGTGACAGGTGTGAAAAATGCGGCCTCTTGTCAGTTGCTTGAGCTCATCTGTGTATTTGTTGACGGATTTTTGTAGCTGCAATGAAGAAGTAGTGGGTCATGCAAAGCTCCGCAAACACATCGTCAGTGCTAAGCACGAGACGCTCGGCCCAGACGTCGCTGCTTTTGCTGACTAGGCCTACCAGCGTTGCCATCTGGTGAAACTCGTCACCAGATTTTGGAAATTTGGTGAAATTCTGGAGCTTCTGGTTGCCAGGCCTGGAAACTTCCACACCAGCCAACATCTGGTGAAATCTGGGGAAAATCAGTCTACCAACTTACGCCTACCATGGTTGCTCATCCCATAGAGTTTCCCAATGTACACTAGAGGGAACTCTGGCGCTAGTGTCTATGGGAGCTGCAATTAGAGGCGAGGTGTGCGCCGACTGGTCGGCGCGCCGCCGCTGAGAGTTTTCACTGCGCCGCCGCCGCCGACGCGAACTGATCGGCGCGCCGCCGCCGCCGCCGATGATTTTCATCGGCGCGCCATTTATGCGCCAATACTGACTTTTCACAGATTTGTCTTTTTCTTTTTCATGTAAATTTATAGCTTCGTTTCACATTTTATGTAGCCAGTATAAACCAGGCTTCTTAGTTATCTTCATCCAGCTTCAGAGACCGAGAGTACCACTATGAACAGCTGCACAAGTTCTGCGGCCGCTGCATGAAATGATGTATTGTACAAATTGACAAAAAATAAATGTAACAGTTACAGTAAAGCACAGACGCTGCCATCTTAGGCTTAAAAGCAATTTTTGCTGGTTTTATATGTCGTAATTAGCAATGATTATGGTCATACGACGTTGAATGTACTGGCCCAGCGTGTGGATGCATGCGAGTTCACCGTAGCACTATTCGAATATTTATATGGATGCAAAACGGCGTCATTATCAGTCCAAGATGGCAGCCTGTGATCGTGCCCGAAACAGGGCGTATATACAGAAGAAATGAAGTAGTAGCAGTGCAGCACGAATGCAGTGCGTTATGTGAAGGACTACACAAAGCCCCGAAGGATGAAATCGAAAGGGAGAAGTTTAATGGAGATTAAAAGCGTCGAGGCATAATACATGCTCGAACCTACTCAGGGTATATCATCACCTGTCCGTGGTGTTAAAGTTGATGATTTCCGAAGATGACCACTCATATGCAGCGTCTCAACATGCTGCAGAAAATATTCACCACCTGTTTTATTCTTTAACCTCCGTTGGTACCGGCCTTTTCAGGCATCAGATATCCGGGATGAAGATGCCAAGGCAGTAAGATGGCGAGAGAGAGAGAAAGGAAGGCTGGGGGATCAACCAGATCTTGGCATCCGGTTTGCTGCCCAGCACTGGGGGTGGAGAAATAGGGGCAAGAAAGGGGGTGTAGAGAGACAGAAAAGAAAACGCATGTGCACTCAGGAGTAGGATGGCAAACTTAACAGAGGATTTATTGCGTTCTGTACAGACAGGGCGAGAGATCTCTTGCGAATGAGCTGGGTGGCTCATTATAAAGTGTGCGTTTTGACTAAATCAGGTAATGGGTCCAGAATGTGCTGTTGAATCACGGGACACACACACCATTTCTGACAGTGCCGCTCGCACTCACTCAAGTCAACGTCTTTGATAGGGGCGTGGTCACCACATTGGACCTGTGACGCCAATAAACCATTGTGGTCGTCTCGTCGAACGTCTTATGGTGTCAGAATGCCACCTCACTTTCCAGCTAAGATGGACAAAACACGGCGGACAGCAGGCTGGCAGCCCTTTGGTGACTTGTTTGATGAACAAAGAACGCCTCTCTCTGCCGTCAGCCTAGGCGCCCCTCGTAACTACGCTATCCAGTGGTGAGCAGAGGCGTATTAAGCTTGTCTGAGGCCACCAGTTTTAAAAATAACAAAATAAAATTTTTAAAACTTGCCAGCAAAAAGTTTACAAGAGACGGCTGGATTCGTCAATAATGCGGAGACAGACACTTAAGCGGCATGTCATATATGACGTAGTCCAGCAAACATATTTTCATCACGTAACTTCAACGGACCTACAGGCACTGGGAAAGATGAATAATAATTGTTGCGGGCAGTGGTGATGTACTTCTGTTGCGAAGGTAATGCTCAGAATCAACAAAATAAATCTTAACATTATATTCAGGTCTTGATAAACAGTAAGTAAAGTTAGAAAGCTCCTCAGGTGGCCAAGTAATAAATTACTTCACCATACTTTATGGTGAAGTAATTTGCAAGTAAATAATGCAACCGCTGTTTAATTGATATTCAATGACGTGACCGCAATCAACGGTGTGTCTTCGCTATAAAAACTGGAACGTTATCTGCGGACACGAGCGGGGAAATGCAGCGGAGAACGAATATGTCACGTAATAAAAGCGATGTGATGTTGCACATTTTCGCCTCTACCACTCCGTGCCCTTTCGCTTGCTCGCGATGTATTCGAAGGAGCGATGTATTCGAAGTCTTGGGTAGAAGTCGAGCAGAGTAGCCGGGGCTGATAAGAGGAACGTTTATATACACTATTTACACACTAAAGGTAGCGTAATACTATATGTTGATGGTAGCATCATGGAAGCTTGATGGGAGCCTCTGAGAGCTGTATCAGAGCGTCTCTGTGCTCGCGTTTTAAGCCCTGGTCTTCCTAAAATTCTCTGCAGAAGAAAACAATGGACAGTTTGCAATAATCTGCAAGGCAGCTTTTCTGTAAGGTTAGTTTTTCAAAACTCTCGTTCACAGACTGCTTTTCTCGCTCATTTCATTTTTGCCATTCCCCTTTTTGAGATCTTGTTGTACTCGCGTGCCTTCGCTAGAATTTGGAGAGGTGACATTTTGTTGTACTCGCGGGCTCAAAATGAGAAAGAAAAGCAGTCTGTGAACGAGAGTTTTTGGTTAAAAAACAAACGTTACAGGAAAGCCACCGTGCAGATCACTGTAAACTGATAGACTGCATGTCCATTCAGTTCAGGGCAGTCCAAAGGAATAGACCTCTCCCTTTTTGTAAACAGTGTGACGTCACTGCGGGCACCCCGCCCCCTACACCCTCTCTCGAAACAGGTGCTGGTTGGCAAGAAAGTTCCTCCGGTGGCATCTTTGTGCATAGCAGAGCTGCTTGTCTGCATTCTTTCGACAGAAATTTATACATTGCTATGTTCTAAAGTTAAAGCTTTTGAAAGAAGGGGGTCACTGAGGGGTTACTGCCCATAGTGTGGAAATTTGCTCATCGCAGTTGGATGGACGGAGGAACTGTTTAGAGTACTGAGAGACGCGACTAACATGCAGTGGGCTTCACCCACGTAGATGATAGCCATAAAAATATCTGATATTTTTTGAAAGCGAACCTTTTGAATGTACACGATTACTGGCTCTTTGAGAAATATTTGCATGGCATGGCTGTAAACTTACTCTATTTCCAACGTGGCATGTGCAATACGAGGTACAGCATTGGCGGCAGCATGGTTTTGAGCTGCTGTGCGCAAAGTCACGGATAAGATTCTCACTCATTGCCCAAAAGTCTCATCGGAGATAAATGAAAAAACACCACTTCTTTCCATTGGTTAGACTGAGGTTAACATATCCTCGTGAAAATCAAAGTGAAGTTCTGCCGCTGTGTTTCTCAATAACCTAGTAAAAATTCATGTTATGTAAAACCCGACATCTTGATATTATATATAATATTATCTTGCACAGTTATCTTGCTGCATTTGACACCTATAACGTGTTTTCGTACCTATCGCTCCTTTAGGCCTGATACACAAACTTCTAACGCGCATTTTCACTTCATAAGGATCGAGTCGTAAAGTATCAAGTAGATGAGAAACCAAAATCTTCGCTGTTTCCATTAACACATATCAGGTATCCGATATTACGAGTTATAGCCGTGGTGAAGCATATATGCAGATTCGGCAACTCTACAACATGCTTATAGCTCATGCGTAGTCGTATATATCACCAGGAGATCATGTACTTTTATTTTTCTGCAAGCCACGCATACGTTGAGATGTACCCACTCGCGGATAATCGCGTCAAATGCATTTTTACCTTGACTAAAATGTCAGATCGTAAAGTTATATCGACAATCTGATATTGAAACCGGCTTACAACGAATACCAGTGTTTTCGCAAACAGGACGCATCGCATTATTCACACTGCACACACCATGCACAATATTCCCAATTTTACCGCCTGTAAAGATGAACCAATATTGTCGATGCCTTTTAACGCACACTACACGCCACCGTCAACACTGCACATTTTCAAAGAAGATGCCGCTGTTCCTCGCACAGACCGCCACGTGTGTTCACTTCTCGTAGATAAGCAGCCAGCCGGCCAGCGTAGCGAACATTTCATCACGCACTTTATCACACACCTAGATGTTCTCTGACACATGCCACAGTTAATGTTGCCACTGTGAGATGAAGATTACGCTTTCAAAAGGAAGAAAAAATTGCCCCAAGTACCGAGCGACTGCACCCACACAGGCACTGGCAGGAGTGTTTTGCCAACCACCGCCTTGCACGTGCACCGGTGACGTCACATGGTGACGTACCCCGGTAGAGGTCTATTGTTGTCTTCATCTCCGTCCGCCGAACAGGGGGCGGAGGGAGGGGGGTAGTGGTTAGAAGAAGGCGCGTAATTTCTGCAGCCCAGCAGGGAGCGCAGGGCGCAGCGAATAAGGATAAAAGAACGAGAGAGGGAGAAAGCGAGAAAAAGTCAAATACTGCCTTCTTTTCAACCCAGGAAAGAGAGAGAATGCACGTTCAGTTCGCCACACGGTGAGAGAGAAACACAACATAGGTCACAGTGCAATATTACGCACAACACAGCACAGTGCAATAACATTGCATCGCACGTGCAGAATAGGGTCTGCAGTGCTAGGCAGGCTAGGGCTTGAGGGAATGGAAGACTTCCAAGCACCACAGAGTGTGGGAAACATACCTGACGACGGATCCCAAGCGCGTCTCGTGGCACGTCGAACAAATCATGCAGCCTCGATTTCAAACAGCTCTTTCTAGGCCGTCGTCAGTCAGGCGTGTCCAAAGAGTTTTTGACGAGGGGAGCCAGCAGCCCTAAAGAATTCCAAGTATGACTTTTGTGTTGTCCCCACTTTGGGCGCACCTCGAGAGCGTTGACCCGGAACAAATCAGGGTAGGCTTAGCTGCAATCGTCCCCCGCGTCCAAGCGGCGCCCAGCCAGGGAGGCCGATCTTAACATCTACAGACACACACACACAAGCACGCAAATATTAATATTTCACATCATCGGTCATTTAGTGAAGGTCATTTCATTTCCACATCCTTAAATGAGAGTTATGAATAGTTGATATCCAAGCATTTTTTAAAGATAGATGACTGGTGTTTATCAAAGGACCTAGAATGAGTTCCGGGGAGGGGGAGATATGAACAGTTTTATCATTTGAAAAATAAATTTTTTGGCTTTACAAGCCGGAACGTCAATACGACAACAAGGCACGCCATAGTAGGAGGTTATAAATATTCGGAACCATAGGTTGGCAAAATAAATGGAGCCTATATAGACTCTCTCAGTAAATGTGCTTTTATCTTTGGACTCGATATAGGGCCCAGCCTATAGCCGGTATTTTGGTCACATATATAAATGACCAAAACCATTTTTCTCTGAAAAACATTTTCGCAATAGACTGCTTTCATGGAGTAAATCAGCCCGACATTTTTCGAATACACCTGAGGTAGTCACCAAAACGCCTTGGACGTTCGGCGTGGAATGACCGATCAAACTTTACGTCGATACCTATCACTTTTCGTCTCCACTGTGTCTTTCCAAGTTCGTGTTCTTCCTTTCTTGACATTCAACTTCACAGTAATTTAACAAATCCGCATTATATTGGTTCTATAGAAGAAGATAGCTTGTGGTATATGCATCTTAAATAAAACTTGGCCGTGTACTTACGCCCCATCTCACTGTTTTGTATCAATCATTTCACCATTCTCATCTCACCATATTGCCACGTGGTTGCGACGGCAAAGAATATGGTACTTGGGTTCCTTAAGACGACACTTTTTATTTCGTGAACGTGTGCCTAGAAAAGTACAAAGTACTAGAAATTCACGCTTTACGCAGATAGCGGTAATTATAGAGCATTGGTCGTCGGTACTATGATCTGCGTGAAGGTACGTCGCTATATATACCCGTGGCATCGAACATCATCAGTATTGTAGGTGTCTCAAGCTTATCAGAAGATTCTAAAATAATCTAGAATTTTCGCAGACAGCCAAGCGTGCTTTGCACAAGGCAATTGATTAATATGCGATGTTTAACGTTTCAAAACCACCATATGATTATGAGAGATGCCCAAGTGGAGGACTCCAGAAATTATGACAACCTGGGGTTCTTTAACATGCACCCAAATCTGAACACATGGGCATACAGCATTTTCGCCACTATCGAAAATCCAGCCGCCACAGGCGGGATTCGATTGCGCGACCTGCGCGACCTGCAGGTCGGCAGCCGAGTACCTTAGCTACTGAACCACAATGGCGGTGCCTTTGCGCTAGGCAGTGACATAAAAATACAAGCGAAGTGGCAGTACAATAACGTTGCGATAAAATTTCAGCAGATGTGACAGGCTCCACTGTGGATGTTATTTTCATACAGAACCGTCAGTGGGTAGCCACGCGTTGCTAGGTGGATCGACATCTTTGGGTATTTTGAGTAGGCTACCTGAAACATACGGCGTGACGACAGCACTCACGTTGACTGTAAATTTTAGCGAAACGAAGTGCAGGCTTCTGTTGGATGATATGCATATTATTAAGAAGCTGTTGTGTATTCCTCAAAGGTCGAGATCATCAATGGTCGAGCAAACCTTCACTATCACGTGCTAGATGAAAGGAATATATCTATGTAATGTGTACAGCCAGCCTATAGACCGCAACCACAACTGACGGTGTGGGCCGACATCACTCCTGTAAGTCTATATATTTAGAGTTGTATCCGTTACAGTAAAAAGTAACTAAATACGTTACTCGTTACTGTAATAAAAGAAAGGGAACGTTTCGCGGCTTCACGTTATATATATATATATACATAAAAAAGGTAACGCATTACCATTACTGTAACAAAAAAAAACAACGAATGTTACCCCTGCTGTAGCTCCGTAATCATCAGTTTTAATCAATGTGTCTTTGCGCAGAAACCCACAATGAGAATTTTTAAATTTCAAATTTATATTTCACACGTACTAACCCAAGCAAGGATTATACTCAATGTTGAATTAACGAGAATTATTTGTACAAATGTGCTGAACCTTAGCAATGTTATATAGAGGCTTAATGACGCCTGCCCATGTGATGGCTTCTGGCTCTGCAGTGACACAGGGCGAAACCATTTTTTTTCCTTGGAGCATTATACGCAAAGTGAGGTTCAATAATCTACGGCATTCACAAAGAAGCTATCATTGAGCTCTCAAGAAATTTACAACAATCGGCCTTTTCTTGATCCTTCAGCACCTTCAATAAAGCATGTCGAAATCGGTACTGTTCGTCCTAGCAACCGAAATGGCCCACCGTGCGCCAGTAGGCAATCACGGAGGCCTACGGAGGCCTACATTGGTGCCTTTTTATTGGGGAGGGGGGTATTGGGAGATGTCGTGGGGAGCAGGGGGGGGGGCACTTGCAAGTTTGTGACACCAGATGTGGCTTATGGGCGCGTAAGTTTAGAAAAATCACGAAGGGGGACACACATCTTGCAATAGCAGCCATTTTGTTTTAATATTTTGCAGGTTTTATTTTTGTTTATATAACAATTAAAATCATGCCGAGAAATCAAATTGACAAACGAACGTAGGTTCCCAGCACTCGTAATTGCATTCTTCTGTTGAGTCTTTTCCGGAACCAGTCGACAGTGGCAGTTGCGATTTTAATTGTCTCATACACCTGATGGGTATTGAGCACGTGTACACGTTACAAAAAAGCATTAAAAGTTGAATGTTTTATACATACTTATCAAGCATTCTTATTTGTGACGTTTTTAAGAGAAATTTTAATGGGGCCCACTTGCAAGGGGTGTTCCCCTCCCTTGACCGAGCACAAAGGGGTCGGGAGTCAACGTTCTCTGCAGGCGTAGTCAACGGCCCTCAAGGTCGTGACCAGTGTGGACTGTGTATCTGAGCAAATATTGCATTTGCTCTCATCTGCACATATGGCCATCGACAGGTTTTTGTCTTAGGGGTAAGCAAATCCTTCTTTCAACTTGCATCATGGCTGAGGGAGGGGGTCATGTTGGTGTCGCTAGAGGGGGTAAAACTGCTGCATCTTAAATAAAAAAAACAAGCAAAGTGCTGCACATTCGTGGTAGAACATGGACATATATTGAAATACGCGTATTTTATTATGAAAGCGAAATAAAAACTATTTTACAAAACGCTTTGCATTCAATGTGATGTCGACACATCTGTGTAGTGTCATTAGTGCAATTTCGATGAAAATCCCTGAATTTCAACTAATTCAGTAACCTGTGGCAGAAGAACCTTTTGAATTCTTAGTTTCGGTTTCCGCGCCGCCGGCGCCGCCGCCGCCGATGAAAATTGGCCGCGCGCCGCCGCCGATGAAATAATCGGCGTGCGCCGACGACGCCGCCGCCGCCGACTCTGAACGACCCCCATGCCGCCGCCGGTCGAAATCGCCTCGGCGCACACCTCTAGCTGCAATGCACAGCGCTTCAGCGAGCATGGGAATGATGGGTAGTACACACATTTGTCTAAACTTCGTACTTCTGGCCTGCTTTTGGCTCCTTGTGTGTTCGTGTGGCTTGAAGCTGTTTTCTCACGAAACAAAAATCAGCAAATGTTCAGTGATTGCGCTTCACCACCCTATTTTTTTCAAATTACCTTTCCGAATTGGGTCAGGAAGTTCAAAAGGGTTGAATCTTTCTTTCAAAACAAAATCAAAACTCAGCAATAAACGAAGCCGCAAGTACGATTCGTCACCCGAAAGTACGAAGACTAGGCAAATGTGTGTACTACCCATAATTCCTATGGTCGCTGAACGATCGCAGCGCCAGAGTGCCCTCTAGTTAATTTTGAGAAACTCTATGGCTCATCCAAACTTTTAACACTAATAGCGCCTGTGACCACCCAATTCTAAGGCTTGCACAATATAGTTTATATTCTCATATGCCTATTGACTTGTATTATTTGTCTATTGACTGTACTCTTCATTTAATACCTGTGCTGCTGCGCCACCGCTAGGGCATAGTTGGAGTGCACGTAGCACGAAAGCTTCTTTCTACAACGCATGCCTAGTTAGAAGAGGCTTCAGTAGACGGCGCCAGCTGTTATAGTGAAGGAATGCAGTTACCGTGGCAAGAGCAACGCTGGTTGGGTGCGCTAGGCTGCCGACACCTTCCAGTTGTCATTGTTGTCAAGAGGCCAGCCAGCACACGTGCATTTGCTTCAGTCGGTACGATCGGTACAGCCGCTCCGCTCGTTTTGCAGCTTTATAACGACGTCTAGCCTGTATGAATTTGGTGGCCTAAGATCATGGGCAAATGGCATCGTGATTTGGTAAGTTTGTCAGTAATTATTTATTTGTGTTTCTTTATTCACAGCGTTTCCACAAATGCACCGATTCTTTGTTCTAGACTCAACCGCTTAACGCTGTCGCCATGAATGGTAAACGCAAGTCAACTTCGGACGGAGATCCGGGAGATGAGAATGCAGGCTGTGCCAAGACAGTAAAGAGAGCCCGAAGGT
This sequence comes from Rhipicephalus annulatus, assembly GCA_013436015.1. Taxonomy (NCBI): domain Eukaryota; kingdom Metazoa; phylum Arthropoda; class Arachnida; order Ixodida; family Ixodidae; genus Rhipicephalus; species Rhipicephalus annulatus. The sequence continues at coordinate 270,013 of WOVY01012968.1, forward strand.
CCTATGAAGACAGCAGAAAGTACCTTGAATTTTGGGAAACAGAATTCCCATGGCTTACAAGTGCAATATCACAAGGTACCAACCTTCCATTTTGCAAATTGTGTCGCAGATATCTGCAACCACCTCGTGGCACTCTAACTAAACATGCTTAGGGAGGTCAGCACAAAGGGACTGTAAAGGCTGCACCGGTTTCTAGGACCCTGAATTTCCCGAAGAAGTCAAACCTGTCAGATGAAGTAAAACGTGCCGAGTTGGAGCTAGCCCTTACAGCCTGCTGCCACTGCTCTACATTGGCAATTGACCATTTAGAGAAGTGATAAAAAAATGAAAAAGGGAGCTCTGTTGAACACCTGAGTCTTCACCGTACCAAGTGTACTGCTATAATCAATTCTGTATTGTCTCGTTCACTTCGAGACGAAGTCGTTGCTGACATAAAAGGCAAAAAGTTCTTCCTTATGATGAATGAGAGCACGGACGTCACAGTGGAGAAATTGCTCGCAATCTGCGCACGCTATTTTAGTGAAAAATCTGGCGAAGTGGTGACTGCATTCTTGGGTCTTTATCTAATGATCCATGCCACTGGCGAGGCACTTTTTCAGATTGTCAGGGATTGCCTTTCTGAGTATGGGATTTGCCTTAGGGATTGTGTTGGCATTGCATGCGATGGTGCTGCCGTAATGGTCGGTGTACACAACAACGTCTGGTCAAGAATTAAGGAGGAGTCGCCTAATTGCATCTTGAACAAATGTGTATGCCATTCCTTGGCTATTTGCGTGCAAAAGGCATTCGGAACCCTGGCTTCTAGTCTCGGCTATCTCCTTGCCGAAATCCCAGCGTGGTTTGCAAACAGTACACTTTGACGTCATACTTACAAGGAACTTTTTGAAAACATGAATGAACAAGATGCGGGAGCACAAAATGACCAGAAATATTGCAACATGCCTTTTTTGAAGCTATCTGCCACACGTTGGCTGGTTCGAGGGCATGTAATCAAGAGGTTTCTCCGACACTGGAACGAGCTGAAGGCTTACTTTACATTAGTTTGGAGAAGGTACTCAAGAAGTCAGGTACAAAGCTCGATTGATCCATGACATGTTGTGTGACGATGCAAACTACCTTTACTTCATCTTTTTGTCTCCAGTCGTCTCGGAATTTGAAAAAATTGATGCTTTCTTCCCATCAGTCAACATTGATCCAGATAAAATGTACAAAGAGCTCGACCTACTTCATCGAACACTGAAGTCAAGAATTTTCTACAAACAAGGGCACCGACTCTCTGTGGGAGTGACAGACTTTGGAGCTCAGTTTGTCAGTGAACTCCTCCGTTGTCAGCATCAGGAGTCTAATCTCAACAAAGCTGCCATGCAAGGGTTAAAACAGCGTTTCCAAGAGTTTCTGATGGACCTACTGAAAGAAGTGGAAAAGCGTCTTCCCTCCAATCAAGCCATTTTTCAGGGCATGAGTGGACTTCATCCTTCGCGAGTGTTGTCCCAAACGGCACGAATTCCTGTTTTACAACTTCCACTTCAACATCTGACCAAAGAAAACCTGGACATTATAGAAATGCAATACAGAGAAATCATTATGCATCTCTAAAAGGAGGAGGCCGTCTTTGAAGGCAAAATTCCTGAGAATTCCCCTGCATTCTGGGCCGGAATTTTCAAATTCGAAAATGGCATGGGCGAAAAGCCCTACAAGGAACTTGCGCTGTATGCACTGGCATGCCTTTCGTGCCCCGTGTCCAAGGAGTGGTGGAGCGTGTGTTCAGCCAAGTTACACGCGTGAAGACGAAGTACCGAAACAAAATGTGTCTGAAAATTTTGGATACAATTGTACGAATTCGCTCAGCGTTGTATACCAGAGAGGGGTGTTGTGTGAAGTTCAATATTACAAAAGATATGCTGAGCAGATTTGGTTCAGACATCTACAATGCCGCAAGTGATGATTAAGGTATAAGACCAAGTTTGAATTGCGAGTTTTTTTCATGTGTCAAATTTTTGCTTTTGGTCATGATCAATGCGCAAATTATTGCCCGTAATATTGGTGAAGAAAGTTTCTGTCTATGCAGTTCATTTCTAAATGTGTCATTGCAATAATGACAACAAAATGCATTTGACATTTTAAAGAAAGTTGGCATTGAGTCTGGCCTCTACACTACATGTGCTTGCTGGGCAAATGATCGGCACTGCATCGTAAAAATATCCCGTCCGCGCTCATGCAGCGAAACAACCTAGAAAAAAAAAGAAAAAGAAATGGCGGGTTGGCGGTCAAGGAAAGGCATACTGAAGAAGGATCTAGGAGGGTACCAGCTATAAATATCGAGATTTTTAGCGCTCCTGATCCTCGTGTGTAAGCGCTGTATCTGCGTCAAAATTTTGTTTGATTTTCTTAGAATATATATCTTGGTATTTTTCCATGAGGGAACAATCATAACTTTTTGCTAATGACATTTTTTCATTAAAGCTTCTAGTGCTTATTTCTAAAATTTTTTCCCAACACTTGACAATATACCGTAAAGGCACCTCATCATGACTGTGAAAAATAAAATGAGTTCTTTCTGAATGTCGACTTCCTAGTCCAGGGGCTCGACGGAACACCGTCTGGCAAGAGGCATAAACAATTTTTCGGAATAAATACACTCGCTCTAGTTGCAACGTAAAAAAAACTTCAGCGAATGTTTGCTTATTTTAAAAAAAACATGTTGCTTTCGGGTCATTTTATGAATTTCGCAACAATTTAATTCCTGGTGTAATCTGGAGAAATTTTAGTGAATGTCTGGTGTCGTGCCCACTTTACATTCTGGCAATGCTGAGGCCTACCTACGCTCCTACCTGGTCTCAAATAACAGTTCTGGCTGTCTAAGTGTTTATTATATTTAGTGGAGTTTGCTGAGTCTCCTCGTAATCCTGGAGTTGCGAAGCCGGACTCAACCTACCACCATAAACACTGCATCTGCTACAAGCCCTCCACCTATGGCTTCCCAGGCCATCGTGTGCTCCGGCGCGGTCCGTCAGCGGGACCCTCCCATATTCAACGGCACTGACGATCACGACGTCGACGACTGGCTGGCTATCTACGAACTCGTGAGTGTCTTGAACAAAAGAGGCGAAGCCACGAGACCGGCCACCGTCGGTATTTACCCTCAGTGGCACTTGTTGTGTCGGTGGCGCGTGCCGGCGCACGTTGCGTCTCGTGTTCAGTCGTCGGGCCCTCGCCGTCAGACGCCGCTCGCCGACACAACAATGGCGACGAGGATGTTCTTCGCCTCGGTTCCTACCACAGCAGAAAGAACCCGTGAGGCCTAGCGCTCTTTGTTTGCAGACTCTGGCAAGCTCTTGCCTAGGCCTTCGCCCTTGCTCCGCTCCACACCTCTCTGTACTACCTCTCCTGTCAGCATGGCTCTCTTCGATTACCTTCCTGTCTTGCTCTAGCTGCCGGGGCCGCCCCTGGTTCCGTGGACTCATTAGAAAAAAATGTTTCAGGCCAACCTCGAGGCGGCTGGCGGCAGCGACTGGAACGACGTGTGTCGTGCGTCGGCGCTCCTCAGCCTGCTGGGACGGAAAGGACAGCGGAGGTATTTCGCGGCAGTCGAACAGGAAGAAGCCAGATACGAGACGAGCAATGCGGCGTCTACTCCGAGCAACGCGGCGCCAATTACGCCGGCGTCTGACCCAGATTCTTCGGCTTCCGGCCGTTACAAAGTATGACAGTCTCGTCAAGCAGCTCGACCGGCTTTTCGCCGCGCCCAATAATCCGCTAGTTGAACGTCACGAGTTCACTAGTCGTCGTCAACTCCCCGGCGACAGTTTCCTCGACTACGTGACAGTCCTGAAGGAGAGGGGGCGCTGTGAGCGCGCGGGAGCGAGCGGTCACGCTTCACATTGGCTCCGTAGGAAATGCTAATTTTCGGTGGACCATCGACCCCTACAGGACCAATTTTGGTACGTGAGTGATCAACTTGGTGAGTGGACCACGTCAATGCCAAATTTGGGTCATTTCACCCAATTTTGGGAGTTTTAGACTGATTTCATGTGCGAAGCGGGCGAGGCCCCGCTATGCCTAACGACGGTTACCTTCGCTCCGACCATGTGCTCGGTCGGCCCGGCACTCGGGGCGGCCTTGGAGGCCTCCCCAGAGCTCGCCGGGCTTTGGAACGACGAGAACGACCAACACTACGAAAAATTCCAAGCCATGGACACCTCGGCCACGGATATAAGTGCGGATTCTGCTCGCAAGAGGCCGCACGGTCAGCTAGGCCTAACCGCCGCGAACAAGAAAGCCGCCGAACAACCGACTGGATCGCGACTCGACGCCAGCGGGGACTGCTCGACGACGATCGGCGACGGTTTTCTGACCACCACCGGCATCGGACAGTGTGTTACCGCGGTGAACACTACTGTGACCCGCCAAACTCGTGTGCGAATTGGACTGTAGTGGCCTCTCGACGCGAGAAGAAACGGCAAAAAACGGGCAGCCCATCGCAGCGGGATACCCTAACTGCAGGTGAGCCGAGCAAGTCTCTCTCGGCTTCGAACGCTAAGTTGAAGGAGGACCGTAGGCGCGAACAGAAAGCGCAAGTACGTTGCCAAAGTGAACGCTAATATGGCAAAGTCAGCCCGCATGGCTACTTCGCCAAGAAAGACGAGCACCGCGTGGGGGACTCGTTAGTGACCACGCTGCGCACAGCCATCATAACAGCGGCTAACATTAAGATCGAAGAAGCGGAAGACGATTCGTTTGCGCCGCACGCCGCCCATAACATCATAGTGCTGAGCACTCCTAGCGAAGCTAGATCATTTTGCTACGGATCGATCCGTAATATCACGGTGGAGGAACGCACGTATGAAACGTTTGCGTATAAAAGCACCCCAGATAACACCTCACGGGGTGTAATAAGTGGAGTTGGCAGAGAGAAACCCGAGGAACAGATCACTCGATTCTTAGCGAACAAGCATAACCCCACCGTTATGGCTGCACACCGGCTCGGAAATTCTGAGTCGGTTGTAATTGAAAGAAACAAAGTACCGCGCTTACGTAAAGTATGACGGCTTTGTCACGAAGTGTACGCTGTACAGGCAGCACCGTGAGGTGCACTACATGCCGCCAGATAGGGCACAGGAAAGATGTGTGTCCAACTCCGAACCCTAGGGGTGTGTGCTTCGCTTGCGGTAGAAGAACCCAGGAGAAGACCATGCAGAATACTTCAAACCAAGATGCAAGTTCTACGGCGGCTCCACGTCACAGGCGCGGGCAAATGCAAGAACAAATTCAAAACGCCGCTACAAATCAAGCAGGGGCAGAGGATAAAACAGAACACCGAAACTATAACCGAGATGGCGCCCGCGAAAGCGCCCGGGGAGGCTGCGCTTTCTAGAAGATTCGACTTCTGGGAGCAGCGGCACACGTCACAAACAGAATGGCGTGGCGAGCCGCGATAGGAGCAGAGCAGAACCGGAGGACGTGAAGTGGGCTGACGTCACCTCCGGAAGACCAAAAGAAGCGCGTCCGCCAAGACCGGCGCCGCAGGTGCAAGCGCACCTGAGCCTGACAAACAAGTCTGACATCAATCGCGCGGCGATGACGCAAAAGAGCGGGGCCCCGATCAGAGCAGCAGCTGCAACGCTGAAGGAGCCTGGCAAAATGCCAAGCGGCGGCGGCTGCAGCGAACACTGCAAGAAAGAGACGTGGGAGTTGAAAGCTACTGTTAAGAAAATGGAGAAGGCGATGGAGGAACCCCAGACAGCGATGGCGGCGACACAGCTCACCATCAAACAACAACGAGGCGTCATCGACCAACAACGAGACGCCATTAGAAAGCTTCAAGAGGGGTGATCAAGGAACGAAGCCAGCAACAAGATGGCGACAGACGCCGATGAGGATGATAACGGAACCCCAACGAACATCGCGGGCAACGCCTTTGTCAACACTACAACCCCTAAGACCTACCAATTCACCGCCAAAGCGAAGACTCCGACAGGGCATCCGTGGTTGCGGTGGTAAGAGGGTTGAAGCCCAACCCGAAGAGGAACTAGAAAAGCGAAAGCAACGAGGAAGAAGATGATAGCGCCTCGGTCTCATCTCGGTGGCAGCTACAAACAACGGAGACGGGACCAAACCTCTCGGCTACGGGAGCTTCAGTAAGAAGATCGGTCGGAACGCGAGAGCTATAAAGAAATGGGGCAAGAGCTTTGAGGGCCTCGAGCAGAGAATCCTCACGAAATGCACCCAAGTCATCCAACAACAACTTGCCGAACGATTCAGCTCCAAATCGAGCAAGTGCTAGAGAGGGCCCTGAGCCCCGAGAAGCTGCAGCCGCTATTGGTGAAGTGGTGCATCGATATTGCCAAACACACAAATGCTCCCCCTCATAATGGACAGCAACAACAAGATCAAGATCTGGACTGGACGCCAACGGGTTTCGGTGCTGAAAAGCAATCCTACAACAGTACTTGAGATCGCTGGCA
>WOVY01012969.1:0-153841 GCA_013436015.1 Rhipicephalus annulatus
CACTGTTAAAGGGAACACGTGTGGGAGCAGCATGTTTATATTTTCGCTATCTTACGGAATCATAGCGGATTAGATATGCATAAGGCTACTGGTGGTTAAAGGTTCCGACTCCTCTTGACGACTATTGACTTGCATGAAGATTGTTTCTTAATCCACTTGCTCTTAGAGGGCCAGGAATATTGATGGTGCGCATTTTGAGTGTTCCCTTTGGGAGTGGACCACACTGTACATGTAGTTGAGTGACGTGGTCATGAACGCTTAGCGCAGTGGGGTCGGGGGGGAACCCTGGGCCGTACGTGCCCGAATCTCTTCGTTCCGTAAAGTCTAGTGAAGAGGAATGCCCACTGCTGCAGCGACATCGACACGTTGGCGCCAGCTAGAACTGCCTGGTTGCTGCTGCTACATTGCCCGTATTCCCGGCCAGATTTTGTTGCTATATGGTCCCGCCGCCGCTGTTGCCGCTTTTCGCCCTGCGTTTACATTACGTTTTGGGGGAGACCACTGTGTTTTTTTCCTCGGCTCTGGAATTGCTTAGCCGAAAGCCGCCGTCCGTCATGCCTGACGACGCTGTCTCAACACCCCCCCACCGGTTTTCGTCACCCAGGGGCTGTCCCGGCGCCCAGCTCCTGTGAGAGCCCGACATCTTCAGCAGCACCGACGAGAAAGACGTTGAGGATTGCCTGGAATCCTATGAAAGAGCGAGCGCTACCATTATAAGAGTTTTAACTATCGGATAGTCTAAATTTTCAGAGCCATCCGCTACGGCGTTTATCAATCATCGTATGGTGGTTTCGGGACTAAACCCCACATATGAAAATACACTGAAGAATATTGTCTCCATTATTCTAGGTTTGCTGCTGACGCTTTTCATGACGTGAGACTGGCTAGATTTCTTCTATTTCTGTTTCTTTCTCTCTGTCGGTATTTCGTTTTGTCTGATAGTATCATTCATTCCCACATCTTTATCTTTATTTGTTATATCTCATGTTCTTCCATTGTTGTTGTTTTGTCTTTCTTAGTCTTGAAACTTCACCATCAAATGAAGGGAACCTTTTTGTCTTCTTCGATTCGATGCGCGCAACAGTTTTTGCTTCACACACGAATGTTTGTCCATACTGCTGTTATCATTACTCTTTATACATTCGTTCCCCCACAGATCGTTTATTCTGACCATACAGATGTGTCCTTTCGATGTGCCTCCATTTATTTTCACGAGAAGCACTGCCGCGCCTTATCGGTGGTCTGGATATTTGTCGACGCCAATAAATGAAGACGGCGTTGTGGTTTCGACAGCCGCTTTGTCCCAGGCTGTCAAGTGACAATGTTTATCGGCATGTGAATCCAAGGTTTCGGTGGTGTTTTTATTGTCCATCCGTACTGTCGAGATGGTATAACCAGAGTGTATTGGCAGTGCGACTACGGACCTCCTTGTATATTTGAAGACTGCAGTATCATGCGTACGTGACCCTGTATGACGGAGCCTTTTATGCGCAAATATATTGAACTTTAATTTACGGTAATTCAGCACTTTCTTTCTTTCCTTTCGCGCCTTCTTTTTTTACCATTTCGACAACGAATTCTGGTATTAGGACGTTCATCGACATGCTTAGCAGGGCAGCAGTCCAGTTGTTACATTCGCTACATAAACACGTGCATTAAGACATAGCCGCACATTAAAAAGCCCACATGGTCTGAATTTTCGTAGACCTCCACTACAGCTTCTCCCATAATCATAGCCTCCTTTTGGGGTGTTAAATCTCGACAATTAATGTTATTATTTGCTGCAGGGAACACAGGCGATGATTGTTTCATATCCGAGCAACAAGGAAATGTGCCATCGTAAAATGGCAACACGAGTCGCTTCGATGAAAGATGAGCTTGTTCGATCAGAGACAGCTGCAGATCGCCTACAACCACACGGTCGATAGTGCATCAAGTTTTTGGAAAATAGTGCATACATAATCACATCTGAGCAGAACACTTTTGAGGGCAGCATTTCTGTGAACACTCACTACGCACGGCGTTTTCCGCGTATGGTGCCGCCATAGAATTCGGGCAGTTACTAAAGCTTCGCTCAAAAAAATTAATAATGAGGAAATCTTGAAGAACTATGCTCTCCATTGTACTTTACTAAGGTAGCGCTGCAGTCTGTCTCTTCCAATGATCTTGTAACACTATGTGAACGATATAGAATATTACCACTGCTCATATTTGAGCATTGTACCTTCGCCATAGACGAATTCCGACAGTTACTTTACAGTGAAGAATTCTGATTAGACAATTCGGAGTACGATACACTCTACTATTATAGCGCAATAGAAGGCCCGTTGTAGCGTGTTGCCCACGGTGCCCTCGTACGGTTATGAACAAATAAATCGTCCTAATGGCATATAATAGCTTGCGCTACTCCCTCAAACCTACCTAATTGTACAATGGAGTAATGCAAATCGTTCAAGTCTATAAGACGTCAAGCAGTATACTTTTGAGGATTACACTGAGTGTTATAACGATCGGTCGGCGCGAGGCAGTTTTCTACAGGAAATGTGAACAATTGTAATTGTGGGCCGCGCTAATACTAGTATGTGCCTGAATTTTTTTTACTTACAATGGAGCGTACACCGCGTCTGGTGGCGTTTTCGTGAAGTGTGGCCGCAAAAAAAATGTGTGCACTTTTATATGCGAATGCACTTCTCAGTCGGGGCATGTCAGGCGTCTGTTGGTGTCCGCGTGCCGGCAGATGTTATCTCTCCACTCTCACTCTCTCTCCCCAGCAAGAGCTGCGGGGGCGCCCGCTTATCCTCGCCACTTATCAACCGGAGCTGGTGGTGCGGGCGGAGTAGCGGAAAGTGAGTGGAGACACGGAGCACGCTCTCATGTGTGAGGGTGCTCGCATCGTGGAAGCTCGGTGGAGCTTCTGCGTGCGTGGAGACAGTATAGGAGAGGGTAGGTTAGTGCTTCGCCACTCCTTCTCTCCCCGTTTACTTTCTCTCCTCTTTGCGCCCCACTCTACTACCGTCCGCTCTCTCCTACGTATATAAAAAGAGTGATGAGTGCGCCTCACTCTCGACGACCGTTCGCTGGCTGATGAATGTGTAAATAAATGGTTACAGCACAAATCCTCGTTTTGTCATTAATTTACGTCATAAAATTACTATGCCGTGTATTTTCGGCGCCAGAAACGCATTTACATGTTCTCATGATTCCCTTCGGGGAGGCGGGGGAAATTTTTCAAGTGAAGCCTATTTTATTATTTTGTGGAGTCGTCCATTGGCAGATTAGGAGCTCTTCTGGTGGCACTCTTATTCCTCCATACGGAGCAAGTCTGCTCCACTGGCAGAATCGAAGTGATCTCATTGTGTTGCCAATGACAGAACCGGAGCCATTCCATCGCGAGATTACTCCACGGAGCAATTTTTTCAGCTACAAGACAAGCGGTAGATTCGACCGGAAGTCGCAAACGTGTTGCCAACGATTACAACTGTAAGCGAACCAATGGACACCAGTCGCGTCGGTCACTCCTCGCGTTAGGCTATACAGCGCTCTCGTTTTCCACTAACGCCATTGCGTAGGGCGAGGCAAACAGGGGTCCTAGGCTTAGAAGAGTAGCTGTTTGGCAAATTGTTACATACTTAGTAAACTACAAAAGCCACAAAATGTCAAAATAGAGAAAAGCCGAGCAGCAGAAACAGAACCAGAGAGCAGAGACGTAGCTCTAACAACTGAAATACATATTATATATAATTACAACTGAATTACAACTGAAGTGTAATTTAATAAATGAGCTCGAATAAAAAAAACCGTAAATGGTTATACTTTGTTGGTTGTCTTCTTCAATGTACAAGTGCGCTATACACAAAGCACGCTTTACAGGACAACTTGGCATTCCTGTTAATTGTTTTGGAGAGCACTTCGAAATAACAGAAGTTATTTGTTATTTGCGTGACAATTAGGCATAGCTTAGAATGAATACTTTAAATGCGAACGATTTTCAGAGGCGCGCTAGATGACTACGACAGCTTACCAGTAATTGCGTATATATATATATATATATATATATATATATATATATATATATAGTTGAAGCTCCTATTTATTTGGAAATAACGGTAGCTCTTTAGCTTTTTTAGCTTAACCAAATGGCTAGTGAAAGAGTTTAAGGTTTCCACGATATGGGGGGACTGATATTTAAGATTCACCGGCTTTGACATGACTTTGTTGGCTTAGACACCTCAATAAACAAATTCTATTCATCAACGTAAAGTCGCGTTTGTGAAAGGCTCTCAGAAAGTGAATAAAGAAAACTTTTATAACGCATAAATTTTTTCTCAAGCCTAGAAGTTCGTCCATTGAAAGAAGCTTAAATAATGTGAGAACGTGGTTTTTGAACTATACACCATAATGTTTCATTTATAAGAGAGCTCATTTCTTGACTTCGCGAAAAAACCTCTTATAAACTCTTTTCTGCAGTGCATTTCACTTGAGAGTAGTGACAGCCCACTTTTAACGAGTGTTGTTTTTTCCCTGGTTTGTTTAGTTTAGAAAACTTGCCTCAACATTCTGGCTTGCAAAAGCACTCTGGCTTCTGGTGTGACAAGATTTTTTTTCTCCTTAATATTTTGATTTCCATCAGACCCACCTGCCACCATGCAAAAATGAATCTAGCGACATACATATTCGTGCAGTTTGAGCTCTGTTTAGAATGTTTGCATTGAGTGGCTGCATTGCTAGGCTAGAATTTGTTTGTCATAAAAAAAGGTATTTCATTTGAGCTGGGTCGCAGGAGCTAAAGTTTCGACAAAGGGACTGGTCTTTGTCAAGCTACTGTTTGTAAAACTTGCTGTTGGCTGACTTGTATTTGTGAAAGAGAACTAAAATTGTAATTTCATCGCTTCAATCTTCTTCTGAACGTCCACCATATATAGGCGTCTGTCGTAGAGAGTCCTCAGTTGAGTGCGGCTCTTTGTTCAAAAGTGAGCTGTCCTCGCTTGAACTGAACACGTTAAAAAAATGACTGCAGACCAGAAGTTTGGTGCAGACCCTACGATTATCGATGGTTCGGTTGACGAGCCACGTTCTAAGACAAACGTAAGAGTAGTATATTGTTAATTGCTCTAAACAAATGCAAATAAAGGAAATTGAGCAAACATTTTGAGCCTACGATTTCATTCTTTATATGTAAAAATAAACGGGACTGAATGTTGAATTAGTATTTATGACAATCTATTTGAGTAATGGCTACTAAAGCTCGCACAAAACAAGATCTTACTTAATTTTCTTTTTTCAAGTCTAGTATCGAGTGGCCCATGACTATAACGGGCGAATTTGACGAATTTGGCACATTAGTAGGCAGTCTACTGTAATTCGCCTCCTCAAATGTGTTCTATCCATGGAGCACAATCTATGCAAGCAACGTCTAGTCCTTGTCAACTCTAACTTCCTTTCTTTGTCCGTGTTGTCACTGATCGTTTTGAAATCATTCGATACGGTTTCATTTGTGGAAATCGGCTGTATGAGCCAAACCGTGTGGCATATGTCAAATTTCTTCGCAAGATATCTTGTTTGTTGTCGGTTGCTGTTGTTTGTATCCTTCTTGCTTTTCGATGATCCGTTGCAGTACTGTCGAATCACATCACTGTGTGGTATGGCGGTGACAGAGTTGCAGCTGAAGGGGCCCACAAGTCATAGTTCGTGTCTATTTCAGGTTTTATTGCCTTTGGATACTGTATACTTCGTGTGGTGTGTCTAAACCTTCCTAGTTCTCGTCTGGCATGCCAAGCTGCGAATATAGAGCCTTCTCTTCGGTCACGGTGGCATAGCCAAAGCTTCTAGTTAAAATGTGGTACCTTCATAGGTGAAATCATTGTAGGAATAAATACGTTTATTAGTGTCATGCAAAACCCTACTTAAATTGCTTTCGACGTATTCTCAAAAATAAATAAATAAGTTACTAAATAAACAACGAAATAATCAAATAGAGTTTCATGTCTTTGATTAGCTATTAATACACAACTTATGTTACTTATGGTTAAGTGTTCGATCGGTTGATTTCTTTTATTGAAATCTACATACTCTAAGCTAAAATGAATTTTCGGTACATTTAATCACTATAATTTTTATTATCTGGCTGACTGATGCATTCATCAATATTCGAATAATATATTGTTTTAATGACGTATAAATAATTTACAATCTGACTTCTGAGTACTGGTGAATGATTAAATTTAGTTATTGATCGCAAACTTGCTTCTTTGCTTGAATGACCGATTTACTAATCGATTGATTGAACTCCACATGCGCAAAGCTAAAATATACTTTTTTATAGATTATAGTGTTTGACATCATGGGGGGAACATTCACACGAGTAACTGCATCAGTTATCAAGGGGCCTCACTTTTCTCCTGTTAGGTGGTCGACGTATGCTACCTTGATTGTTCTTTTGTTATAGTAGACTACAGTAGAATAGAAACCAGCCATCACCTTCTCGGTGCGATGCTCTCATTCTATTCATGTTTATAGCAAGGAAATAAAAATGAGCAAGCGTTACTGATTTAGGGGAAATTGGAAAAGGCCGACAAGTCACGAATGAATTTCGAAAAAGAGGTCGGAAGACTGGGCGAACGACATTGAATTTCAAAGTTTGCTCTCGAAGCAAGCATTTCTGTTCGCTATCGACGTATCAATCAAAACTGTTTGAAAAAAACAAGAGGTACAACTAGAAATATTTCCCTCGGAGTGATTTATTGCTATAGGCTCTCACCGGAAAAAACGCCGGTGAATCGCGGTTCTTTCACAACTGAGCAACCACGCCGTGTGCATTCCATGCACTGCCATGGCTTTCAAACTAAGGACGAAGCATCGACCGCCGCATATATTTTCCGGGTCGATATTCAAATCGACTCGTACTCAACGTCGACTCCCATTGTTGTTAGACTTGTCTTTTTGTGTGTGTTTTCGAGCACTACGCTCTGTTTACCGAAAGACCATTGTCGAAACTGTGGGAGGGAAATGAAAAAAAATTCAAAGAGGAATGCTAGGTGCATGCTGGTCGGCCTGTTTTCGACGTCACCTCTCCACGGACTTTAAAGCCATTTACCGACCTGTCAGCTTGAGTTAAAGTTTTGGAGCGTGTCCTCGCCGATCGCACAGTAATGAAGCGCTAGAATGTTGTTTTGATGGACTTGTGTTTGTCGCGCGAGGTGCGTTTAAAATGGCGGAACGGGGGTGTTTCACAGCATACGAATGCAAAGAGTTCTCTGTATAGTACATTGGGACTTCGTATTAGTTTTCCTATATTCAGTTAAAAAAAGAAGAAAAAGACAATTTTGGTGCGAACTATTTTATGGGTAAGCAAAACTGCTCTCAGCGTGCTCACGTGTCATACCGTGTCGAAATATGTCTTGCCTCCTTTTCATCATCATCATCATCATCAATGTCATCACCATCATCATCATGACCAGTCTGTGTAACGTCCGCTCTGGAATGAAGTCATCTTCGAAAATTCACAATTGGCCCCATCTTGGTATCTTACTTCAGTACGGCGCACTATATCGGAATCTTGCACCTCATCTCTCTAGGAATCTGCCTATATATCATAATCTCTCTATCTTTTATTATGCGAATCGATGGCGCATTGCGCCAGTAACGAAGCGCGATTTCGAGAAAATATCAGATGAATTGCACACAATGTGAACAGCCGTAAAAATTAGTGATTGAATCCACATTACGTACAGCCGTCAGCACCTTTAACACGAACCCTTCGCCGCGTGTCCTGCAGCAGTTTGATTGACGTTGACAACCGCGTACGTTTGGGTTCTGTTTCAAGATCCTAACCTTACACCGCCGATGTATACTATCCAAGCCTACCGAGGTATTATCTCGGCAAAAAGCGCCCAGCTCTTCGTGGCTGGCATCAACCAAACTAGCCCTGGTCACGCATTGACGTGTTCGCGTTGAAGGTGCTGAGGGCTGTACAAACTAGGGTCTGCAAAGCTGATACCTTTAAAGCAGGAATGTATGGCCCCAAGATCGTGATACGTTACACTCCCGTACATAAACCTATTGCAAAATAGAGTCCCCGCAACAGAATTTTCAAAATAATATAATGGCAACTTGTCAGTGTTTTGTATGTTCTAGGGCTCAGTTTTTTTTATAAAAGTATGGCTTTGCTGTAAAATTTGTATCTAAAATAAAAATAAGACATGTGCATTACACTGTGTGCTGCTTTTCTTTCTGAAAACTAATGAACAGTGTTTTCTTGTGTATTTTTTCATACGCCCTTCTGAATTATTCTTTGCATCATGCTGTACTGCTGATAATAATAAATAGATCGCAGTGGTGCGGTTGCTGTAAGCGTCGGGTATGTCACAGCATTTTTCGTTCTCGTAAGACATTTTCTAAAATTGTAATAGAGCAAGAATGAATTGATAAACCTGCTTGTACAATTTAAATTTTATTTTAGTAAAGCTTGTTTAGCAAGTTGTTGCATGTTGCAAGAAAATTAGACGACGCGAACCACCGGGGAAGAATGGGCGAAAGGAAAGAGCGTCAACTCGCAACTAACTTTATTCTTGCCACCGCAATATCTACCATGCCGCAGATGCGCAAAGCCACACCGTACGCTACATCCCACAATCGGACACTCGCAATGCACTTGCTTGTTCAGAAACGTGTCGAAAAAATAAAATTCAGCTGATTGTAGTACCACCGCCGTATCAATAATACAGATAGCTTTTTTTTTCCTCCCTGATGAGGTATTCTTCTAGTATGTCTTGGTCAGTCATCTCTGTTCTCCTGCCTGGAGTGGGGATATTATCAAATATTGCCTGGCATCCACACGCACTGCACTGCATACGCAGGCTTACCCCATCTATTGTCTGACATTGAATACGCAATCAGAGTGATGTCAGTATTAGACCAACTGTTTGCCCGTCTGACTTCTTTTCGCTCCCTTCCCATTCTTCTACTTGCAGCAAAGAATTCTCACTGTTTGTGATCGACAACGAATCTTACGAGAAGGACGCCGTCCTGTACATCGAACTCGGAGAGCCTAAACTGGAGGAAGGTAATGTTCGGTGTCCTCACCGCACTGTCGTGTTATTTTTCCTCCCTCTGTGTCGGTGTTTTTCTTCACTACGCTTTGTAGCTTGTTGCACCCTTGCAGTGGTGCACCTAGTCACTGCAGTTGTCAGCCGCATAGTTGTTGTCAGCCCGTACAAAAGCGGCCACTGTAGAACAGAGAACAGAAATTCAGCGCAGCGGGTTTGTGATCGCTGTGGCTTTTCAGCTTTGCGACTGATTAGAGTGGGGACTGAAACGCCAGTTTGCTGCTAAGCTTTATAGCGCAAATGCATTGCGGTCCCAACAGATATAACCATGCTGTGATGAAAGAAATAAAGGTTAGCTGAAAGTCTTCGTGATAGTTACTTCCTGTGTTTACTATTGCGGGAGGCTATCCTTACTTAGCAGTACAATTTTTTTAATCACTATGACGAGTGAATTGAATGTACAGGCTAACGTAGGCCGCACATTTAACTAAAAATAACGAACGTGAAGTAATCAATAAATAACGTTACATGAACCATACTTAGCGCCATTGTTTAAAGAGAGAAGAGAACGTTGGGTGTAAAGGGGTGCGTGTTTGGGCGTTACAGTGTTAATAATTCTTTGTAACGTGATTTGGAACTTTTGTCGTATGATGAAGACGGCCCCAATTAGAACGCAGTGTCAGTATAAGGATATTTTTAGACAACATTTTTAACCACCTTCTTTGCACGAACAACATGCGCTGTCGGTGATGTACAAAAAAATAGTTTTTGGAGCTCGCCAAAGGTACTAAGTGACAGTTAAAGAATTAAAACAATGAGTATCATTTTGTTTGTTTTTTTAGAGAATGAGTAGAACGTTCCAGATTGCTTGAAACTTCGGATGATTTGTGCTGGGATATTATTCTTAAAAATGTTTGAGGTTATAATCCATTTCTAAGTTTAGAAGAGGAGAAGATTGTTAAGATAGCTATAGAGTAAGAAAAAAGGTAAACGACTTGTGCAGACTAGTGAAGAAGAGTGAACTGTTTCACTTCTCCTTAACGATCATGGCGTCACCTCGCTACGGTATAAGCGCACCAAAAGAAAACCGTATAGTATAGATGAGAACATCTAGGTACCCGAAAACGAATGAAAAGAGTAGCGTTCAAATGCGCATAGTAGCCACACATTTGTGGGTATTATAAACGATCTCTTTCGGTACTAGTTCATCTTAGACTCCGGCTCTAATTCAAGTATTCCTTTTTTATTTTTAACAAAACAAGTCGTGATTGACAAACAGTCGTTTGAATAGGCAGGATTCCGAAAAGTTAACGCGAATGTTGAAGCATACGCTGACACAAATCCGGGAGCCAAAACTTTTCTTGCATTACAAATACAAAATGTTGTTTCGGGTCGCACTTGCAACCTTCTTGAGTGGTGACTGGTGGTCGCCATATAAGCCAGCTCAGGAGCAACAAATTAATGCTAAGCGAGTTTAGGTTCCCCTTACTTTCAGCTCGTTTCGATTCGAATCGAAAGTGAACCGAAATCGTAACCAACATCTTTTACTACTTTCCTTTCTCTATCTTTCTCTCTGTTGTCGTTGTCGTGCCGCGTGTGGGTGGCGCTGGAAGCATGAGCAACTTTTGTCGTCACGTGGCTGACCTGTGTCTCTCTCGTCCCTTGATGAGGCGTGGTGTCCCAGATTTTCGTGCGATGATTTGGTGGCCGCGCCTCTCGTATAGGGGCCATGTGGCAACGCCCATCAGCGATGCTCCAACAAGGCACGTGCGCAGTTCGAGATGGCGTCATCACTCATAGCGCTTTCGAGTCTTCGCTCAAAGCGTATAGAGAGAGCTACGCGCCCTGCGATGCCGCGCCGGTGTTGGGCTTTTATAACCCTTGACCAAACGAGCACCTACCGAAAGCTTTGAATAACGGCTTTTATCAAACTCAGAACGTTGTATAATCTTGTTTCGCTGATTAAGAATCCGCAACGAGGGAGTGTGGGGACCGAAAGAAGTTATAATATTTGAATATGACTATATTTGATTTGAGACTTACAAAGAGGGTTCAGCTTAAATTGAGGACGACGCAGCGAGCAATGGAAAGAAAAATGGTAGGTGTAACTGTAAATTGTAGGGGCTGCAGTATGTATAAATAAATAAAATAAATCAATAAGAACAAGAGAGCAGAGTGGATTAGGGAACAAACGGGAGTTAAGGATATCATAGCTGAAATCAAGAAGAAGAATTGGACATGTGCTGGGCATGTAGCGCGTAGACAGGATAACCGCTGGTCATTAAGGGTAACTAACTAGATTCCCAGAAAAGGCAAGTGGGTTAGGGGGAGACAGAAGGTTATGTGGGTAGATGAGATGAAGTTTGCGGGTATAAATTGGCAGCAGCAAGCACAGGACCGGGTTCACTGGCGGAACTTGGGAGAGGCTTTTGTCCTGCAGTGGACGTAGTCAGGTTGATGATGATGATGATGATGAGATTTTGATTGTTTCTATTAACTGAAATCTAGGCAATAGAATTGGGAGTCGATCAAACGTTTTTTGGCGGTGCAGCACTCGGAAAGAGACGGACTGTAGTTTTACCCCGAACTAGCTCCCCGACACCAAAGCTCTGCTAGCCGTAAATGTTGGAAGGTGTGATTGTGGCACACTCCGGGAAACGTACATCACTTATTTTGGCTGTACTAGCTGTTATTCGAAATTAATTATTGGCACTGAAATGAAGGCAATAGAACTACACTGCTTATTCCCCTAGTTACGATGAGATGAGCCTTGCAAAAATTTTAACAGCGTAGCTTTTGGGTATACTATAAGCACGTCAACAGTCAGTCTAGCGTTTATATACAAAGATTTCTAGATAGCCAAGTTTGAAGAAAAAAACAAGTAAAAAATATTACGGCAGATTCATCAGCGTATCATTATTAAACAAGAACACGAAAGCACTTCTTTTGACTAGAATATTGATGTGGAGAGATGCTGCGATGACCATCACGTATGCCGCTAAAATTACCTCCTCCTACCCCGCGGCGTGTTGTACGGCTGCGTCAGTTCCGGTTGTAGATGTCACGTGTTTTCCGGACATGGCTTATGCGGACACCAGCCGAGCACAGAGTTTCGTCACCCTAACCGAAAAACTCTAGTCACGTTACAAATTTGTGTGAAGCGCAGTTATTAAAATTCGCGCACCGTTTTGGCACCTGCACACTTTATTCAACAATACTATACTGGTTTATTATAGATCGGCTAAATAAAAATAAGAGCTAATACGTTGACTTATTGTGACTGAGGCAGCCTAAACTAGACAGAATAATCGCAAGTGGTTAAGTATTGCTCGCAGTATCTATGTTAGCTTAGTTCGATTCACTCCACGCAGGGTTATTAGGCTTAGACGTCAACATTATAATCAGCCACATACTAATCGAAGTGTTCCTGAGCAAGAATCAGAACAGCCTTCTGACGTCAGACTGTCTTGAGTGCATGCGTCAACTCGTGAGGGATTCCAATCACGGGCGTCTGAGTTGTGATCCGAGTCGAGCCATTTCTGTGTCAATAACTGAGTGAGTTGGCCGACCTTTACGTACTGTACCCCTTGGCTAATTTAGCTGCGAACAACAACGATTTTCTAAATAAACGATCCTACAGAAAATGAGCCTGCATGTTCGCAATTTAGACGCTGTGACATAAAAAAGGCGCCGGTAGCAAAGACTTAGGGATGTCTCCAAATTTCTAAGACATAAAAATGCCGGAGAATGAATCCTTGAATACAACTTTTGTTCATAAATGAATGCTCGAGACGTGAAATTTAACTGGGACATTTCTATCGTCGTGCATTTTCGAAACAGTGCCAGCGTGATATGTCCTATTTTAGTGACGAAACAACGTAGACGAAATCGCAAGCATATTGGTGCAGATACTAATGGCATCGTTTAACTAAGTTTCTTGCCAGATTTAATTTTTTTTTGCTCCACTTCAAGCACTTAGCGATATTGAGCCTTCAAAAAGACACTGGGCGTTTGAAGGTGCATACCATCATTCGCGCAATATGCTGTTTCAACAATTCTGCTCGACAACGCAGGAATTTGTTTCGACAGATTGGATTACGTCTGTGCGCAGCTGTTCTTTTGCGTGAGTACGTGTACATAAAAAGGGCGTGTCATTTTCTGTGATTCGAATTGAGCGCAAAGCTCGGAACCCTAATTACGTTCGAAGGTACGACGGAGTCTGCAAATGAGGTTTTGTTTGCCCAGTACCCAATTATGTATA
Organism: Rhipicephalus annulatus; assembly: GCA_013436015.1. Classification (NCBI taxonomy): domain Eukaryota; kingdom Metazoa; phylum Arthropoda; class Arachnida; order Ixodida; family Ixodidae; genus Rhipicephalus; species Rhipicephalus annulatus. Next base: position 13,306 of record WOVY01012969.1, read on the forward strand.
ATGAACACACGAAAGAAAAGAAAAAGAGGGGGTGGGTAAGTATTGGGTCGTTACTTAATTGCAAAATACGGAGAGGAAATGTAAAGGGTTGACGTGACTAGCTCAAACGTGAAGTGCGGACATTCGATTACGAAAGCCTTACTTCTCTTGTTTTTTGTTGTTGTTGTTGTTGTACAGTTCAGGCGTGCTTTGAAACCTATGATGAATTTATGAACGACAAAAAAAGAAAGATTACTGCTTCCGTGAACGCATAGGAAAGAAGTGTGGAGAAAGCACGGAGACAGAAATAGCCGCTTAGAACGGCAGCGTCGGTTGCAACCTAAGGATAAGTGCATGCTCCGTTCTCCAGATCTACGACATGCCTGACATTTATCTGTACAAGGCGGTAGTGGTATACCTTCCCTCTTTTCACACCTTAAGAACTTTTGGTTGCTTACGTTAGTTCGGCGCGCACGAAAGTTTATCGTGCATATCTAAGAGAGTATAGGTCGGCGAACTCTTTCACAAGTCTACTCGCTCGGACTCGCCAGATGGAGCCGTGAGTCTGAATCTAAGTGAGTCAGGGTGAATAAGACTTCGGTGAGTTGTAGTCTGAGTGAGTTCAGACTGCCGGACATACGGATATATTTGTTAGGTGAGTCTGACGGAGTTCCATTTTTTTTTGCCTACTTATGCCTAAGACATTACGCTTGGTTGAGCAGCGCCATCGGAATCATTGGGGAAATTTGGCTGGAAGCTCAAGTTTTTAAGTACGAACCAGTGACCCCTAAATGTGTTTGTATGTGCGAAATAACCTACTTGAAACGCGCGAAACGTACTTGGCGTCATGACAATGAGCAAGTGCAATTGGATGTGAATTCTGTGATAATTTTTTTCTGGATAGAACAGCGACGGCAGTGGACAGCGCTTACGTTTAATCTTAGGCTGGGATCGGCTATAACTAGATTGTTTGCAGAACTCTGGACACAAAAGAGGAGGCGGAATAGCTGATAAGTTTTGTATAAAAATCTTCTATTGTGTTCGAGTGGTCAGTTCTTGCTTTCTCCCACGATTTCGAGTCAGTGAGCCTTTTATTGAAATACTAGTAATTTTTAATAATTACAGAACAATGAAAGCAGAGTAGATACATCATTAGAACAAGAAGTATGCAAAAAAAAAAGGCGTGCGACTAAGTTGAAAACTCGGCTATTCTTGTTATCTGACTGCCATGCAAGCATCACCACATACGGGGATGTTCAAATTTTTCTTTGTCATTTATTGCGCTAGTCTACATTTATCAAACAAAATAGTTATCATAATTTAAGAATGACACCCTGAGGCAATGTGACTTAATTTCTTGAAAAAAAATGAAGTAGATGCCGGTCGTAAGCACGTCTGTGTGCGTTGCTGGTTGTCTCTGCAACTGGATTTAGCTGATAACACGACTTGAAAGCATATAGGAGCAAGTAAGTTGCCAAACATACTGTGATGGCAGTATCACTTGACAGGTGATTGCATAGAAGCCCTGTATTTCAAAAAACTTCCCTTTACCAACTACCCGCGCAATAACTTACGTCAGTCCACGAAAAATCAGCGTAATAATGCTCAGGACGACACTGGTCGACATTACAAAGTCGGTACTATTTCGTACTGAGCTATGGAAATATGGTATAAAAGTAGTTACCGGCGAATTGTATAGTTATACCCTCTCATTCATCGCTCTAGTTAGGAGAGACGAAAGCGGCGTGCCTTGTTGGCGCTAATGGGCTTTTTTCTGATTGTTGTTTGTGACGTGTCGTTATCACGTGACGTGGCGTTATGAAGTAGTTGTGACGTGTCGTGTTGTCGTTACAAAAAAAAAAAAACCTCATGCGTGAATGCATACTCGTTATCATTGTTTATTTGTGCTGCGTACTTCAGACTTAAGAAAACAAACGAATGTGCTCGCCAGAAAATGTATCTGCATGTTTCTAACTACTATTAACAGTGTATACAACGCAAAATTCTGCATGATTTTAAAATTAGAAGTAATAAACCATGCAAAACGGCAGTGTTATGGTTGTAAGGAAAATTTCCGATTAATAATCACCCTTGAGGTGCGGTTACAATTATGAACGACCGGCAAGGAATGATCAGTAATAATAATAGCGCGAAACACTATATTTTGTTTGCTTTCATTCAAGCCTATTCGCGTGCTTGGCTATCCGTGATTGCAGGAACTGGGGTAACGTGTTATATTAATAGGCTCTGGTTAATAGTACTTTAAATTTCACACACGAAAAGCTACAAACTGTACTCCACATAAAATCCTAGAGTGTTTTAGATTATAGTGTATTACGTGACTAATTTTCGAAAGCTACTCATTCGTGTTGACCACAACGAAGTCTCACTAACATCAAATGAGTTTGCGCATCGCTTAGAAACCCACACACGAACTGTACTACATGCGGCCACAGTTACGGTAAGGTATACAGTTTCTTTATATTTACTTTTTAGCGTCCATGCATTGTACAGGTCATCTAAAGGTTCTAATGAAGCAGTTCAGTTACTTCAATTTGATCGGACTACTCCAAACTGCTACATCGTGCAAGACAGCAAAACAAAACTATGAGGCACCACTTCAGTGATGTTTCAACAATACAGTGTAGGATCGGGCTCAGGTATTTCAGGTCGGTTAAGGTTGTGGGATTAACTCTACAGTGACCGCCACGGTAGAAGTAACTCTCTTAAAAAACGTTATACAGAAAGTTGCTCATGTTGTTGTAAGGAGTGGAAGCATTAGGTTTTATCTTTTTCGTCAGCACTTTGACACAGAATCCGAGCACAGAAGGCAGGTGAAGAAATACCTGTCCTAGGAAAACGAATGCGGGTAGCTTTGATTTCGTCAGAGTGAACAAACCTAAGATCGAAATCAAAGTTTGCGAGCCACGTTTACTCTCCCTCACTAAGATCACCTAGGTACAGAGACTCGCAGACGTGCTCGTGCCAACATTTTAAATTTTTGGTCGACTTTACAGAATCTCTATTTCTTTTTTGCAATCCAAATACCTAAGAACTATGAGCTAACGTAGCTACTTCAGCGTAATTTAAGCAGTCGAGCCTGCACATCACTACTTTTCACGATAAAGGGCAGTTAACCTAAACGAAAACGCTGTTTTTATATTTGCGTTGTGCTTGAGTTATACCGAAAGACTAAGGCCGATTTAGAGATAGCGTGGCTCGTGGAAATTTCAAAAAAAAACAAGCAATATGTGTGACATTTTGCACGAACATATTCTTAACTTATCACCAACCATTAGCATAGAGAAATAAAAAAAGGTGAAGAGTGGACACTCTCATAGACCCCAGCGGCCCAATCGACTCTTGCACACCTAGTGGTTGATGAGAGCAAGTGGCGTGCGCTTCCGGTTTCGGTTTCACTGGCGCAAATTTTGAATTACTTTGCATAACCGACGTTTGGCTATGACGAAAGTTCATGATTTCAGACCACTATTCATCGCCCAAATGGATAGTTTTTGTAGGTCGTTTTGATTTAGCGATTCCCTGTTTTGTTTTGTTCAGTGGTTCGTGCGAATCGGTCGTGACGTAATTTTTATTTCGATTAAGTTATAATAAAAAGAGATGCAGGTAATGATTATTCACTACGGTTTTATTCATCGCGCTTGTGTTTTTCTTTTGGAACAAGTGATCAATGTATATATCAGTCAAAGAAACAGAGCATCCGCAATGTTTTATTCAAAGGCAAGGTAGAGTATGAGAATATAAAAAGCACAATATGACAAAGGTAGACAACAAATGCATCTCGCCTTACAAATAAATTGTAACAAATATTGTAACAAATGCATAGAGAACACAGACAACGCACACATCGCTAGAGTTGGCAGAAGCCGAGAAGCTGGTCAAGTATGACACACCGGGCCAGTGGGTAAGTAAGGATCTATGGCAAAAACACAGCGCACAATGCTGATGAAGGAGGAAGAAGTGACATATACACAGCAATGAAGTCGCGAATCACGCCTGGGCTTAACCGAAATAATGCATAGAAAAAAAGAGCGCACAGAAACCACACGACACAATATAGCAGAAAGGCAAAGGTGCAGTGTGCTGCCTGTGCTTAAGAACAGCTAGTCCAAAATGAAAAAAAGCAGACTTGATGCCTGCTTGTCCTCAGAAACGTAGGGCTTTGCAGCTTGCTCACTACGTGAAAGACAAACTTTATGCTACAACACTGGCAGGTCTTGTGGCATTTGTTATGCGTCGCCTTCATCAAAAACTAAAGATCCCAAGTGATTTGCGTCTGGGTGTTGCTGTGACGCTTGCGACCTAAAATAGATTGTAGTCATCACTTTATCCAGAATTGTGGACTTTAGTTGGTGCTACGAGAGCGGTATTACAGGTCTAATAAATAGCAGAAGGAAACCACTTTGGCTCATTATTATTCACAAAGGCTCTACATCGTACGTTATCACTCACAAGCTATATAAAAATAAAATGGCAGCGTCCGCAGCCCCATCAAACGCTACAAGTTTGGGTATTCTTTTGAAAATTTTGATGGGCAAGATGAGGAGGTTGATGAGAAGCTAAAATACGAAAAGCGTGATAACATGAACCGTGCCCACTTCATACTGTGTTCCTTACCCGCTCGAAGACATTTCAACAAGCGGTTTTGTTATCGATATATTACTTGAGCTGGAGAGATAAAGCATACACAGTGACCAAGCGACCCACAGTAAAGTGTACAGTTCGCCCGTATTTGCTACAAAAAATACAGACAGGATACCCAACATTCTTTTTAAGGTTATTCAAATCACTTCGAGCGAATACACAGTGTTCATACTCCTCATAGCGGGTAACCAAAACAATGAATGCAACGAAGGAGTGGTTAGTCCAGTTGAACTGAATATAAGCGTATAAGACCATAATGAAGTCTGCTGTAACGAAGTAATAACATAACAAAGCTATTGCAGGATTCGGCTCAACTCGAATACTTTAGTGTAAACCCGCAGCTAATTGCTAACCTTTGAACTTGTCAAGCTGTATGCACGAGATTGAAGACTGGAACCTAACCCTGTCTAAGTTTCGGTTCACAAAACGCACATGCCAACATAAACGAACCCGGCAAAACATTTTCAGAAACTTAGCGCGACACCCAGCAGAGCAGAAATGAAAATCGCCAACACTTGACAGATGGTGATACAAAACATCGCACACTTTCAGGTGATGAGCAGTGGCCTCAATTATGGCAAGAAAGTGAGATTCAAGTTGTTGTACGTATGCAAAAGCTGCTTCTGATGGCACAGTGAGATTCCCAAAAGTTTGCTGGGGACGTGGTATGCTTTGAGCATTGTGAAATACTGGTGGGTACCCTTAAGCGTCTCACTGTCGTCTTTCAGTAACTGTGGGCCACTGCAACCGTCACATGCATTCCGAAGGAAGTGTTTGATGAGAAAACCAGCTACATAATATGCAGCGGAGTCATCGATAATATGGGAGTGAATGTTTGTCGCAAGTTCAGAGAGATCGTCTAGAGCGGTAAAGTCGTCAGGCTGTGGCTGTGCACACTCCTCATTATCCACAAGACACGCACTGGTGAGGGAGAATGGCGAGAGCTGCTCCTGGAGGAGGTCACATTCATCATCCTCGACATTTCCGTATTCTGACAGCTTGAAGAGTTTTCTTATGCAGATGTGCTTCAGGCCACAAATAAATTGTGCTACATTGAGGTTGGTGTTGCAGCCATGTTTTTGCCTAATGTGGCCAAATATGTTCTCCAGAGGATCCTGTTGAAGCCTGCGTGTTAACAGGTATTCAAAATTGTAATTTTTGGAGAGGTCGTCCCATAGTTGACAAATTGCCTGAATTGTAATTTGCCAACCTACGATGGTTTGTGGTTGACGTCTGCCAACAAACTGCCATGATGCAATCCAGGGAAGCTGGCCTCGGAGGAAGTCAATCAGCTCTGAATCATTTTTCATGATTGCATGCCGCAGCTTTTGCGAAGTTCTTTTTTTACTCGAGCTGTTCAAGGCATCCAAAATCCTGTCCATACGATCACAAAATTGAGCTGTAGTGATGGCCGAGGCAGGCAGCACCTTCGCATACACCATTGCCGTGATAGCAATCGAAACTGATGCACTGAGGACCTGAGTTGCTCTGCTGACCTTCATATTAGAAAAAGGTTTCTGATGAACGTGCCGTTCAGTCAACTTTGGAGCCAATCGCAACCGCAACTCATGTGAGGATTGGTAAAGGCTTACAATGTGCGACCAGTTAACGATGTCATCCCCAATGTATAACTTGTGTGCTTGGACATTACTGCGCGTTGTTTTAATTAAATGCGGAACATCAAAAATGTAATATACCCGCTCACCATTAACTTCAAAAAAAGGCTTTGCTACAGTCACTCTTAGTTGGTTAGCGAGACTTTCATTTGAACTGCCCTGGTCACAAATGACTGCTTTCACTGCAATATTAATGCTCCTAAGCTCCAAAATGAGTGACACCAGCAAGTTATGCATAACAGATGATGGTGTTGATGTGTGCCCTATAGTAAAAGCAACCGGTTGAACCCACTTTCTCGAAACACCAACAAGCAGAAAAACCAGTGCTCGATCAGCGATGGTTGAAGTGCGATGAGTGCCATCATCTGTAAAACCCTGGACAACGTCTCTTGAAGCATCATAGTACAAATTCTTTTTGAGTGCTATTTCGTCGAAAACTAAAGCGCACACTCGGTCCCGTTCATTCCAAGCATAAGTATTTGTTGCAATGGAAGTAAGGATTCCTGGAATTATGCCTGGAGTCATCTTTACATTAGATAGCCACCTCCTTAATGAACGCCGGGAGGGCAAAGAAAAATATGGAGCCAGAAATCGGTATGCTCGCGGACCTCGGAAGTTTAAGTGAAGAGCGAATTTCTTGAACCACACGGGAAACCGCTTGCCCTTGCGTTTGGGCCTCAAGCGAACATGTGCAGAAAGAAGTTTAAAAACCTCCTCGGTGACGTGCGGTTGGATAACTTCAAGGGCCTTCGAAGTCGATGACGGTGCTTGGTGAGGCTGTCTCTGCAGTCTTTTGATAGTTTTCCGCTGTGCTGCTACTTTGGCTTGCAGATGTTTAATGGTTTGCTTGTACTTCATTGATGGAGACATTGTCGCTGGCACACAGGAACGCACTGCAATAAACAAAAAAATTGATGTAAAAGCGAAGAACAACTAATCCTATACGAGCACTTTCCTCGCTCTTTCAGACTCAAGGTGCACAACTTTCTGTGATACAAAGTTTTCGATTCCACTACCTAAAAACAAACCATTCACAATGTTGACAATGCACAAAAAATGAAAATCACTGAGAGCCCACCCCTACATTTTGTAAGTGCACACGTATTGTCCTTTTGAGGATAGTTTCCTCAGAATGTCCTAAACATAAAATAGCACATTAAAAACTGCTGCAATAAAAGCATAGTCACCATTATCTCTAAGGCACTCAGGCGTGGAGCTGTTGGCGGAGACGTCTTCTGGAGGGTCTTGTGAAGCTTGTTCAGTGCCTCGGACAGTGCTGTCGGAACAATCTTGCGAGCGGCCTGCGGAAGTCTCTATATCAATCCACTCTGGTGTTGAAGTGAACATACAACTTACCGGCCACACAGGTTCCTTTTGTGACAGCTGAACGACTGGTTAAGGTTTTCTCCGGCAAGACGAAATCAGCAAAAATTCTTTCACCAGCTACAAGGGAGCTGCCACCTGCAGAGGTTTGGTCAACAGCCAATTTGGGTAAAAAAAAAAAAAGAAATCGCGACACTGAACGCACCCTGTTCATCGGGGCACCTCAATGTGTGGGAGCCGCTTTTTGAAGCCTCTACCGCAGGTCCTGAAGAAATGAAATTACGACAATGTGTCAGTAAGAGGCTTAAAATAACACAAACTGAAGCTCATCCGCACCTTGCAGTGCAGCTTCTGCAGCCACGTCACAGTCACTACTTGAAGCGACGCTCAGAGAACCTGCATATATGTGCAGTTGGTACAAGTTACAAAGCTTGTAGCATGGGGAAACTTAAACAGCTCTTTCAAGCGCATAAATTGATCGAACGTGGAAGAAAAGAGACGGCACCAACTAGGAAACAAGTAATTTGTGATTTTTGGAATTATCAACAGTGGCAGCTTTCACTGATGAAAGGTATACATACATGTGCACTCAGGTTGAAGATAACGTGAAATAGCCCTTTAAAGTCTTTCAAAACAACTTGCGCAGGTCCAGAGCATCAAAACATGACAGAAATGTAAAGCTGCTGTTAGGAAGGTAATAGCCCACAATTCACAGAATTTAAGACTTTCCAAGTGTTACTTCTGTAGTGAGGTTTCTCCATCGGCATAAAAAATCTTCACGGTTAACTGTCGCCACTGATTCAATACAAGTGGCTGCTATTGCACATATTTGAGTTTTCAGTCAATCACTTACATGGTGCAGCTGGTTGCACACTGGGAACAGCCATTCTTGTAAGCCTTGTGTGCCCAGGGTCCATGAAACTTTGAGCAGTAAAATGGTCGCTACAAACCCTGTACGTTGCGTACAATAGGCTGGCCGGCTTACTCAGGAGATCATCACGTCCAGCATACTGCATCCATGCTTTCATCCTGCATTGGCAATAAACTATCAGCTGAAAGGGGAAGTGCTTGAATAGTGATTTTTTATTGTTACCCCTCACTTAGCTAGTACGAACAGTAAGCCTACAGACATGCAAACCATACAAAAGCTTTAACACACCTGCCGTCCCGTGGTACGCGGAAGAAACTCGTCCCAGGCTTCTTGTGGGTTCTGCCATTGTTGAAGCACCACGATACACAGCAGTAGCTGCCGTAGCTTGGACCGCCGGACGGCATGGCGTCAGCGCGGTCTGAAAATGTTAGTAAGTGGATGCTTCGCTGTCAAATTACGAAAAAGATATGTGCACGTCATAAGTGTACCAGCAAACCCTTTGAATGATTAGCTAATTGATGCACAATACAAACCAGTGATACATCTCTGACCCATAAAACTCTGACTTACAAAGATATACGTCAAGACCACAAACAAAGATCAGAAGTTTCCTAGGCCGCTATCCCTTGTAATGCAATGGTATCGCGGCCTGGAAACTTTAGAACACCTTCGTGCGTACGCAGTATCAGCAGTACATTGGGAAGAAAAATCGTAGTTGAAATTTGTGCGGTAAAATCATATTGGAAACGTAAAAAAAAATTTGTGGGCAGCTTGCACTAGTGGCACAAGGCTAGCGAAGAAACGAAGATGGTGGCCACTTGGCTAGTCCAGATTTGCCTCCGGCACACCAAGAATTATTCGTGTTCCGAGCCTTCGGGAAACGCGTCGTGAAGCATGCGAGGCCCAGCGAACGCTTCTCAATATTTTGCATCGAGCCACCGAGCCTATGACCTAGCTGCTCAGCTATGCTCAGCCTACAGACGCTCGCCTCCGTGGCAGACGCAGCACGCGTCGCCTCGGCTTGACGCCGTGCCGCCTTTGCTATACTGCATACGTTGCACAATGTTCCCGTCTAACCGCCGCATAGAGCCACAAACTTTCTTTTTAGCGAACCTCCCAGTCCTTAACAAGCTTCAGAAAAGGGTTACAACTGCGTGAATGAGACGCCACGTAAGAAACAAACTCGCACACACGAAGCGCAACGTGTGTGTGTGCATCTTTCTATGATTGTTGCATGGTGTCTTTTTCGCGCAGGCGTAACCGTTTTCTGAAAAAATGACCCAACAAGACTAATAAATGTCATTCACAAGCTTCGCTTGAAAACGTGCCTCACCTGTTATCTCACGCTTGAAAACGCCGACGCAGCCGACGTTGACGAAAGCGACGAATGCTTCTCGCCGTCAGTCATGCATGGGCTTGTCGCTGGGTAGATGGTGTTTATGACAGTACGGCTGAAGAAAAATAATCGCGTAAGGTGTGTTGAATAATCGTTTTTATGTATAAAGAACATACCAAATTTGGGCGTGTAATTATTAATTGTGAAAAACAATTCCGTTGCATTGATTATAACTGTGTTTTTTTTTTGCGCTTGCGCCCTCTGAAGTTTGGTGGGAGCACTAGTTCGTTGACGTAGTCGTGACGCACTTCCTGAGGCCAGGTTTTGCGGAGTGTCCGCTCTTGTCTTCTTCTTTCTCTATGCCATTAGTGCCAACCACTGGCACGCGCGTGCTCGCGCCAGTAGCGCCAAATGCGCCCCTCGGCGTCGACGTCGGAGGGCACATGCGACGAGGCGCGAGAGATCAAGTGAGGCTTGATATTTCAAGTGAGCCCTCTGGTTGGTTGGCGCCACCGTATGAGTGGTGACGTAGGCGAAAATTTAAAGCCTCTCTTGATCCGTCGCGCCTCGTCGCGTGTGCCCCTCCGACGTAGACGCCGAGGGGCGCAATTGGCGCTACTGACGCGTAATTGATTGATTGATATGTGGGGTTTAACGTCCCAAAACCACTATATGATTATGAGAGACGCCGTAGTGGAGGGCTCCGGAAATTTAGACCACCTGGGGTTCTTTAAACGTGCACCCAAATCTGAGCACACGGGCCTACAACATTTCCGCCTCCATCGGAAATGCAGCCGCCGCAGCCGGGATTCGAACCCGCCTCTGCGGGTCAGCAGCCGAGTACCTTAGCCACTAGACCACCGCGGCGGGGCCTACTGACGCGTAGGCGCGAGCATACGCGTGCCAGTGGTTGGCACTTTAGGGGAATGGCACTTTAGGGGAATCTGACAACGGCACGTTAGGGGAATGTGCGGCGTTTTTTTAAAGTCTGCCATGACGTGTAGCTTTCGTACCGGCAAGATCAGATACACGAGCACGTAAAGAGCACATCGCCAGACTGGCTGCTCATCTTCGTCTGCTCTAGTCCTTGGCAGACAACTTCCATTTAAGGGGGACTATTGAAACGCCCATTTTAAAGAAACAAGCTGTTCAACGTGATTGCTCATTTCTTGTTTGTGCTATTTTGCGGCCGTGTCCTTGGCGCCAGCTGTGTTATTGATACATAAAAACCACAAAATAGTCATACAGCTACTACAACATGACGTACAGCTTTTGTAGTGAGTAGAGAGCTGTTGTTGGGCTGCACTGGCTTTAATTGTTATTTGTTCGTAGCAGTGGCCGTCATACAGTGGCGTTGTCTCTGTCTATACTGGCGCTTACGTAGTGAGTAGGAGCGATACCTGTGCCGCTTTGTAGTCTCGCAATGCCATGCTCTGTCTTCTCTCTCGCTTTCTCTTTTCGAGCACATTTCTTGTTTTGCAACGTTATCTTGCTCTTCTGGTGCTGCGTGATAATCTCGAGGTGCTCTGTTATCCTTTCTTATGCCTATCTTTCTGTGTGTACTCTTTCGAATTCCTATGATTTTCTCGCATCCTTTTATTATTTTTTTGTGCCTGACCCTTTCTTTTGTTTTGTCGCAGTGTTCTTTGTGTAAGAAATGTGCCAAGTGAAGGGTTTCCAGAAAAAACATCGAGCACCACTCACCGAATGAGGGTCTGAACTGAAGACAACGATCTGAAAGCGTTACGTCACCAATATTTGGGGGGCGAGGGGGAAGGGGCACGTACCAATGGCGCCATCTATCGATGACGTCAGCGACACCTTGTCGTAACTGAAAGGGAAATGGAAAAAAATATATGCGAATAAACAAAAACCAGTCGTTGGATTACAACCGTGGTTTTACACGAGGAAGAGCTGCCACAAAATTCTGGTGAGATTAATTTTGTTTTAGCGAAGACTGCGTAGCTTTTCATAATATTTCCTGTTTCGCAGAGCAGAGGATATGGCTCTTAGAGAGGTGTTAAAATGTTTTAGAAGGTCTTGTGCTTTCTAGTGTAATACTACAATTTTATCCTAATGCTTTGGAGTCAAAAGACTCTAAAGAACTTGAAGTCTATTTTAATTTCTAACTTTCTTTCGTCTGATATAATTTTTCGCCTACTACCTGTCTTTTCACCGTTGCCACTAAGTAGAGAAGGTACCGCGTATATACATAGGAACTCATATCTCGAGGGACAAGGCTTTTTGTCATTGAGGGCTACATATATAGCCACTGAAATATTAAAAAAAATCTCTAAACTTGCGTCTTAACATCAGTTTCAATGTGTGCATTGATTTGAAACCGCTTCTGAAGGGTATTGATGCATGCACTTGTAGTGACAACCTTTGTTATTTCATAAACACATGCTTCCCTCCTGCCTGGGCCTGAATATACGTGGAAGCACCATTTATGCACAATTGGCGATGCTGTCATTGTACATTTATATGAAAACCACAATAAAGGTAACTATATTTTTTCGGTTAGACCAAGGTTCGTGGTTGGATCAAAGTCTCGTCCGCCAAACTCTGCTTGAAACCAGATCGTAATACCGATAATATGCCGCATATATTCGGTTCCCGAGAACGGAATATTCGGTGACCAGAATCGATTCGAATATCGACACGTAGTACATAACCACGTTTTTGTGAAAAAGAGAACACAGCGGCGAAGGGTGTTACAAATACGTAAGTATTGCGACAATCCGAAATTTTCATTAAGTGAGAAGAGCATACTTTGCTTGTCAAAATATTTTTCATATTCAGCTGTTTTTCTCTATTATCGAAGAAGTTAACAATTCTAAACGAGCTCTGAAACGTTACTGGAAACCCTTCACGTTTTCTCGACAAACTTTACTTCTATCTCGCCTTCTTGCTGATTTATTTTTGTTTTTCTCTTCAGTTCTAATTGTTTTTGCGCTTGTCTTGAAAGTTGCGTTTTTTGTCTTCTGTTTCTCCTTCTTTTATTTCTGTCTCTTCATTTCTGTTCTGTGCTTCTCTTCTCTCATTCCTCGACACGGGGGATCGTCTGTTCCCAACTTGTTCAAAATGTGCATCCCCCTCGCTCCTGTTCCCGTGTTCCCAAAACCTGAACCCGGCGTCCTGTGTCACCTCCTGTTCCTAGACGACCCTTACTACATTCAAGAAAAGCTGGCCTATGAGAAATCAGGTAGGGGTGATCGCACAGGCTTTTCTGTACACCCCCCACTCCTTATGCGGTCTGCACTGCTCGCCGCTCCCTATTCGCTTGCAAAATACATTCACGATTTCGTGAACCTAGTTATTCGCCTGCCAGCTATACATCATTCTTACTCCTTTTTATCTCTTGCATCGCAGTGGCTATATTTTCACGCAATTATTTCCCCATCTTATACGCTGCTTCATTCTTTGGATGATAGCGCTGTCTTGCACTTGTAGACCACGCGCTGTTCGCATCGAACGAAATCGGGAATGGACGCTCGCTTTTGAGCTCGTTTTTTTGTAACTAGTATGAACAGCGTATTGCTTCGTCATGGTGCCTTGCTAAATTTTTGTTGTACGTGAATGACACGCCTGCATTGGTATGAATTTTCTGTTTGGATGGTTTTAAACAACGCATACCTCCGCTGTCCCACAGAAAGCTCGTTCTTTTTTTTCTATCTTCATAAATGCTTCACAAATGCCACAAAACGTACTTTCATCGTCGACAGTTTTGTAGTCTGTCACCTTACTAGCGATGTGCTTTCAAGAAGCAAAACCACCGTTTTTAGCGACATCAAGCAACGTAGATCAATGTTATTTGTGAACTGGTTCAGTTACAGCCTCTAAGAAGACAAATTCACTTGACGGCATGTCGGCTCAGTCACCCCAGTGTACGCATTTTTCGAACTATTTAAATAGAGTCATATGAGTGGCAAGTCTCCTAAGGAAGACATGCATACTCAATTTTCTTTTTTTTAGAGTGCAGTTGTACAGAACGAGAAACGAAGCTAAATGCATTGTAGAAAAATTGATGTCCCATTGAAACAGCGTCCGTTAAAAGTCACCAAGCAGCTCGAAAAGAATGTCGCCAGGCATCTGCAGGAACAACGGGGAATGTCTTGTTTAGAACCGTTTCTTTTTTGCTTGTTCTTGCTACGTTCATGGACATCATTTTGATGTTTTTTTTTGCATTGTCCATGACGTAAGCTGCACTTCTGGCCTGGTCGCCTTTTTCACTTTTTGGTGCACCGTTCCCTCTTACTTGCTCATGGGGCAAGTAATATTGCATCACGCAGGATTCGACATTCAAGATTGTCATGTCAACGATTCGTCACAGACACAGATAAATGAGCTCAAATTATCTCAGCCGGTCAAGCTGTACTGACTAAACGAATATTTCCCAAACGTTCAGCGCAGATTTCTCTGAATTTGATTAAAATCTTGCCTTCACGAAAAGAAAACATGTATATCGGATTTATGAAAGCATACAGACAAGTTAATGTTTAGGGGCAATACTTTAGGAGGAAGTATTCATTGCCAGTATACCAATAGCATGCATCTAGCAATGTTAAAACTTCAAATTATCTGTTTTCAGGCAGACTCGAGCAATTAGCTATGCAAAAAAAGCACAAGGGTATTAAAAGTTCTCTCTAAATAGGAATATACCACTACTGTTAACAATCTTGTCCTTTCTTTCACGCAACAAAATAGTCAATAATTCGAACTTTTGGAAGTTTCTAGTATATGTTCTAAGCTTAAGAATAAAGAAAAATAACTGCTGAGTTTACGCAAGCTTATTCATTCACGACATTGCGAAATCACTTCGAGTTCTCCATGAAATAGTGCAAATGCCTGTCAGAAGTAAATTTTTTTACTGTACAGACATAATGAGGCAATTCTCATGCTTAGAAGCAATCACACAAGCTAACCTCCCCGAATCTAAACGCTCAATTATTATTACCCAAGTGCCCATCCCGAAAACACCTTAAAACGTCATGTGGTTTTATCTTCTCAAAGCTAATAAAAACTCAAGTACCTGCTTGTCATAATCCTTATATTGTACCATCTCTATAATTCCTAAAACTCGTCCTTTTGGCCTGCTCTTCAAACAGATACTATACGAATATTTCACGCTATGTCGTTGCGAGGTCAGAACTGTGGCGCGAAAACTGCAAAAATGAATGAAACATGCACACAAAGTCAAACAGTGGTGTCTACGACCATGCATATGTTTTATTGTTTTTTCACGCCACGTTTAGACTTCGCAAAGATGAATTATTCTACTCTTCCCATCCAATTATAGCAACCCTGATACATATGGTCTTCAAGAATAAACCCTGAATTTATTTCATAATTCAACATACCTGTTGGCATGACAAAAACTGATACCTTCACCCGAAACTTTCAAGAGACCTGGGGGTTCCCATTTCCTTTTGCTTTGTAACGCTGCTCTCAATTGTACAAATCGTTTTGCACTATATATGAACCCTGCATACAACCAATGCAGTGGCGTTGGTCTGAACCTTACGGGTCCAGTGCCTGATGTTCAGTAAGAGAGTTGTAATGATTCGCACAGATGAACATCCTTAAGAGTCTCTTATCAAAATATCCCTAATTAAATGTCTGCTTCTTTTGGACTCCTTCACCTTAATGTTACAGAACACTCCTACTCTGGAGTCGCTACAGATGCAAACCTTATAGCAGCGTTGAGCAAACAGGGTGGCCTGAAGGCCCTCTGAAAGTTTTCTGGTGACTGCTTCAGGTCCCACTTGAATGGTCGTAATCTCGAGACACAAGGCATGACGTTGCTGTTTTCGGCATGTGCTAACTGGCATGACGCATGTCCGTCTGTGTTCGACCATCGTGCATGTTCTGCCCGCACCGACCACACCGTGCTCATACTTTCACGTGGGGCGACAGAGTCTACCAGAAGCAGATGTACTCCTTCAGCATATCAGGCAGTGAATATTACTGCACGTCGTTTCTTCGCAAGCTAAATGCTTTATTGTGCTGCAAATTGGGTCTCCCGATGGCGTGGCGTACACGCTTTGCTTTTTACTTCTAAAGTGAAAGTTACGTACAGAATGTTTTAAAGCTGCTTGCAGGGCTGAATAGTTCGAATCGCTATTCACATTCACCGAACAGAACTAAAAACTCAGGGGAACTCGGATATCAGTTCCCTCATGAGTATATGTCGACTTGACATGTAGTTTTTCGTTGCTTGGTTCGGTTTGAAAGGTAAACGTAAAAAAATTAATTCGTGTGTGTATTGATCACGTGACGAAGTCACCGTTACTTTATAGTTACTCCGCCAAGCCTGAGGTCACAGCTGCTTTTGTGTAGAACCTCTGTCGCTTCGACGCCTTACTTGAACTCTTTCAACCCACATTACGCCACATTAACAAACACATTGTCATCAGCTACATTTCGAACCATGAATTTCACACGTTGTCATCTTTAAGAACGTCCCATTTTTCAACGCTTTAACTTTACACGAGTGTATTGTGTCTTCGAAAAAACTTCATGCAAAAAAACAAAGTTACAAAGAGAGGTGTTTTGTGTATTTTTACGTATATTGGTTGTTTACTTGTGGCAGAAATCACCAGTTTTCCAGAAGGCAAATATTACTCTATCCCTACTATATTTAAACTAAATGTGAAAAAAGCAAAGTTCTAATAAAAATTTCCTCAAATACTTTTGTAGAACTGGGTATTTCATGTGGTGCAATGTTCAGGAATGTCGATGCACCGATTTTATACTACAATTTTGCGTTTTTGCAGCAGGCATCGCGTAAACAAAATAAAGCAAGTTTGTATATTAAAACCAGCATTATTGCGTCTTAATATCATTTGAAGTGTGTGTCATTAGATTAGATATGGACAATGGGCACTCGTCCTACGCTGTCATTTGCTTCGCGAACCAAAGGCAAAAACCAGCGATGTACCCGCTGTGGGGAGCATTTCGAGCTGTAATTCACTTTGATATTGCTAACAGTATTGAATGTCATATTACACTATTACTTGAGCATATCTTTAGAAATAAGTAGCGATTCAAGGCACCAGGTAACCCATGCAAGTCCGTTATGAAGGCTTAAATGTTTTTAATGTTTCATATAAGGCTCGCAGCTTAAGATTTAGACTAAGCAACACTGCTCGATCTCATCAGACCACTCGAGTTATGCAGTCATGGAGTTATAAAACTTACGCTTAATGCACGATTATGCTCACGCCTAGACAGTTATCCTGTTTAGCGTTAAGGAATACATTTTTGGAAGCGATTGCGAAAGCTACTTACTGAAGCGAAACTCCTTTTTTTTTTAAATTGGTATGTTTATTTGTCTAAATCTTATCTAATTAACATACATAAGTTAAATATAGTAAACTAATTAGCTACATGTCAAGTGCACAAATAAAATCTGTATATGCGCTTTCTGTTTTTGAAGAAATCGTATTAAATTACTCGCGTGTTAGTTCACATTTCTCTTATTCTGGAAAGTTCAAATATCCGCATTATAAACAGCAGCTTTTGTGACCGTTGCTAAAACGTAAGAAATATACTGACCAACAAAACGCGGTCGCATTAACTTGGCGCTGATCCTAGTAGCGGAACCAAAAGCAAAACAGAATTTTCTTCAAATTTTTTTTAACCTTCTACACCTTTCGCCTGAAGCAAGGTCAAAGCCATCGCGCGTCCTAACTTGAAAGACGCTTTACGAAAATTTTTAAAAAATAATAATAACAAAATGGTCGTGTAATAATCAACGTAAATGAGGGAGAAAACTAATTAGTCGAGGTTTTTCCCAGATTCATTCACGCGTCCCAAGCCATCGTTCTTCGCCATCATTTTTTTTTTCTGAGCCGCTGTGCATCGTTAACATTGGAGGCGCGCGGACTACGAAACGAAAAGAATATTGCACTTTCTTAACTTCTATCCTCCCATCATACTCTGCCTCGGCCCATGACGACGCTCCTCACTTGAGTATACTTCTCTGGCGCGTCCTCGCTAACTCATCTTCACTCAAGCGTCGCCGTAGCGACACTTACCGCAACGTGGCCCTACCCGCAGATCTCCTTCGCGAGCACGCCGTGGAAGAAGTTCCCGAGGTCGAGCTCACCGAAGCGCAGAAGATTGCGCTCATGGGTCGACCTCGACTGGGCGACCAGTGCCGCTGCACCGTCCGCATCAAGGAGAGCAAAGAGTTCAAGGTCGGTACGCCTTCTTCGGCTACTTTACGGATACTTTGTTTAGCTGTCGCTATATTGGGTTATTACACTTGACTCCTTTTTTATCTGCATTACTGTGTGAAGTATATGTAACAAAGCTACTCACATTCGAAATGCTTAATACGAAGGTGGTCGTTTCTGATCCCACCGACGGAAAGTGTGATTTTTCGTGCGCTTTATTGATCTTTGGTTTGATTGACAACCATTAGAATAAGCTTAATAAACTACAAATAATGTCCTCTACGCTTTCCGTGGCTTAACTGTCTGTTGGTTTAATTAGTTAGGTGTAGTACAGGAAACGAGAACCTCGGACATTTACACTACTTTCGTGAAACTCTCAAGGTGTTTCTTAAGCATTCGCCTGACGCGAGTTGAAGACAAAAACCATCCGATTCTTCCGTTGCATCTGAAGTGATGTAGTGATATCCACTTCGAACCATCCTCGTGACCCATTCGAAATATTCCTGTGCCTAACGGGAATTAGCACTGCCTCCAGGATAGGAGGCATTGCATGCTTTCTGCATCTTCCTTGTTTTTGAATGCGCTGCGTGATCGATTAAGCGATGTCTTGTGATGACGTCAAGATCATGTCACAAATCTCGTTGATGTCAGACATCTTAACGATGTCATGTGTTAGCAGGTCCGTATCCATAATTTTGTTTTTTTCGCATGGCACTCACTAGCTGAAGCAGTGATTATTACAGAAAAAAAGATCATTTTCTCTTCTTCATTTTCGCTAAAATACCTTCAATGATACAAACATCAGGGATTCAGGAAGGAGGGGGGGGCAGCCTGTTTACGGGCCTGTTTGGTGGTCATTACGTGATAATGACCTCTTTAATCGCATTGTATTGTTAGCAATTGTAAAAGAGATCTATTAGGCGGGCCGAGAAAGCGGGTGGTAGCTCGATAATAACACAGCTGTTCCACATACAATTCCGCAACTGTGTGTTTAGAAAACTTTGTCAACCATTTAGAGCACATAGTACTCTACTGTGATTAAAAAAAGTGTTTAACGACTTAGAGTACCTTTTACTCTACTATAGGAGAGCACAAAGCCGTCCCACTACATACAAATTCATATGCAGCTCTGTACTGTATAAAAAAGTTATTCTCACAGACGTCAGAAACATTTCAACAGAACATTTTCTTCCTACACATACAAGAACAATTACCTGTTTAAAAAAAGTTCATTTACACTACGTACAAAAAAAACAAAGGTGTCGTAACGTTCCAGTCATAGGGACCATACACTTTGGCACATCTATGTGCCACGACAAACATCACTACGTTGCAATGAAGACATCAGTGATCTAATATACATGACACTGTTGGCATGCATGTACACAAAAACTCAATGAAAAAACAAGGGTATAACGATGCAATAGATGCAATGGAACAATTGGTTGCAAACGAAATCATGAATAACTACTCAACGGGCGCTGCTTAGCAGCACGTCAATCGAAAAACCAGTTTTACCCTATATGTGTTTGGAAAAAAATGGCAGCATATCCACGTAGTGAATGATAGAGAGTCGGGCGAAGCATCCGTCCGTCCATTCGTTCTTGCTTCCGTCCGTCCATGCGTGCGTCTGTGTGGCCGCCCGTGCGTCCATCCACCCGTCCGTGTGTGCGTCTGTTCGTGAGTTCGCACGTCTATCTGTGCGTTCGTCCCTGCGTTCGTCCATGCATCTGCTCCTGCGTCCGTCTATGCGTCCATCCGTCCATGCAGCCATCCGTGCGTCCGTCCATGCATCTGTCTGTGTGTCCGTTCGTCCATCTGGTCAACACTACAAGTACCACCATCCCGCATCTTTTCATCATATATTCCTCATATAGAAGCACCGCCGTCCAGCGGACATTCCAAGGACTGAACGAGAGGAGGCACACGCCCACTTTCTTACGGCTTGCGCTTCGTGTCTACTTCCCACCTTTAACCACCTCGAGTTTATGGTATATATTAGTTCACTGTATTCATGGCACTGCGGCCCAACGTTCGCTAAACCTTTCTAAAACCGAGGAAGTTACGCCCAGCGAGTATAACGTAGCAACCCTTTCTTGTCAGATAGTGCTCAATGTACATACCAATGGCTGCTAATGGGGAATGAGACACAGGAGAAGTCGGCTCTTAGTGAACGCGCATGTTGTGCATTTTTTATTGTTCAACAACGCACAGAAGAAATCTCCCACCGTCACCACTTTGGAGGTCAAAATGTAAGACTGGTTACACACTACGACTACTACTACTACTACTACTAAAAGTTGGTAACGATTTGGAGCACGAGGTACTCTACTACGGGAGAGCACAAAGCCATCCCATGGATCACTCGATGAGTCCTGTAAGCTAAACAGTACGAGCAGGTCAAGAACAGTTGCGTGCAGCGTTTCCGCAGGAATATTTACGCCAGCCATTTATCATTTGCCAAAATCTTCAAGGTTGCCCCTTGGTAAAGCACAATATTTCTCCAGTATGATGGGGTAAATTGCTGTGACTATGCAAAAATGAAATTTTAGGAGGAATATTTGAGACAGTGCTCTTGTTTTTTAACCTAACTCCTCTATAACTGCATATATAAAGATGGCACAAGCCAAATTAGAGTCATTTTTAATTACAAGCGACTCACTTATTGAGCGTCAGCAAATACGTGAAGCAGTCACTTCATGGACAAGAAGATAGCTTTTATCATAGAGGAAGAAAACAACTGAGAAGAGGCCTTGGCGTCTGTCGTTGTGAAGCCGTGATGAAGCCGGAAGTCGGCCATATTGACTGGGCAAATTCTCCTCGCTTGTTTACATCCGAATGCGAAGCAGTAGGCGCGGTTCTCTCTCTCCGGCGTGACAACCACGTGCTTTACACAGCACGCGCGTCGTGGCGAACCGCAACCATGGAAACGGGGCTCAACATGCTGGGCCTGTGCTACACCGTTGGCGAAATCGTTTCGTCCGAGTATTATAGGTGAGTAACGGCACAGCGATGATCAAGTTTAGAGGCTCTGCCGACTGCCCATGCAGGTTTTCTCGCGTCCAGGCAGCTGGTCGTAGGCCTCGTCTTTCAGAAGAGCTGCTGTTGGAAAAAAAACTGCACTCAATTTCCGAAAAGGAATACAAGAGATTTAATTACATTTGTACAGTTTGAAAGTTTGCTTC
This sequence comes from Rhipicephalus annulatus, assembly GCA_013436015.1. Lineage (NCBI taxonomy): Eukaryota > Metazoa > Arthropoda > Arachnida > Ixodida > Ixodidae > Rhipicephalus > Rhipicephalus annulatus. The sequence continues at coordinate 34,461 of WOVY01012969.1, forward strand.
AGATCTCCTCTCTCGGGCACCTGCTTGCGTTTTTATCCCCTCAAAGCTCCTAGAGTCTAGGTCTAGGGAAACCGGGGACGACGTCTTCTTCCAATCAGCTGATGGGTCCCATCTGTCCCTCTGTTCGCCCCTCCCTCAACACACACACACCACACGCACTTGTAATATTCTTGCGAAATCCTCTGTTCACGGAAACATGCCTCCAGCATGCTGGATGTGACGAGTGGGTCTTCTAAGAGCTCGATGACCACTCGCGGTGTCCACTAGGGGCCGCAGGCCCGGTTCGCCCCTCGCCCCAGAGCCTGGGTCTGGGCAGCTGGCGCAGATCCGTCCGCAGGAATCCTGTCAGCCGGTCTCGTTGAGCGTGGGAGCTTTTGCCTGCTGCGTTTCCGCCCTGGGCCGGTTCGCTCCTCCTTAGGCGACCTGGTCACCGCCGGGTTTTCCCGGGGTCACCATATCGACGCCCAGCTTAGCGCGGACACCCGATCGACATGGGTCAGCGTAAGGCAGGACTCTGTTGCGCCTTTGGGTAGCGTGGTGCGGACTCGGGCCATCCGAGTCCCCGGAGAGGACGAGTAGAGAAGCCGGAGAAGGAGAAAAAATGTTTATATACAGTATTTACATGGTAGCGTGGTACAACATGAAAAGAGAATCACCCACGAGCGCCTCTGCGCTAGCGTTTTTATACATCGTCCGCCTTCCCAAGATCCCTTGCAAGGAAAATTATGCGCAGGATACTCCAATGAGATCGTCGTCTTCCTCTCCGTCCCCGAAGAGGGAAAGCCAAACACCGCCTCCCTCTGAACCTAGGAAAGGGGCAAGGCATGCCCAGTTCGCTGTTTGGTGAGGGAGACCCCACGCGCCAGCGTGGCACCACAGTGAGATGACGTGGAATCCCATGCGCAAAGTCGCTCCTTGATGCCGCCAGGTTGACTCAAGCAATGCAGAATACCCCGTACAACTGCTGGGTCGACGCTGCTTCGGAGTGTTGCTCTCGGCTGCTGACAAAAGCTTGGCCAACGACTTTTGTGTCAAGAGGAGCCGGCGACGTGGTTTTTCCCGATTGTCCGCGTCCGTCGCCGTCCCGGTGCAGGGTTGACTCATCAACAGCTGCCAGGTGCCAGCAGGCCGCGAAGACCACGTGGAACTTGGGCGAGGCACAACAGCACCCCCGCCGCCAGATGATACATCGGGAGGTCGAGTTGTTCCATGCAGCTCGGCCGGATCGATGTCGGCGACGTTCCGGCAAGGCTCTTGCTTTCTCGAAGGGCCTGGTCAAACTGGAATGCTCCAAGAGCTGGCCTCTGCGCACCGCTTCGGTGAAAAGTGGGTGACAAGCTCCAAGAAACGACCTTTGTCAGCCACACACAATGCGACAAGCACCGCGTGCACGCCACTCTCATCGCCAGGCCTCAGATTTTACAAAGCAAACATCTTATCTTAATAACTTAAGCTCAAGGAAACAATGTGCATACCAATCGGGACAAGTGTCCAGTAACTCTTTCATACGTAATTCCATTTGGAATCGAGATAACATTATAATCAAGCTAAACAAGCAAACTGTAGAGCTCGGGACAACGAGGGAGTCAGTGAAAATTTCTCTACGCCCTCACTGTAACACATTGGAATAAAAAAAAAAAAGTACACATAAACTAGGTAAAGGTAAACAAAAAATCAAACAAACCTTCCGCGTCTTTTGACGAGTCAAAACGCTCGACTTAGGGCGTCTGCATTTGTATGAAGGCCACCTCTCTTGTAGCGCACCTCGAAATTGTGCTGCTGCAGTGCTATGTTCCATCTGAGCAAACGACCATTCTTAGGTGACATTTGGTGTAACCAGGTTAGTGGAGAGTGATCAGTTTCTATAATAAACTTAGAGCCAGCAACATAGCAGCCTAGTTTTTGTACGGCCCAAACAATGCAAGCACATTCTTTTTCCGAAGTGCTATAAGCCTCTTCCCTGCTGCTCAATTTGCGACTCAAATACAAAACCGGCCGCTCCTCTCCACTCTGGTCCGTCTGACATAGCACTGCTCCTAAACCGCGTTCGCTTGCATCACACTGAATAGTGAAAGGTTTTGCAAAATCCGGTGCCCTCAAGACGGGTTTCTCACTCAATGCGTGCTTCAGCTTCTGAAAAGCGTCTTCCTTCTTAGAGTCCCATTGAATGTTCACAGGTTCGGTCTTGCGTAAACTATCTGTCAAAGGGCTGGCAATCTCGGAGTAATTCGGGACGTAATGCTGATAGTAACCTGTGAGGCCGAGGAATGCTCTCATCTCGGTCTTAGTGCTGGGACGACGATAACCGACCACCGCGGCTACCTTGAGTTCGGACGGTCGACGACGCCCATTTCCTACAATGTGCCCTAAATAGCTTACTTCAGCACAGCCCAAATGACATTTCTCTCTCTTTACCGTAAGACCTGCATTTTTGATCCGTTCCAAAACCATCCGAAGGTGTTCAACATGGTCTTCCCATTTGTCCGAAAATATCGCCACATCGTCTAGGTAAGGCAGCGCAAATTTCTCGAGCCCGTGGAGAACCTTATCCATCAGGCGGCTGAAACAATACGGCGCGTTCTTGAGCCCAAAGCTCATCATCAAAGGACGAAAAGTGCCCAGGGGTGAGATAAAAGCAGCGTATCGACTCGCGCGCTCTGTCAAAGGGACCTGCCAATACCCCCTAACAAGGTCTAACGTAGAAATGTATTTCGCCTTAGACACTGTCTCTACCCTCTCTTCAATGTTAGGAATAGGGTAAGTCTGGTCGACTGTTACAGAGTTCAAGCGGCGATAGTCCACGCATGGCCTTGGATCACGGCCCAGAATCTCAACCAAAATCAAAGGCGAGGTGAAATCACTGTCTGCTTCGATGATAACACCTAGGTCGATCATGCGGCGAATTTCGGCCTCTAGTATCTCTCTCTGTCTAGGTGACACCCGATACGGCTTACAGCTGATCGGCTTGTTAACCGTCAGCTCAATGTCGTGCTTAATCACATCCGTTTTGCCTGGCTTCTCGGAGAAAACGGTAGCGAATTCCTGTACTAAAAGCTCTAAATCTTCCTTTTGAGCCTTACTTAGGGTGTTCCCTGTGTCTACCCTATCTGACAATGTGCTGCTGACCGTGCCATCGGAAAGACAAAGGATTTCCGCGCCCTCATCCTCAGGAACATTGAGTGCAAGGTTTACTACTGCTTTTCGTCGCATGTAGGGTTTCATTAGGTTACTGTGATACACTTTGGGGCATTTCCGGCCCCACTTTACCTCGTAGTTGGTGTCTGAAAGCACTGACATCACTGTCGCTGGTCCCTCCCATTGTACGTCCAGCTTGTTTTTTCTTGAAGGGCACAACAGCATCACCTCATCGCCCACTCTAAAGACTCGCTTTCGAGCTGACTTATCGTAACGGGCCTTGGAAAGCGCCTGTGCTGCGCGCATGTTGCTCTCCACCACTTCGCGTGTAGTCCCCAGTCGCCCCAATAAATCCAGTACATAGGAAACCACATTAGGGTCCTCCCCATATCCAGTCCATGACTCTCGTATCAAGTGCAGCGGACCTCTCAAGTTCCTGCCGTAGACAAGTTCAGCCGGGCTAAAACCCGTACTCTCGTGTGGGGCCGACCTCAGAGAAAACATCGCAGCTGGTATACACCCCTCCCAGTCACTTTTATGCTCAAAGCACAAAGCTCGCAAAACGCGTTTCATGACCGAGTGCATGCGTTCCACAGGGTTCGACTGTGGATGGTGAATAGAGCTATGCGCTATTTTTATCCCGCAGCGTTCTAGGAATGTAGTCGTAAGGCAGCTTGTGAACACACTTCCGTTGTCACACTGTATCTCCGAGGGAAAACCCACCCGAGAAAAAATAGACAACAATGCGTCCACCACGCATACTGAACTCAACTCTTTCAGTGCGATTGCCTCCGGGAACTTGGTGGCAACGCACAGCGCGGTCAGGACGTACCGATATCCTGATTTAGATGGAGGCAGAGGCCCCACGATGTCAATCACGAGCCGACGGAAGGGTTCTGTGATTATTGGCACTAGTTTCATTGGTGCCTTCCATTTGTCTGTTGATTTTCCTATCCGCTGACAAGTGTCGCATTCACGGACAAACATCTCTACATCCTTCCAGCACCCGGGCCAGTAGAACTCCTGAGCCAGCTTAGCTTTCGTTTTCTTTATACCTAAGTGGCCCGCCCATGCGTTGCTGTGGGCCAGGTCGAGAATGTTCCGCCGGTATTTTAGTGGAACTACCACTTGGTTGTAGACCCGCCCTTTAGCGTTCTCATACCTGCGATGCAACACCTCGTTTTGGGTGTAGAACGAAACGTTCTTCCTAGAGTTACCTTCCTTATGTATGGCATCTAGCAGCATAGAGAGTGCGAGATCCGCCTTTTGATCGACCACTAGCGTTGCACGGTCGGTTCTGGCTAGCTGACACCAACTAGTGGACGCGGGTGTTAACACCGAGCCTGTCACCAAGTCCTCGTTTTCGGGCGTTAGAGATATTTCCTCGCTGTTGTCGACCATAGCCCCAGTTTCCGTCTCGACAACTCGCATGGCAGACTCATTTTCCGTCGCAACTACCTCAGGTTTTCCTACACTGCCCCCGGACGTCTGCTCCCCAGAGGGTGAGCTGCTCAGCTGTTGCGTCAGCTCGCGCGCCTTCGAACGGGTAAGGGCCATGCAAGCTATTTCGGTGGCAAATGATTTTCCACGTGTTTTTAACATTTCCTCAGACTTATTTGAAAATAGGTAAGGGAAGTGCTCCGGAAGGTTGGCTGAAATTGCTGCTTCCGTACACAATTGGCCGAAAGGGCCCTCGATTACAACCCTCGCTATCGGTAGGCAGACGCTTTGTTTTTCTGCCACTTGCCGAATCCAGGCACACTCTCCTATATAGTCTTCGGAAGATACGCAACTTGGATGCGCTACATCCATTGTGGCCGCCGAGTCCCTCAATACCCTACACATTCGGCCGTTCACTGAGAGTGTCCTCATGTAAGGCTTCAACAGCTTTAAGCTATCCTCTGACTCCTGAATTGTGGCAAATGCCATGTGCCTCTTACAGCTCCTGGCCATGTCGCCCTTTTCTCCGCAGCTGCAGCAAACAACTGGCTTCCGCGCTTCTAACGCATGCGCTATGTCACCAGGCGCCTTTGAACCTGATGAAGGTGCCGCCTTAGTCCCCTCACTGTCCTTTCCCTGCTGACTGTCTAATAACTTGGAATTCTCGGGTTTCCAGTTATTTCTTGCAAACCTCTTGCGTCCCTGGTTTCCCGACCAGCTTTCTACCTTTTCACTTTTTTCCGAAGTTCGTGGTGTACTGCGGAGACTACGGCGTGAGCAGTAATCTTCGGCGAGTTCTGCTGCCCTGTTCATGTCTACGTCTTTCATCCTATCCTGCACCCAAAGCCTTACCTCCTCGGGAATTCCCCGGTAAAACTGCTCAAGTACCATCAACTCAATGACCTTGTCAGGGTTGCCATAGACTTGCGCGCTTTTGAGCCACTCTTCAAAGTTGGCTCTAATTTGGTAGGCATAGTCTGAATGAGATTCGTTGCCCCTCTTAGAGTGCCTGAACCGCAGGCGGAAAGCCTCTGTCGATAGGCGATATTTTCGTAGCAATGCAGCCTTTACCCTGTCATACACCTTGGAGTCCTCTTTATTCATTCTTGCGATAACATCGGATACTTCGCCTGGTAGTACGCATATCAGTTTTTGTGGCCAAGTCTCCCTACTAAACCCTGCATTTTCGCATGCTCGCTCAAAATGCACGAGGTATAATGCAATGTCGTCACCCGCCTTGAAGGTGTGGATTAGATCCTTTATCTTTGATTCTCCACCCCCTGAATTTCGATTTCCCACGGACATACGAAGCTCAAGTTCTTTCAGACGGATTTCATGTTCTTTATTCTCGCGATCCCTCCTTATTTCCTCCTCTCTCTGTTCACGGGCTAAGCGCTCACGCTCCTCTTTCTTTGCCAAAATGGTTTCTCTGGCCTCAATGGCCTCTTCTAAACTCACTTCCTCTTTTCCCAAGTGCTCCAAAATTTGTTGTTTTCTTTTAACCGAGCCGACCGAAATATTCAGCTCCTGACAAATTTCGAGGAGTTCTTGGACCTTAAACTTCTCCATCTTAGATATGCACACCGTTTCTCTTCTAAGGTAATTTTGCCCACGAGCCACCCAATTCTTAGTCTGTGAATCAAAATTTACCAAAATCACCCTACCACGTTACCGACCATCTGCGCTAACGAGTCTGGCGAAAAGAAGAGCAAACACGCGGCACTCACCACTTCGATGCAGCCGACGCAGGCGAATCCCATAAGCTGCCAGCCACTGTTGCGCCTTTGGGTAGCGTGGTGCGGACTCGGGCCATCCGAGTCCCCGGAGAGGACGAGTAGAGAAGCCGGAGAAGGAGAAAAAATGTTTATATACAGTATTTACATGGTAGCGTGGTACAACATGAAAAGAGAATCACCCACGAGCGCCTCTGCGCTAGCGTTTTTATACATCGTCCGCCTTCCCAAGATCCCTTGCAAGGAAAATTATGCGCAGGATACTCCAATGAGATCGTCGTCTTCCTCTCCGTCCCCGAAGAGGGAAAGCCAAACACCGCCTCCCTCTGAACCTAGGAAAGGGGCAAGGCATGCCCAGTTCGCTGTTTGGTGAGGGAGACCCCACGCGCCAGCGTGGCACCACAGTGAGATGACGTGGAATCCCATGCGCAAAGTCGCTCCTTGATGCCGCCAGGTTGACTCAAGCAATGCAGAATACCCCGTACAACTGCTGGGTCGACGCTGCTTCGGAGTGTTGCTCTCGGCTGCTGACAAAAGCTTGGCCAACGACTTTTGTGTCAAGAGGAGCCGGCGACGTGGTTTTTCCCGATTGTCCGCGTCCGTCGCCGTCCCGGTGCAGGGTTGACTCATCAACAGCTGCCAGGTGCCAGCAGGCCGCGAAGACCACGTGGAACTTGGGCGAGGCACAACAACTCCCAGCCTCAACCCGTCCTCTAGCACCAGGCTCCAGGTCGCTGGATTACAGAGGCACGCCACAGCCCCCGCCTTCTGTCAGCCGGTTACGCATAGCCGCAGTCCGAGTCCTTACTTCCACGTATTTGAGCGCTCGGCGTCGTGGCCGTAATTGGGCCACGGAGGCTCGAAGAGTCGCATTTCCCACACCAGTGACAATGGGGTGCTTCTGCAGCCGTGTTGTACCCCTCAATCAAAACTGCAGAGCTCGCCCTCGAGCTTTTTCTTCTTGCTGCAAAGTGCACGGGGCTGCCTGCATGCTTTCTTCGGCTCAAGCGCCTCGCAGCAAAGGGAGGCCCGGCGATCTTAACAGCGACAACGAAGCAAGCACAAGAGAACGCGCACTAGATTCACTGACAACGGCGAGTGTGGTGTCGGTGGTATCACGTCATAAATTCTCGCACTATAAGACAACACGATCGGCCGTGCACCGTCTTATACGGTCGTATTCCGTCTCTGACGCGGTCAACGCGTTGCCCGCTCACCGTGCCTGCGTTGTTCCACGTAAAACTCACCGGCGTCAGCATTGTGGAACCGCGGCGACGTTGAGCACGGTTACTCCATCGCTGAGAGAACCGCCTCCGCTCACTGCTAGACCAGCTGCACTGCACAACACGTAACCGTAGCAAAGCCGTCATTGCGCCCGGTGAATATGGCCGCCATAACGTCATTTCCACTACACTTTTCACGTAGCGCGCCGGCTTGCCATGCCCTGTTCTCTCATCCCTTTCTCCGTACCGCTCATACATAAGGTGCAACGCTGTAGACGCTATGCAGGAAGTTTGGTCAGCAAAATGTGGAAGTTGGTGCGTCTCGCACTTAAACTTCCCAGCATTAATCGTGGTCCCCAGGAGTAGCTCCGGAACTGACTGGGGAGGCCATAATACAAAAATGAAGAGGCGCTGTAGGATCCAAAACTACTTATCGAGAAAATTTTAAATAATGTGTTGTTGGTTCAATTTTAAGGCACGATGCATTTTCCCCCAATCCTCAGGTTAAACATAAACATAAATCACATGGCAAGTCGTTAGCTTCTGAAGATATGCGATGCGATATGTGACTCACACGCATAACCATGATTTTTTGCATCACTAGTGCGGACCTCACCTTTTCATCCTGCTCTGCATATTTTCGTCATTTTTCTGCTATATACAGCAACATCAGGACTAGAGTGCAGGGGAGGCTTTGGAAGAAGCTTAGAAAACTGAAGCCCAAACAGGGCCAGCCTCTTTTGGCACTGTGATTTTAAACCCACGGTGTGTCGCCGCTGAAGAGTGGCGCACAGCTCCAACGAAGTGGAGAGATAGAATGCCCGCTTTTCACTCAATAGTCCTGGTCTCAAACCTAAGTTGTATATGGCCAGTTTTTATTTTTATGGTTACTTGTTACAGATGTATTAATTATCCTGTGTGTAATAAGGCTAGCTTTATTTGTTACGTATTGCTCGAATACCTAACGTGAAACGCGAAGAGAAATAGAAAAAAAGTGTTCTCCAGGAGGACTTGTCCTTCGGCTAGTTGTTGCTTGCTGAAAATTGTGGTGTAGCGCAAAAACAAAAAGGGCTATTGTGGCGTGTTGTTCTGCGCGTCCGTTGTGTCTCTATTTACGCTACTATCAAATTTTCAGAAACTGAAGAAATTTTACAGTGAGCGCAATTATTTGAAGTGCCACCGTGTGGATATCAGCATAAAAGTTTGAATATGGCCTCCGAGATGCATTTGTTAGAAGCCACAAGCATGAAGTTATAGCGAATTCGCGTACATCATTACCATGCTGTTAGAATGGTCGCAGGCGCCTGAGCTAGCTCTGGGTAATAGTAGGAAACTCCATGCAGATTAAATGCTCACCTGGCTCGACGGATCATATTTAGGCATGAAGTAGGCCTTCATGATTTCTCTAGCTTCTTTTTTACACAAAGCGATGGAAAGCCTTGTTATGGCCAAATTGCGCCCCTAGATGCCCTGGTGAGTACAAAAAAGCTGCTGGAAAAGGAAGTCTGAAGCTTGCGAATAAAAAAAAAATGCAAACTGAGGTGCTGTGGTAAATCATTTCTAGCAAACCAATCAGTTCTAAGAAAACAAGCAACTCAGTTCTATCCATGAATAAAACAATTCACGTTTTCGAAACGCCAGCTCGAGCACTTAACCCCTTGAGACTTTAACGTTTCATTCGAGCATCTGTGTTCTCTTAATCTGATGTTTAGCATGTTATCCTAAAATTAGTATATTGCTTTGTTTCTTGGGTATTCCGTATGTTTTGAAGGAAAAAAGTTAATTTAAGGGCTAGTTTCTATATGTAAGACACACTTTTATTGAAAACTAACAGACAGTGATGCCAGAAAAAGTGTAGTGAACGTTATTAGAACTGATTGCATTTCAAATAGGAAGACATAAATAAGGGTGAAAAGATAACTCGCTACCGACAGGGTCCGAACCTGCGACCTTCGAAAGTCGCCCGTTCGGATCCTGCCGGAGGCAAGTTCTCTTTGCGTTCACTTTTATTTCTTCACGCGTACATCACAATTTCCTCTAACAACATTCTTTATACTTCTCTCGGCATCGCTGTGTATGTGGTTTGCTCTTCGTGAAACGCATCACCTTTCATCGCCTACAGTTTAGCACAGCCAACAAGCTGACGTCTATTTGCTCCTGCCCTTGCAGAACACTGTAGACAAGCTCTTCCAGAAGGCCAACGTTTCGCTGATGATCGGAACATCCTCTTGGAAAGAGCAGTTCATCGAAGCCATCACTGTGGTCGCGGGTACGTAATCTTTGCACTCGTGCCACTTTAAAAACTGCCTCGCATCTCTATAGTGTGGTAAACGCGCCTGATTGTTGTAAGGAAATTATGCGAGTTAACTCCTTCCTTTGCCTATTGCTTCAAGGCATGAGTTAATTTTTTTTTTCTTTGTGTGCTCACCTGGTCGACTAACTAACGGCCACTATGCATGCAGCAGCTGCTGTTCTCTGTCCACCCGAAATTGGTTTGTCGCATGCTTGAATGTTGAAGTCGGTGACGAAAACATTTGTCTATAAAGAAAAGAAGTCGCCGACCAGAGTATGTTGAAAGAGTTCAGGCTACGGCAAGTTGCTATGGATTCATTAGAAAGTATTAACAGCACCTACAAGAGTAGGAAACGGGACATGACAAAAGTAAAGAGCACTGTTCAATTATTGAAAACTCTTTGAACTTGTTTGTTCTGTGCCGTTTCATTATCTTGTATACGATGTTAATATTTGATGAAAAATAAAGGGCCTAGTATTTTCATAATACTTTATAATGGACTTCAAGCACTCCGTTATCTACTATATGCGAGCTATTTCTTGCTCGCCTAGCTTACTGGAGCCTTTCAAAACAAGCAGAAGCATACGCAGAGATGTTTTGCGCTGTAGTGTGGTGGGGTCATCTTTTTAAAACTGTAATTGTTTTGCTCTCTATGCCACGGCGATAAAATTAGGGGACCCTAAAGCTTCACTTTTCGGAGTTTAACGTAATAGCGACATCATGTTCCTATAGTGCATAGTTCAAACACTTAGTGTATGAAACCTTTTCGAATTTGCGATGCAACCACTACGTGGCTTTAGGGGAATAGGCGCAGTGGTGTGTGTGTGTGCCTATTTTAGTGGGGTACCGGCTGTCAACAACGTAACCATTATGATAATTACATATTCTGACGCCAACGCTTGTACCACGCATTATTACCGCAATAGTTCATGTTGCATTGTGAAGCATGTATACAGAAGGCGTGTGTTTGTGAAGCATGAAAGCTTCTTTCACTGTAGTTCCAAGCAGGGGAAGTTTTTTTCTACTGCTTTCACAAGCAGAGGCGTGGTCCTGTGCTTGAACACCCGCTTGCCATTCAAACGACCCAGGTTCAATCCCCAATTGGACCCAAACAACCCTGGTTCGCTCCCCACTCTGCCCTAGAATTTTTATCATTAATTTATTTTATTTGCATCGTTCTCCAGTTTTTCGGTCGTGCATAAGATGATTTTTCGCTCACAACCAACGACGCCGACGCCGACGCCGGAATTTTCGCGAAACAAGCTCCTTACAGCTATCGCAATAAGAAATTAGGGGGGGGGTGCATAATCCCGGTGTGCCACCCCCTGGTTACGCCAACGCCTACAGGATAGCAGTACATCAAACAGCAGAATTAGTGCGTTGTTTTATTTGGAACCTACACTATCTGACTCTGTTCTTAACAATCAACTGCTAACGCACGGAAAGACCATGCTGTTAGTGCACAGAAATCACCGCTGAGTACATTGGTATAGGGTGCTGTATATTCGCTTCAATGCTAAATAAACTTCCTAATTGGCTAGGAACTGCTCAGAACGATTCCCTTTCGAAATAGTACAGAAGACTAATTGGCTTCGTGCACAAAAATTACCGTTGCTTTGAGTGCGCTAGGTTTTATATCATCCATAGCCTGTTCACACTTAGCGAGTACAGGCTGTGACTCATAGAAAACATCATTAAGACCGCAATCATTAAAACGTCGTGGCATCGGTGCCACACGATCATGGATCGAAATTCAACAGCTACTTCACCGGTGCTCGGTCGCTCACTCTCGCCACGAATGACGTGATGTCTGAACTGCCTGCGCGTGTGCTTCTGCGCAAACCACAGGTAGAATTCGATCACCCATTAGATGTGGCGTATTTTCTCAAATGTAACCCGAGTTCATTTGCCGCTACATTTGTTTTTTTTTTTTTGCTGCCTGAAGTCGACCCTCACTTTGCAATATAACAGCTTAGTTTCATCATTTTTTTTCTAAACACAACGAAAAGTCACCCATCGCTATACAATAGTGGTCGCCTTACAATCCTGTAAATACGGGAGCTGCACAGCAAACTACAAAATCACTAAAAGATCGGATCGAAAATAAGCTAGATAGCTCGTCATCGAGAAGGTTCCTAATAGTGAAAGTGTCCCACGATCGAAGCCGCCTGTGTGCGTACTGTTTGCAAAACCAACGTAAACACACATCTCGCTCGTGATAACTTTGTTTACAGGGGTTCAAGCTCAGCCAGCTTTTTTTTTTTTTTACGACGACCGAAGTATCTCGGCGTGCATCTCCCATGCGTACCTTATCTTAAGCTTGGAACATCTACAAACGTTAAACAGAACAAGAGACGTCGACACAATAAAACACGCTGGTTTTAGTGGTGTTTAACTGTGCAGACATCGCGCCGACTTGCCGTAACGAAAGCATTCCTTGACCTTAGAAGTTTCGGTACTTCGCCCACACGAGCTTTTGTTGGTACGCTTGTTTCTCTTTTCTTTTTTTTTACGAGCGGGGCGAAGTTTCGCTATTTGTGCCGTCTTTCGAAGGAAAACGCGGGGCTCTCCCTCCGTAACGCAGCGATCTTATCGTTGCCGCGGCAGTTGTAAAAGCTCCCGACAACGATCCTACGGCAAAAGGTCGAGCGCTATAGGTCTCGCTTTTACGACTATAGGTAAGGTGTACGCCCCCTCCCCGCCCCACATTTTTTTACTAGCACACGTGGCGCAACCTCGCGGCTATTTCGACCGTGTTAGGACTGCCTGAAAGCCATAGGCGCACTCAGAAGCAGAAAAACTCGAACTTTCCCCTCCCTGTTTACTTAGTTGCTGGCATATGTGAACACGCTCGTGCTCACATAATCACACGCTCTGATCCATACGTGCGTTTGTATATGATACTCCTCTAGAACATAAAATTCTTGCGACATCTCTGATAAAGAAAGTTTTCATATATATATCCGTCGTGGTCATTGAAAAACAGTGTGCCATCCTTCGAAATTTTGCTATAGCATGCATTATGTACTGGATCTCATAGACGTTGTATATACGACATTGTATTGTAAAAATGGTGTTGTTAAGCTGATGACCATAAGCATAATATACTGGATTGTCGCGAATAACGTCATTATCTCATACTTTGGGCACGAAGTAAAAAAAAATCGGCTGCTGTCTAGTGCTACTTTGATGAAGGCCTGTTAAGGAACAAAAACGTAACTCCTTAAAACGCGACAAAGATTGACTTTAGTAGTACACGAGTACCTTAGAGTCATAATAAAGGAATGACTTCTGCTTAATACTGAATATAGTGACGATGTTTTCATGAATTGATGTTATCGCCAATTAAGCAGCTACAAACTCGTCCTGTCAGCTATTGCATTTTTTTCTACTGTCAAAATTGAAATTTTAGTACGATCCCCATTACTCCCACCTGAAGTGTTCACTCTCATGTTACTTTATGAGCACTCCTAAACTCACTTTTGCAGATTTTTCTAAATAATAATTTGGTTGAGAGGCAGCGCAGGATTGTTTTTTAGATGTTTTCAGATGTCGTGTAAAGCGTAGTTTAACCCACTGCCTGCACATTTGACGACGTTGGTGCTGTTGTCAAGTTGAACGTCTCGCGCTTTTCAATCGAAAACTGCACACTCTACTGTCTCAGCTAGCCTGCTTTGTACGACACTTTCTTTCTTAGGTACAGTCGTCAGCAAGCTTAACACGACCGCTCCCCAGTGTGTCCTGAAACCGTTCGATCGACGCTAGCTTCGCATAGCTTTGGGTTCTTCTGCCGAGATGTTACCCGTACATGCCGACGTACTACCGAAGCATACCGAGGTATTATCTTGACAGCAATGTCCAGCGCTTCGCGGCTGACATCAGTCAAACCAATCCAGGTCACGCGTCGGAGCGTTCGCGTTAGGCTCGTTGACGACTGTACGTTTGTTTTACGCCTTAGTTCACCACAGTTGCATAAAGCATCGCTTTCAACTGGCAAGTTAGACTGCTCAGTCAACGTTCATCACTTCTTTGATTTCGTGCATTTGTTCACGCTATACGTTCAAGAGAGCACAATTATGCACCGTTGCGTCGATGAAACATACGACAGTGTTTGGAATACTATTCCTTACATGATCATTTTGAATGATTTGATGAAGCGAGCACGGAAAGTGAGTGTGGCATCCAAAGCAAGGCGGGATCCTTTATTTGCACCTATATGTATACACATTGTAATCAGACACGTAGGAATATTATCGAAATATAACGGAAATGGCATGGGCAAGATTGTTTATCCTATCTCGTGGTGAAGAAGACGAATAATGACGTGCTTGTCTGGGCTGAGATTTGTTGGACTCTTCATGCTATTCATCACTAACTGAGCGGCTTTTTTTTTTTAATGAAGCACCCTCAGAGCAGTAAAGCTATTTTTTCTTCTATTAGTAAAGTGACCCTTTCGATATGCCAACAGCCAGAAGGCACTTCGTAACTTGGACAGAACGCAAAAAAAAAACGCAAATACTTACGCAAGCTTGAAATTAGTTATAAAAAACTGCATTAGCAGAGTGATTTGTGATACAGTGGTAGTTGACGTTTTACAAGCCACTACGTGTTCATGATGGCGTAAGCGGTGCCTATCAACATTCAGCACTTTTGCCGCTCAGGCTGAATTGGAGCAGTACTAACTGACGCGTACGCTGATAGAAAAGTTCTCTAATTTCCAAGCCTGAAACAGATAATTAATGAAGCCAAGGTAAGGAATGACTGCATTTTTTATTTCTTTTTTATTGTTTTAGTTTCGTGGTTTGAGTTTTAGTACAAACTGTTTTTTGGTGTTTTTATTTTTTTTGAAAGCGAAGCTTTTTTTGTTTCCTCGTATCGGTGAGGCCTATTTAAATTGCTAAAATGTTTTATACCACCCACAGCTGCCACAGGACTAAAAAATTCAAGGATATCAAGAAACTCACTTTTGTAGAATCACACAATGCGTATTTAACTTCTGTGCTGCTTGCTTAGTTCTAAAGAACACATCCAACATTTCGACACTCTGTGCTTTAGATGGTGTTCAAGTTCACGCTCCAGGTTAAGGTTAGAACGCGGCGGTACGGCTATAAAATTAAACGCAGCGACCACCTTGTTCAGTTTGGTAGAGCCAGAGACACGTCATGGCCACCATGTTATATACTCGGGGGCCTTTGCTTGGGTAGCGTCAGGGCACGCCAACCGAAAGAGGGCACCAGACGTGTCACAACGTTGAGGACTGAAAAAGTCACACGATTCCTTTACAATTTCGTCGTAGGACGACTTGGCTACGAAATCAATCTATTAGTTCGTCTACAATTTGTTTGAAAGCAGTGGCTTTAGAATTGGCCCGCCTATGACCAAGCGACGATGTCCTGTTATGTCGTCATATCTTGAGGTCACTAATTTATGCAATGCGTGACGTCATTGTGACGTCATATAGCAACGTCATCACATAAATTTTGTGCATTATTCGTGTTGACTGTCGACACCAATAGTCACTTTTTCGCGTGTAATGATATATTTACCGCTTTCACCTTTAAAAATTTTCAAGAAGGATACGCCTAAACCAGCTCGAAGGCAAACGCCTTGTTTGTTGTGTCCTTTTTCTACTCGGTTGCACTAATCGCACCCCCCTCTTCCCCCGAAAACATTCACACCTCAAGTGGTTTTGCACGGCCTCCAGAATGTGCAAACCTTCAGCCGAGCGCAAATGTCACGTGGTGACGTCACGCCACGTCTTTATCAGTATTTCATGATGATGTCAAAAGACTTGAAAATGTCTGTACGGTAACGTACCATACGACATTCCATTATTTTCTATATGTCTCCTTGAAGAATCTGTATAATAAGGCGATATCATAAGAAGCCTCACCAAACTCGACGGTTGACAATCGGCGTCGACCGTGATGTCGTGGAGTCGGCTTTAACACGAGTGATGCAAAATTCATAACTTAAGCACGTCACCATATGACGACGTGGCGTCAGAAATCGTCATAATTTTGTGTCATGTCACCGTGATGTCATCGTTACTTCGCATAAAAGGCCGTTGTATAATGGCACCATCATGTGACATCGTCGCTTGTTAACAAGTGGGCCAAACCAGGGGTCAGTGCAATGTCAGGTGAGGTGCGGAAACTTGCGATGTCTCTAGTCCTGGGTGCCGTGTAAAACCACTAGGCACACAGAGCTTTCATGGGCTTGGCGGCTGAGGATCAATACATCGTCTAAGAAGAAAAAGAAGCTGACTTTCGTGGTCTAGTTGTGTTAAGAGCATGCGTGAGGGGTCCTTTGAGTTCGTTTATTTACTTTTTCCATGCGTTTACCGCACATTTCTGTAAGGCTCTAAGGAAACATATCAAGGTATCGAAATGACATACGGATTATACGGTACGGATGTGAAGCCGTAATAACTTCATCTTTGATCACGTGACTTTTGTAAGAGTTGTGTTGACACCAACGCCACCGACCGCCACTTCTCGTTGATGAGGCACCCTTATCATTTTGCCTCGATACAATGCAATACCAATCATCGCACATCTTTTCATACCGCACCTAATAGAGACAACCGAAGAAAGCTTCGCTTAACACTTGTTTTTTATTGGTTTTTTTCGATTTTCTTAAATTTTCTTCTTGTTCTTTTGTTTCCTTTTTCCTTGGTTTCGCGCCTTCGTTTTTCTGACGACCTGTGGGGGCCTGCTGCCTGCCTACTTTGCTGCCTGCCTGCCGTGCTGCTTGACTCACTGCTCGAAAAAAAACACTAAAAAAAACTACCATGCATGTATAAACTCTAACCTGCACCCCCATTCTAACACAAACGGTGCACGGTTAAAGACGACGACCGGAACAAGTTTCATTCGCCCGAAGCGTTCGAAATGGAGAGCGCCAGCTTGAAATTCACCAAAGGTAAGTGGTGTGCATGAGTATAGGCAATAACTGTCAGGCAGAGGTGAGCATGGTATCGCACAAACTCCTAAGACGTTACAGTTGTTTTGCCTCCGAAACAACGTCTGGTGAATCGGCTTTACAGTTTTACACCGTGATGCGGGAAATTGGAGAACGATGAAGTCTCCTACTTTCAGGTAGCTCGGAACAATCTACATTAATGCAGCCACTGATGCGCCTTGAACATCAGAGCTAACCATTGCCAACGAAGCAGTAAACTCAGTATTGTCTGGGCCTGAATTGCTTCACATCATTCATCAGCCTGAGTTTTCTTCTTCCGCTAGACATCACACTAATAGGCTAAATGGCAGATATTAGGCACGAAAAGCTGGAGAAACCTGTGTACAATTAGTGCTGCAGGATCCCACGTTTGAGAAGTCGTTTATAAGTGCTTTAGGTGGGCAAGTTATGACATTGCGAAGTGAAACGATGCGTTGCATAGATGAACAGGTAGAAATGACACAGAAACACGAACCAAACGAGGACCTTGTCCTTGTCTGTTTTGTATTTCAACAAGGGCCTTGTCCTTATTTGTTTTGCAAGGTCCGCAAGGCCCTCGTCCATCACGAAATGAACAAGGACCGTGCGAAACGAAAATAACGAGGACAAAGTTCTTGTTGAACGTGAAACAGGCATGTACAGGCTGCTTGTCCGTTTCTTGTTCTTTTGTTGTTCGTCTCTGTTTATCTATGCAGCGCGTAGTTTCACTTTGCAGTAATTTTGTCTTCTTCGGAGCAGCGACTACCTCGTTGCTGCCTTCAAGCAGCTGCCTTGAAGAAGACAAGACCACTTGTCAAACTGACAAAACCACTTGATGACTTGTATCTTGCGTGCGCAGGGGCGGCAAAAGCTAACGCAAGCTCTGCTCAGAATAACAGAGAGCTGAGCTGTTTGTTGCGTATTCGTTTTCTAATACTGGGCGTGCAAAACACATAAACCTGGGAGAAGTGCAGTGTCTTGATTTATTGTGTCCTTGATTGCACAGCCACTGATTTTGCAAGTTTTGCACACGCTATCCTAAAGAATGTTTTCTGTCGCAATGGCGATCATCGATTCCGGACAGTGCATGCTATAAGATCAGAGACCCGAAGCTTAATATGCATTAAAACAGAAGTGTTTATAGTACGCGCGCTCCAGTTCACATATGCTATTCAGTTTTTGTTTTCTTTTTCATCTTGTTTTGTACGTCTTAAAGTGTTCAGAAGTTTTACTGCTGGGGAATATCACTTTTGTTTGCAACAACGCGGCTCCTTGGTGCAATATACTTGAAGAGAAAAACCTGTTTTAGTGGTCAGAGTGCTTGAAAAAAAAACAGCTTTAACCTATCATGTTGCTCCTTTTCCTCATGCGTCCTTCACGCCAAAAAAATGTTTTATTGGTCGGGTATTTGACGGCTCGGTTTTCTCTTTAGTCGCTTGTATTGTGGTTTTGCTTCGTGTTCGCGCTGTAAGGGTCTCAAAAAGTTTAAGATGTACCGCGTTAAGTGTTCATGCATTATATCTTAACATTTGCGCTCTTCTATTCCCGTCAGATGTATTCCTCGACATTCGTAGTCTTTTGTTGAGAGACTGGTGCGGACTTGTGCAAAGGAACATCACCCCGCGCTTTCATTAGACTAACGGTTACACTGATAAAGGGAGAAAAAGAAACACAAACGTAGCCACAAACGTAGACTTGTTTAAAGGCTGACTTGCTTAACGATTGTTTTCTAGCGTGATGTACAGATATAAGCACGAATGGTTTGTCGTTGAAGGCGGGTTCTTTACTAAACCTTCCGGTCGGCTTCTCCTTTTCTCCCGACTCACCAGACGACGACGAGGAGGGTGGCGAAGATGGCGACGAAGTGACGGTGCGCATGCCTTCCTGCTCCGACTACGTGATGCACGTGTTCACCGTCTTCTGGAAAGTCATCTTCGCGTTCGTCCCCCCGACAGGTGAGCCGAACGACTCATAACCTTCAATCTGAGTGCGCGCGATGAATGGCGATCATTCTCTTTCTGTTGTGTGTGATTCCTGGGTGCACTAGTGTGGTCACTGTGTACATTTAGCAGACTATGGGGGCGTGGCATCCGCACACAGCGGCACCCCGTGGTGAGTATATCTGATCCAGACGTCATTGTTAGTTTATGTCGGTTTTTGACCAATACAAAGATATCTGCTCTTCGACGTCATACAACGGGCGCCGGCAGCTCTGAAGAGAGCAAGCGCAGGCCTTTGCATGAGGAAAGGGCAGCTTCGTCCTCCATTTCTAAAGGTTCCTTGCCGCTCAAGATTCCAAGATTTGGCTAAGCTGTTTAGAGCAGTGTCGGCTTTCGGCAGTACATGTTTTCTGACCGAGCTAGAGGGGTGCTTCACGAGTCATGACCGTTGAACTGCGGATCGAAATATATGTAGACAAAAGCGAAAAGCGAATCACAACTTTAAGCCACCCTACTAGTTTGTCTGATGTTGAATTTTCGGCGCAGCGTTTTTTTTTTTTTGTTCGTGAAAGTATTGCTCGATATAAGGTTCTGGCACGCTTAAAGAGAGTGGAGACATACGCCCACAACCTGAAATTCTCTTGCGGCGAAAATAAAAAAAAATGTTTTGATGCCTTTGTAGAGCAACAGCTCAAGAACCGAAGCAGTGTTTTGTTGTTCCCTCGACGTTTTTAAGTATGTTCGCTTAATTTTCTAATAAATTTGGCTTCTCCGCGGATCCCCTTGTTTGTATACACAGTTTTTCTTGGCCTATTCTAATAGCGTTAGCGTAGTTTGGACGACATTGTATGCACGACTTCATCTCGTGCTGCAGATTACTGGGGCGGATGGGCCTGCTTTGTGACCAGCATTCTCCTCATCGGCGTCCTGACCGCATTTGTGGGCGACCTCGCATCGCACTTTGGTTGCACCATTGGACTCAAGGACTCAGTGACTGCCATCTCGCTGGTCGCCCTGGGAACAAGCATACCTGGTAAGTTTTCTGGCGGTTCCTTGTGCTCCGCGATTCCACTTTACACTTACATGATAGCAACCTGGGCAATGTCTACTTTACTTCCCTGCATTTCCTTTACTCGCGCGCACGCGCACGAACACGCACGCACACACACACACACACACACACATTGTATTTCTCTTTCGTGACGGTATATTGGAGCTCAGCATGTACTTCAGTATTAAATTCCTTAATATTTATTTTAAATGTGCACATAACTACTGTTTAAGTACGTTTTTATAACGTCACTTGCCTATTACAAATAGCAGGGTGGAACTTGCACACTAAATCGGAGTTTGTTGTTGGTTTCTTCATATGTATCTGCATACTTTTCTGCCGAGTCCGAGTCTGTCAATAAACACACCTAATTTCACGTATCTCTTTGATACGTCCGATATGTTGCCGGATACTGGTCAAAGGCCGCCGAGTCTGGCTATCTTCTGTTAGGATCACGTATTCGTCGTCATTCGAACTTATACCCTTGATTACGTGGTTTGCCAGCATTCTGACACATTCCATAATTTACACTCTAAAATAAACTGAGTCATTTGGGTGTTTTAAATGCGAAGCAGCTCTTTGACTAGCCTGTGCGACGCTGTCCCTCCGTCCGCACTGTCCTCCCCTAGCCGCAGTTGTTGGGGCGGTGCCAAGTAGGTCACGCCTTCTCTCGCAGTGCGCATGCGTTGACGTCACTCCCTATCCTGACATCGCTCGCCGCGTGTCATCTCCCTCGCTTCACCCTCTGCACCGCTCGCAACGTTCGAGCGCACATCGAGCAAACAGCCCCGCCGCGGTGGTCTAGTGGCTAAGGTACTCGTTTGCTGACCCGCAGGGCGCGGGTTCGAATCCCGGCTGCGGCGGCTGCATTTCCGATGGAGGCGAAAATGTTGTAGGCCCGTGTACTCAGATTTGGGTGCACGTTAAAGAACCCCAGGTGGTCTAAATTTCCGGAGCCCTCCACTACGGCGTCTCTCATAATCATATAGTGGTTTTGGGACGTTAAACCCCACATATCAATCAATCAATCACATCGAGCAAACAGTCTTTCTGCGATGAAACAGGAATTCCTAACCGCCTACCGCGTCTTTGCGTTTCAAACAAACGTTCACTTCTGTAAACGCTACACCGAGTTTAACTTGAAACCGTTCTTACAGCACCCGCGTCGACGATCGCTTCAACCTGGTCAACGCTGTGCGCATTGCTGCTGCTTCGCATTCCATCACGGTTCCTTTCGGGGAGATGGTCCCTGATTTTTCTTTCACACAAGAATAATATATCTTGAGCGCCCTTTTTTTCAGTTATTGCTTCGCCCTGCTACTTCCCGGTTAAGATAGCCGTGCGGCCATCGATGTGACGGAGCACTCTAGTTTCGACACGAAGGTGGAGAGCACACAGTTTTCTGGGAAGTAAATGCAAGCGAGCCAGATTAATATTATTGTTCTATGGCAGAAAGATGCCGCTAACACTCCTAGTTTAAAAGTGTAGAGTGTAAGACTGTGTGTACTCTGCTTCATATGTAGCAGTCAACGTTGGGAAAACAAGGCAAAACGTTGTGTCATTCCGCGCGTCTCCAAGCCATGTTTCGTCGTTATAAGTGCCTGTGCAAATTGAGCAAGGGTATGCGCGTCAATCAAGGTGATGCGCAAGTGAAAAACAAAAAAAATGGAGGCGATAAAAGCATAAGACTCATATTCACAAACCAATTTCTGCCTTACTTCACGTTTTTCTGAACTTCCTGTACTCTCCAAATGCATTATAAAGCCACAAACGTTGTAACAGGATGAAAGATAAGGACAATACTGGTTCATGCATACTGGTCCAATTTGTTCATCATGCGCAATAAAGGTTTAAAACCGACAAGTAAAACTCGAGGAAATGATGACGTTGGTTTGTGAATACGGGCCTGAGAATTATATATTTACAACATAATCACTGTCCTTTTAAACACTTGCTTGTCCCTAAGTCACAAATACTCTTATTAATTACTCCGCATGAGACTGAAAGAAATAACACTGTGGGATTTCACACTGCACCCATTAACTCACGTTTTATTTTATTTTCTTGCGCAGACACCTTTGCCAGCAAGGTGGCGGCTCAAAACGACAAGTACGCCGACTCATCCATCGGCAACGTGACCGGCAGCAATGCGGTCAACGTCTTCCTAGGCATCGGCGTCGCCTGGTCGCTGGCGGCGCTCGTGCACTGGGGACGGGGCACTACGTTCGAGGTGCTTCCGGGCAACCTGGCCTTCTCAGTCACCATCTTC
Source organism: Rhipicephalus annulatus (assembly GCA_013436015.1). Classification (NCBI taxonomy): domain Eukaryota; kingdom Metazoa; phylum Arthropoda; class Arachnida; order Ixodida; family Ixodidae; genus Rhipicephalus; species Rhipicephalus annulatus. The sequence continues at coordinate 56,487 of WOVY01012969.1, forward strand.
TGCGTCTGCGCCCTCTTGTGCTGCGTGGTTTTGCTCATGCGCCGCAACAAGATCGTAGGCGGAGAACTAGGGGGACCGATGCGCTTCAAGTTGCCCACCACCATTCTCTTCGGCGGCCTCTGGGTCTTCTACGTGACCATGTCTGCCCTTGAGGCGTACGGAGTCGTTCAAGGATTCTAAGCTAGACAGACCCATGGGCCGGCGGCGACCACGTTTTCGTCCTTCGACTTTTATCTGCGCGGGACATTTTTCTTCCAAGGCGACATCGAAGAACAAGATTGCTCTTGAAAGAAATGAAGAAAAGAGAGTGATACAAGAGCAAGATGCACCTTCGTACCATTTTCGATAGGGTCTGTTAAACTCGTTCGTTCCTGAGCTGCCAACGTTGAACAGTGTTTCGAAGTGTTCCTAGGGTTGGAAAACTTGATGCGCTTCCAGTATTGCGTTTCTTCAACAAGCTTAGGATGTTAGGCACTGGGACGTACATTTAAAAGTGCATGAGGGTTGTCCTTATCGAAGACAACGTGTCAGCGTTGGATCCTTGAGACTTCTTCAAAGTACATGTCCTTCGTATGTCCCTATACTCCCACAGGGCACTTTTTATGTGGTGCACACCGTGGAGGCATCGAACATTTACATGACATCCCTGGAGGTAAACAATGAAATCGTCGAACTGACGGAAGAACATTAGAATACCACTATACAAAAAGTATCGCGTTTCATCTCCAATTGCTCGACGCTTCGAGACGTTCTTTGTGCCAGACCCAGCATGGCTGTTTGGGCATGCGGGCTGCTAAATATCACCGGCCACCGATGAAGTTGTCGAGCTGATGAAGTTCGAGCACAATATGTCGTGCCATCTCTGGTGACACGCCACAGTGGCCCTAAAAGTTTATTACCTGCGTTCTCACATGCATGCTATGGTGCGACCGCACTTCGACAAAGTGCTGTGACGGAAGATAAGACGTACCTTGAGCCAACACCATGAACCATGTCCACTTCTGACTATAACAATCATGGGTAAGGGCCCTGGCTTAACGGCATTTCACTATCGATGCGTTCCCCTGAAATGACTTCGAAATGCTTACAGCCAATGGCTCTCAGAATGGAGCGGAAGACTGTTGTAACTCGGTATGTTCACATCACGGTCTCACTGCCAGAAGAGGTAGTTATCGTCTCTTCAGAGACTTTGCGAGGACGAATGATCGAGTATTGGCGATGAATGTACAGCAAACCGTTGAGAAAAGGCGGCACTTCAGGAGTCTGCTCAGCTGCGACAAGTCGTGTTACTACACTCAACGTGGCGCCAGGAGCATAGTGCGAGAACCTTGCGTTTCAAACCCTTCAAGGTGATGCGACCGGGAGTCATGCTGGCCAGAGCAGGATGTCACGTGGCATGTTGGGCTACAGTCAGCACTGTAAGTCCACTTCCGAAGTCGTATATCTATGAGAACGGACTTTCAACGTAGGCAGCGGACTGCCACTCAACAGATCTGGACGGGCTTGTGTACACTGTTGAATCAATTCCAGAACGGGAGGCGTATTAGTGTTGTGATTGGCACTTGCTATTCAGACAGAGTCATTGGTTCGCTCTAGTCGTGGTACAGAAATAATGGGAGAACCCCGATCATTGTGCTCGGTGTTCCACCGGGCTGATCAACGACATACTGTGTTTCCAGAAGCTTGTAGCCGAGGCAATTCATCGTGGGTGAGCTGTTGCTTCTCCTGCGGAGCTTGTGTCCATTGTCCCAAACAACGCTGCAATACAAAACGCGATCAAGTTTGCATCAGAAAAGCTATCGAAAGTGATTCGCAACTTCACAAGCCTACATTACTTGAATACTCTCATGGGTTATAAACAAGTATAGGGTCATAGCCCTTCCCGAAAGATAATTTTGCGGTGTTAGAGGTTATGCCAAATCACCATTTGCGTATTAATATGTCGATATCATTTGAGAGAGGTTAAAAACCGAGACCTTACCCAGTTCGCAGCTGAAATGATTACAATGCAGCTAACATGCAGCTACAAAAACTAAGACTGTGCCCTGAAAAAAGGTCACCATTTAAGTGTGAAAGCATTATGACTTAAAGTTCACAAGAGCATCTTATTGAGAAATATTGTAATAATATGTGAAGAGGCTTCAGAAATAAGATAATGGTGACCGCATGTGGTAATGTCATTTGAAATAGTCTTGTGAAGCAGAGTATTGGCACAGAGCATGCACATTAGACCCGCCAGAAACGAGTGTCATAAAGTTTCTGCGAAGGTACCTAGTTATTCACAGCAGGATTAGCGACTAAGTCACTTGATGCTGGCACGGCTTTTTGAAAATATTTTAGCTCCAGGAAATGTATTCCTTCGAGTCCTCAAGTTTTCTTATTTCGCTCTGCGCCGTTGCGAAATTTTGATAGTGCCATTGGAGTTTCACGGCTTTGAAGAGATCGCAATCAAAGCCTAGCAGCAGCATATGTGATCACATGGCGAAGAACTATTTTCGCCAATATATGGGAAGGACCAAACAGAGGTGCTCAGTTGCTCACGGAGCTTCCTTGTGTATTTATATGACAAACAAGACAATGTTGATTGTCTGTCATCTGTATCAGAAAGTACGCGTAAATATTGACACAATGTATTGCCAGCTACTAGTAGCTTATGGAAACACGGTAATTTATTGCGTAACCAAGTGGCTCGTCTATGTACTCATACGAGTCCTTGTTTGTGGACCTGTTCTAGCCTTCTGGGGCTTGATGATCGAGCAGCTTGATGCAAGCTTTGTCCCGAATGCCTCCTTGAAGGAGGGTAGTAGGAGAACCAAGATTACGAGGCAGATTAAGTTCTGATAAGCTGAGCGCCTAAAACCTCGTTTGCTTGGACACCTCTGCAGCTCCTTACATTGAGGATTGTGAACTAGCGCCGTCGCACACCTTCACCAAGAATCGCCAGTTCATGACAAGTTAGAGGACGACACAAGAAGAAACTGTCTACGAGACACATCATGTGTCGGCGTGTGCTGCTGGAACGCAGCGTCTACTGTACCTTTCGCCGACTTTGTCGATGAACTTTATGCCCGACGTCCAGATGGACTCCGCACATAAACACTATAGAGGCACTGTCTCTCTTCTTCAGCGTTCTTGTTCTCGTTATGTTCCGTTATCGTTGTGCCGCCGTTGTAATTCCTCATTCCTATTGCCTATCCTGTACCAACGTGAAAAAACTTGTGCTCCATCTGTCTTGAACAGGCCTGTGCCGATGCGAAAAAGATTGGGGACAACCTTCCAGAACTCCGAGACTGCATGTGCTTGTGTTGTGTGTTTTAGTGGCATAGAGACGCTTCCTTGTTACAGTGTTTCGAGACTGGAGTGAACTTTACGAACTCAAATGGGCCTGCGAGCTGGCCACTGTGTCGAAGAACAGCGTTGTGTTGACTCGAGTGTTTTACGTTTGTTATCGATCACGGGTTGGCATCTATCGAATTTGCAAGCCTCAGAACTTGCGGGCTAAACTCAGCAGGAGTTCCGCAGAGAAGGTGAATATTCTGAAAAGGCGGAACTCGGAATGAAAAAGTAAGATGCCAAGACAGACCTCTCTCTCATCGCTTATGCTCGCTCAGTATACGCTATTTCAACATATTTCTCACAGTTTCTCGTCCGTTTCTAAAGCTCAGGAGGTCGTTTATTGCAACGACAATGTGTAGCTTACGTCATCGAGATTAACTCACTGTTTTAAGCTTATACATCGAGCAACAAGTGGAGATCAGTAGCGTTGCGCCTTCTAATGTCAAGATAGTCGTTATCTTTAAGAGTTGTTCAGTGACTGCAGGATGCCTTACGAAATGGCCGCTTATATCCAGAGGGTTACTTCGTATCCGGGATTACCGTGTGTTTTTTTTTTCGCGGCACTGTTACAGGGCACGTAGCGTGAGATATTTCTTTTTCAACCTGGACCACTATTTATCCCTAGATGCCTCCGCCCTGTTTTACAATCAAAACACGTGGTGGCTAATGCATATTTCAGGTTTCTCTACATTTTCGTATTTTAAGAAAGCATATCGGAGCGATCGCTTTACAATTAGAGATTAGGATTTTATCGGCCAACCAGGCATTGCGATTTTTACGTATTTATAGTATTTAACTCCCTACCTGGAGTGTTTGATATGATACTATACTTGCCTAGTGGTGAGTTCAGGTCAGTTTTATTGAACATATTGACTTACGGTTCTAGAACAGTCTACTCAGTCGGATAAAACTTCGTTTGTATTTCGGAATTTCAATTAGTACTGGTCAGTAGATCCTTATGCCGCTATTGAATACTAGGAACTTGGTGATTGAGGTAATCTTTCGTTTGGGTACGTGTTGATAAGGTGGGTGTCAAAAAAACATCAAGACTGCTATACAGCAGCGTCTGGCGCACGCAGATGGCATGTATAAAAGCTGTTTGTGCCCTCGCACGTTCGTAGTGGCTTTGTACAAAAAAGCAGTAGTTGCTTCCGCGCGCAGGGATAAGACCACGTGATGGGAGGCGCCGCTGTGACGTCAGGACTAAACCCACTGGAGAGATGTCTGCCAGTGAGACGAAATATCCAAACGTTGTTAACGAGTTGTTTCAAGTGTATTACATTTCTCGCCTGAACTAACCGTCTCATAGTTGTTCTTAGTCGAGCACGATTGTAAGCGAGCTACTACTACTGCGCCTTCTGTCTGTCTCTCTCACTGTGACAACCTTCCATTTCCACACTGTCGCATTTTGTCCTCAACTCTAACCACCACCCCACTTTCCCCGATTTTCCTACCTTACTCGCAAGCTCGGGGAGTTTGTACAATTAACACTAGAGCTCTATACACAACTTCTTTCTGTTACTCTCTATATGACTCGTTGTGCTGTTTGTGTCCAACTGCTCCATTCCCACACAAAAACCAAAGAACAGATAAATATAGAAATGTTGTTCTCGAGTATGTGCGGAGAAATATTACGCGAAATTGAAAAAAAAAGAGAAGAAAAAAGAAAATCTACGAAAAGTGAGCAGCTGTTACCTGCTTCGTCTCGTCTCAGTCATTTATGTCTACTTTGTTTCATTATTGAAGAAAACCAACGCTTGAAGCCACGAAAATGAATGAACGCGAAAAAAAGATGGGACACGATAGGACAATCGCTGCACTCGCTACTGGTTTATTTTGAAATTGACCATGGCGTTATATACATTGACGCCGGCATACCACGTTTGACATTGTCTCCGTGCACTGCCTCACACGTTAATACGATCATTCACCAGCTTTGCCAGCTTTCGACATTGCCATATTTAATGAGTCTCGCACGTCCTGTGCGGCCCACATTCTAAAAAGCCTACATATCTTATACGACCATGGGTGAAGGTGTATATATACTTGCAAGTTAAAGGAACAGTAACACAAACCACAAAAAGTGGAAACGACAAGCATGGCGCCATTGCATGCTTGTCTTCCTCCCGCTTTGTGATACGTCTTGGTTCGCGCTGCAGTTTTCTCACCTTAGAAGTTGCGTACCAGCAGCAGGCCTCACCAAAGTTCTCATAGCGAAGCTGCTAAAGCTGGAACAAAGACGCCCGTTCTCGAGAAAAATGAAAACCTGTTGCGCCATTGCCGTAGCAACCGCCACAGCAGCGCGCCTCCTGTGCTGGAAATTGCCAAGCCGCTGCTGCTGCAAGGAGCAGCCGCAGCCGAGCCGTTGCAACAGCAACCGCCAGTTTCTTTCACCATGTCTCAGGTACGGTGATATCGACACATTCGAGGTGGCAAGCCTTGCGCGTCTTCCGGATGCATTAGGCACTGTCTCGTGGCTTTGTCGGCCAAGAAGTCTGAATGCAACCACCACATGGCGTTGTGATTACCGTGGTGCAGCACAACTATCCGACAATCAATCCGAACCTTGACAGAGTGATACTCGTTAACGGCATCACTGTGCTAAGGTTCGCACGAATAATTAATTGCAAACTTCCCACATTTTTTGTATTGAATCCTCTTTATTTCAGCGCAAATGAGGGCTTATCGGATTACGGTGTATACGCGGAATCTGTCTTTCGGTACATACAAATATTCGTGCCGATTCTGCCCACATTAATAGAAACAGTTTTCCTGCATCAAGCGCTCCCTCAAGACGCCGCGCTTACCCCCAGAGTAAGCACGTGGCGGTAAGATTTCAAGCAACAGTAACAAAAGAATTCGAAACCTTCCTCAAGTGGTCTAACCACCAGACTGGTGCAGCTACAACGGTGAGCTAACCGACCACAGTTCTACGGCAATGTAATTTCCAAAATAAGGCATGGAGGTCCGTCTCCGAGGGTGTCACAGACAGATTTATTGGGGCTTCCGCAGCAGCTCTGCTGACGCAGCCGCCCACCCATTTCCTGTGGAAGGTGGCGTTCGCAGAGCTGTTGTGGAGGCTGAACTAAATCTGTCTATTGACACGAGGTCGGGACACCAACGAAGGATAGCAGTCAGACTGTCGCGGCACGTTAACACCTGGTACTGGCCCAAGTCGCGCGGCCATTTCCAGTTGGCGTCCAAACATCGGCATCGGGCGACCGTTGATCAGACCTGTGTGTGACTTATTTTCGTGGCCACGCAGAATTCACGCCTGCAAGCGTACAGGTTGCATGGCAACTGCCCTGTACATCAAGCTCACGTCCTGCTCATGCACATGTAAGCGGTAAAACGCTTCGTGACTGCTGTTTCGAAACTAAAAATATAATTAGCGAGTGAAACTGCCTGAGTAGTCGCATTGTGACCGAAGCGACCATACGCGTCCAGCCGCTTTGCGACTAACTTGTTCGCGTGACCATTGCGATAGTTGCAGGTGTTAACGAGTCTTTACCTATCCCTATCATTGGGTGCACTTGTGTCCATTGAAATGTAAACACAAAGCACATGCGATGGTTGGTGCACACTGTCGATTATTATGGAAGAGGACACGCAGGCGTGTGGTTTGCGTGTTCCGGCGATAGCATGCTGCGCATTCAAGCGGCAGGGAGAGCAAGCAAAGCCTCTTTTTGCGCAATTAGCGGCGAGTGAAACAACCAGTCATTGGTGATCTGGAACCGGATGCACTAGTCACTGTCTCGCGTCTGCCGCTTCGTCGGCCAAGCAGTCGGGATGCAAACACCACTGGCGTTGCGATTCCCCGTGCTGCAGCTCGACTATCTGAATATCAACGGGCAGGTAAGTCGGAGGTTGGTTTGTGAACACGAGTCTAAAACCGTAGCAGACTCCTTGACCTACAGGGTATGTCTATGAATCGGTTAAAAAAAATGCGCTGATCGTATCTGTAATTTCACCCCCACACCCGGAACTTAACCGACCGCAGGCATTAACTCTACGCCTATTACAGACACACACGTGCCCAAACCTTGCGACGCTTCACGTTTATTATCCCGATGCATACCCCAGCGACACATGCCCATCATGTGGACACACAGCGACACTCGCACACATGCTCTTGGAGTGTAGAACAACTCCCCCCGACTCTACCTCAAGCAAGTGGGAGAGGTCCCTCAGGAGGTCACTTCTCGCCGACCAGCAATGGGCCGTCCAGCAGGCCCACGAAGCGGCCGCCAGGTATTCCCTGTCGGTCCCTACGTGGGAGACGCCCGCTACGCGCTAAGCGCGTCCTGCAGGACTGAAATAAAGTTTTTTCATTCCATTCCATCGTATCTGTACAACATAGATATTTCAAAAGTTCCTCCAGCGACGATGCATCACTTTGAGTATGATTTCCAGGCATCGAAGGCATCCCGGTACGTTTCCTCCGGAATGTACATTAAAGCCTTGGTGCCAGTCTATGTGACCTTGTCAACTGTCCGAAACGATATCCCTTGGAAGAAGTTTTCAAGCGTGGAAATAAGAGGTCTGATGGCGGCCGCGTCAGGACTGTACGGCGGGTTGGATAGCCCTTGGCTACTTCGAATCGACAAGGAAGCGTGCAAGTCAGAAGTACCTTTTGCTGAGCTAGTTGGCGTCTAGAATATTTTTTTCATTAAGTAGCCGTGCGCACGAGTACAGGTTCATAACCCTCCCTCCCTCTCCTCCCCTTGTCAAAGATGTCTAATGCTCAATCTGCCCCCCACCCCACTTAGTCGGGTTAGGTAGCACCACGATAAACCACGCCCCCCCCCCCCCCCCTCCTTCCTTATGTAAACCCTGCGCACGCTCCTAGGAAGGTGTCAAATGAGGACCATGTGGACTGATGTGTTCCCATCTGTGATAGTCGCTGACGACTGTCCAGAGCAGGCTACGTCACCGATCCCTTTACGGCCTTCCAAAAAAAAAGTCATTTCGGTGTCAGTAGACTTGCCGTAATGAGTAACAATTGCGAATAAAGGTCTTTAACAGGGATAAATGTTTTAATATCGAACTTGTCAAATTTCACACAAAACTCGACGGCAATCATTTGTTCCAATGTATACGGTGACATGTGGATTGCGCGGGAAACGAAAATAGGTTTTACGGAAAAGTCTCTCCTTATATCTCTCCACATGGTGGCGCACGGCAGGGAGACAAAAGCGGGCGTAATCTGGCTTCCCTCTCTGTCATTGTCTGGTGGTTCTAGCCTATAATGAGGTATAGGCACTCTAATATTTAATTATTGACATATTACTTTCCGGAGAAACCGTGTGCATGGCCATTGCCCAACACACGGACTTAAAGTATTTTGCTTTCATCAAAATGCGACGGTCGTCACCGTTAAAAAAATTGTTCAAGTGTTCCATTTCAAATTTTAATTTACCACAAAAACCAAGGACATCGGAACCCGGCATAAAAGCGGCGCAGCACAGGAACGTCAACATGCACGGTTTTAGAAATACTCTGAAAGTACTGAGAGTTACTGTTTAGGTAGCGTACACAGTATCTCTAGAAATACAGACAACCTCCTGCCATCTGGTGACGAACGCTGCAAAGCACGGCGCGCGCAAAACTGAAAACCCTGATCACCGTCTCCGCTTCACTTGTCTCACGGCGGTCAACGCGAGAGAAGTTCGCGCAAATTACAAAACCGGGAAAACAGGAACCACGATGATATGCCAGTGCAGCTCTTCAAACATGATCTGAAGTATTGATACCAATGTATATACGTGCGGTATATATTTTAGACCGTGTGTTCTAAGCTTGTGAAGCGACTAGTAATGCAGATGCATCGACGAAGTTGTGTCTTATGGTCCGTTGTGGAGCCTCCGAAACTAGAGCGCAGTGTCGTTTCTAGCCCGACATTTTGTCGTGTCACAGAGTACAAGACAATAAAGTCGTGTCTTATACTAGAAAAAAGGTCGTGCATCATTTACTGAAGCCTTATACAAGGAAAACGAAAGATGTATGCGAAGACTTTAATGAAAAAATTGCGAACAATATCCGTTCGTTTACTACGTAGTCTTGTATTTGTTCAGAGAGCCTTTAACAGAGGGGAAAAAATTATGCATGTTTATCGTTTTTTTTTATAGCGTATTCGGTTGAGCGTTTACGAACGCTCTAGAGCGCTCCGGAAAGTGTCTGAGTGGTTGGTTGGTAGAATTCAAGCAGCCGGGCTACCTTTGCTTGGTTCTTTCAGGGCCATCTTGCTAGGAAGCGCAGCTACTATTACAAAGAACACACAACCTAAGCGCTTGTGTTGTGTGTTTTTTGTAATAGTGGCTGCGCTTCCTAGCAAGATGGCTGCGCTTCATAGCAAGATGGCAATGAACCAAGTGAACAGCGCCAACAGCACGAGCGCGCATTCCGGAAGGAGACATCGCCGGTTGCGTAATACCTCGCGAACGCGCGTTGTTAGGGGCGTTTGGAGCGTGTTTGTGCAGGGACGGCTCCAGGATTACTTTACCGGTGGGTGAGAGGGGGGGGGGGGCACGATAAGTGAGTCATTTCATGGGGGTGCAAAAAGGCAGGGAACTTAACCAGTATGTTATGACAATAATCCCTCTTGGGGGAGGGGGGATAATGGGAAGGGGCAGGCAAACGTTTTGGGGGAAATCCAGCCGCCCCGTGCCCACTCTTGGCGCCATCCCTCTGTGTCCGGTGAGTTCACATCCATGGAGGCATAAATGCACCATGTCAATAAGATTTGATTGATATGTGGGGTTTAACGTTCCAAAACCACCATGATTATGAGAGACGCCATAGTGGAGGGCTCCGGAAATTTCGACCACCGGGGGTTCCTTAACGTGCACCCAAATCTGAGCACACAGGCCTACAATATTTCCGCCTCCATCGGAAATGCAGCCGCCGCAGCCGGGATTCGATCCCACGACCTGCGGGTTAGCAGCCGAGTACCTTAGCCCCTAGACCACCACGGCGGGGCATGTGAATAAGAAGGCGGCTTGCGAAGGCGGAGGAAACGCCCACTCTCTAAAAAAAATACCGAGTAAAAAGGGTGTCTTTTTGTACCACAACAATAATCGTCATCAGGCTTGCGTGCGCTTGCTTTCTTGAAAACTCGGCGCTGGCCACTTTCCTATCGAGAATACAATGTAACCCTGATAATGGGCATGTCGATCGTGACCGGAATGTACCGGGCGCGGGGCGATAGTGCAAGGATGGAACGCAATATAGATGACGATTATTGTTGTACCACAAAAAGAGACCCTTTTTACTCACTCTTTTTTTTAGAGTGCATGCTGTCGTTACTGTAGCTCGTGGACAGCGACGTGATTTGTCCTGAAAATAGCACCTCGGGCGATAACGATGACCAGGTTTGTGTGCTAAGCTCACAAGTCTGTCGCTTTGTCCAGCTACGTAGAAGAAGTAGGCTGAACTGACCGGCGCCATTTGTCGATCAGCGCCTCTCGCGTTCCGATTGTGAACTGCCTCGAGATCTGGTCCCTCCGAGACGGAGGACCGGAGCGGCCAACCGAATACGCAATTTAACGTTGTGTACAGCGTCATTCGCATCTTAGGTGAACGCCTCATTTGTATTGAATATCGCGCAGAGGCGGCTGTTTAGTATGTACTTCTAAAGGTTAATAGCTTATGGACACGACCATTGGACGCCAGAAGAATGGACTGCTGGGCGACGATTATTCTTTTCAGAAAGGTGCAGTAACACAAGAGGAACATTCGCTGCTTCGTGTCCTTGTTCCTTCCTCTTCTGGAAATGTTCCTTTGTGCACCGCCGTTCTAAGATTAGCTGTCACGTCACGGACATTTCCGTCACGTACCGGGATAAACTTTCAAGTTATTGCGGACTTGATTACAATTGGAGCGTTCACCTTAGGTGTGTTCAACGCTGTACACGGTGATTGAAAAAGCAAAAAGGCTCGTAAACAGATAAATAAATAAATAAATAAAATAATAAATAAGTGCCAGATCAATATCTTTCGTGAGAATTCGGGGATAAAGAACGCTTGCCACATTTTGTAATCTGGCTTTCAAAATTACAATAACAATTATCAATTAGAAAAAGAAAGCGAATTACCTATAGTTAGCAACTTGAATTCTGCATATTTTAACCAATGTTAAATTTTATTTCGGTATTTGAAGCAGCACGACATGTAACACAGGTATGGACGCTTTGTTTTTCAGAATGTAAAAAAAAAATCATGAGTAAGCTTCCTTTCACTTTGGCCTATAGGCAGGTCACACTCATGCGAATTTAAAGTGGCATGTTATGACCCGTGTCCGGACGCTACCCGTGTTTTCGCATGCCTAATAAGTCTGAGAAAACAGACTTCTTTGATAGTTGGTTTGTTACTTTCAGTGAAGTCGTAGCGCTGACAAGACACGGACCAAAGCGTGCACGTTCTGTCCTCTTTCTTTGGTCCACGTCTTATGAGTGCTATAGCTTCATTGTAAGTAATCTGAATCAGAATGAAAAGCATAAAATCTTCTTGATATTCCCACTGAAGAATGGCGTTGGCAAAAGGATGAACTGATACCTACTGGCCTCATTTCCAAACGTAACAATTTTTTAGGTTATTTAATCCAGCAGGTCATACTTCGTCAGGTGCGAGAATACGCACGGCAACAATGACGAAGTTTTTTTTTTCTTTTTTTAATGGTGTTCACACGCATAAACCTGCAAAGAAGTTCTCTTTTTTGTTTTTTTTTGCAATCCGTGTTTAGTTTTTTATAGAAGTAATAATTCCTAGACTGCCATAAAAGAAAATCACCGAAAACGAATTTTATGCGTAGTAAATTTGTGTTAATTAGAAATCTAGCGTATAAGTTTTCGTGTCGAAGAATAAGATGTCTTTGGCAGGTGATCTAATGCTCACGCGTTAGCATTGTCTGCTTGAGGAACATACCACATTCGCCAACAGTTGCCATTATTTAGCCATCATTTCCATTCAAGGGCCATCACTGAGCACTATATACTTGGCATATATACTTGGCCCCTTCAGATTATCTTAATGCTTGTCCCCCCCCCCCCCCCATATTACCTTGGCATTCCATCAAAGATTTTTTAAAGTGTTTTTTATTGCTGTAAATGGATTGCTTCATGGTAGGGCTGGTTCACTAGCCAACATTTGACCGTGTAGTCAGCCAACAATAGTCGTTGGTTAGCCAGTGCTAATCAGCATTTTTATTACGCGATGAAAACTCTTATGGATCCGCCGAAGATGACTTGCAGGTGACCACCATCAACGTTTCCTCTCATTCGAGTGTATTATTCCTCCGTCAAAAGCTTTTTTCACCACTTGCGGTGTCGAGCTGCCTCTGACATCGGCCCGTAATCCAACCAAGCTATGGTGTCATGTGTACGTCATTACATGACCACGTAATGACGTCACAAATTTTGGTGATTTGAGACTCCATGCCACATTGCGATCGTGAGATGTTCGGTAAATCCCGATGAATACGCTTTCAATGACTTGAACGTCACGTCTCTTGCAAGCAACTTTTATTTGTTTTTCTCTCCCTCTCTTTCTTTCGGCACTCGTGTTGAACCCACTGCCTGCATTGTCTCATGAAGTGTCTTCGAGTATTGCCGAATCTTGCAAAGCCTCTTGTCTTCCCAGACGTATATGACGCTTTCACCTTGATACACAACTCACGGAATGTCCGTGAAGAGGTTTAGAGAGAATGTCTACACGCTACTGGATTCCAATGAGGATTGTATGCTTCTTGTCTCATCCAGACGATGATAGGGCAGCTGTGATGGCGTTAGGATACTCCATTTCATACACTATGACATGGTTGGTAAAGAAAGAAAGAAATAAGCATTGAATCCTCATTAAAGTCCTGAACAGGCCAACCGCGATTTCAAAAGTATTCATGGAAGAATGAACGTATGAATGAATTGAATATTTTTCATGGAAAATAACCGCTCTCGAACGCAGTTTCAGAATACCTGGAGAAGGGATTGATGTTCAAACAACGTAAGCATATTGAACTGTCATCGGTTGTTCTGGATTCCTTGAATGCGCAGGGTTTTGCACGGCAAGAAAAAGGCGTCTGGGAGGAAGAGTCTTTCGTTGAAGAGTGAAATTAGATTGACTTTTCACATCGCCGGTGTCAAGTCAAAGGGTGTGTATTCTTATGCTTACGGAGGGAAATTACCGTTCACTTTTTGTCTCATCGCCTTATGTTAGCCTTTACTTTTTTTATTAACGCTGTGTAAGGAGATATTGGCGCACAAATTAGGCGCCGGTTACTCTTTACCCTTCAGGGGTATACCTAACATCGAGCACGTAGGGTTAAAGTCTACAAGCGTAAGAAGCTCACAGCACATACAATATACAACTGTAGTATCACAATATGCAAGATATATCAGTCAGCACACGATATTTCAAAACAATGTATTCAACAAGATCCTATATGTGCATATGCGTTCATGTTAACAAACTAAAATGTAACCAATACATACAGCCCACAGTCACATAATCGTCAACATAATAGTCTACAGCCACTAAAATATGGTTGTCACACACAAAAAAGTAAAAGTGGTAGCCTTTATTTTATGTGTGTCCCTCTTTTTCCCCAGCAATGCTTTATGTCACTGCGAAGACTGAGTAAATCAGCAGATAATAGAACCAGTGTCTAAACTTCTAGCAACTAAAGGTGGGGGGTGGGGGTGGACAATGACCTTAATCGTTAAGGACATAATTTTGCCGTGAATCCAAACACACATAAGGGAGAAACACCAAGACAGGAGTGGCTGCTCTTCCTCTCTTGGTGTTCCTCCCTTTTGTGTGTCTTTTAGTTCACGACTAAATTATGTTTTTAAGTATGTATCAACCAGGCCAGCGAACAGTTTTTAAGAAACCCATCCAGCAGGCAGCAGACTGCACTGCAGACAGGCCATTGCTCAACATTTTCCGTTGCATACTCTGCTCACAAGCGAAGACATCGTTCTTGCGTCGAAAGGGTTGCAAAACACAATTTTGTCCTTTTTTCTATTCTTTTCTGTCGCCGACTGAATAGTTTCGATTGTATCGTCGAATGCGGGTACTGCCAGCCGCGTACGTGTGCACACACACAAACGTTTTGCGACAGCTGTGTCATGCTAGCTCTAGCAGCTTTAAGATAGCTCTTTACAGAGAATTCAAATTTTTCTTTTTTTCGCTTCGTTTTTATTTCATTCAGACAAAACAATCTGATCGGCTCACTACATTTTCAATGCGGTTCTTATGTATCTACTCCTTCTGCTATGAAGGTATGCATGTTTTACGCCCAGTACAGGCATTTCTTGCAACTAAAATAGCAGGTACATACCTGCCTATTCATTGTACGAAACAGATGTGTCGTGTATAACATCTGTATACGTCTTCAACGCGTTTACTGCCCTTTATTTCGCATTTCACGAGAAAACATTTAGTACCTGTATAAAAATTACATGCGTGGGTCACGCAAGCGAACTCTGTGGACACCAATCCGAACTGCACTCCAAAATTAGGTTAGGGGAGCAAGCGATGGACATTCGCCTTTTTCTTTTTCTATATAACTGTAGTGATTTATTAAATATACAGCACCATTTTCTAAAGCCCACAAATTTTGTGAAATACACATTCACCGGAGCCAGCGACATCTAACGTGCTAGAAAACGTTTTGGACGGCGAACAAGACAAGGCGAACGCCGTGGTGACGTGATGGGACAACTCGCGCAGAGTTTGATAAACGCTCTGGCAGGTAATTTCATACAGCGCGGAGACGTGCGAAATGCAAGCCGCACGTATATGTACCACTATTTGTTCCTATAGCGTGCATGTGATGGAAGTGTCAATGCACGTTTGAAGTGCAAAAAAGGAAGGGAAAAAAAACACCATAGGCGCACGGCGCCTCACGTACGGCACATGCCGTTCCGGCATCGTATGAGCTCGAATGCCGTCTCGTGCCACCAGTAGGTCATGAAGAGCACGAGAACGTGCCATATCTGGTGGCTCGCCCCGACGTAGTCGCAGCGGCCCGGCAAGAACCGCTCCGGGAAGCGTCCCGCCAGGACGAGGTACGCGACGGCCGCGTACGCAAAGACGAGCGCCACTCGCGGCAACACCGACCACATCCAGGGCGGGGCCAGGTAGAGCCAGTGGAACGTTGGCACCAGGCCGAAAGCGGCCAGGCTGCAGAGGACCAGGGCGTTGTCGCGGTCCTTCCTGGCGACGACGACGGCTAGGAGAAGAGCCTCCACGCTCACGTACAGGCACATGAAGAAGGCGTACTCCCGGAAGGCCATCACGACACCCGACACGACTGTCGAGCTTAGACCTAGCCCGACGCCCGCCAGGTCGTACCGCAGCAGCCTGCTGTAGGCCTCCTTGGAGTGGCAGTTGAACGTGTGGTACAGCACGGACAGCGTCAGGGTGGTCATGTACGCGCACACGACGGCCACCACGATGACCGAGTCGGCGACGGTCGCCTTGACGTCGGGGAGTCGGTACCGGACGTCTCGCACGAGCACGCCGCCGAAGAAGAGGATGCCGACCAGGTGAGTCCAGATGTTGAGCGTCTCGTTGTTCCACTGGAACACGCTTCGCAGGCACTGCCGTGGGGTGTAGAGGACCCTGTAGCCATGGCGGATGAACGGGTTGTGGCGCAGGAAAGCCGGTGCATCTTCGAATCGCGTCAGCCTAAGTGGCGGCTTCCGAGGCTTGCATGGGAGCGGCGGCGGTGGCGGCAACGGCGCGTAATCGATGCTCGCGTCGTTCGTAGCCATCGCGTTCGCGGCCCGCCACACCGGTCGAGGAGGAAATAAAATGGGGGAGGGGTGGCGATGTCAATGGTGATCTGGTCATCCTCTATGAAGTAGTGTTCAATGCGTGGCTGAGGCAAAACAATAGCCTAAAAGAAAAAAAAAGAAAATAACAGGGAAAAAATCCTACAACAAACACCAAACAAAGAAATGTGCTCACGTTGTTTAATGAATTATTTCGGTACGTCACTTCTCAGAGTGCTGCCGAGAAGAAAGGAGGTGCTGCTGTTGATGGGGATGGCCAGAAAAAAAAGCATAAAGAGATATTTGTGAGAAGAAAGAAACTCTTAACTCATCCGGAGTGGCATACAATCGACGCATATATTAAGACAACTCATACAAGAAGGTGATATCAAGCTGTGAAATAACAAGAAAAAAGCTGCGGCTTAACTTTGAAAAAGAGGGCGATGGTATTTGCATGTTTGCGCTCTAATACTGGTTCCTACTTACCATCTAATATTGGTGAAGAAGCCGGTGGTTTGTGTAAATGTAAACGTTAAGCAAACAAAGGCAGGAGAAACAAAGGCGGGTGTATAGTTCAGCGAGATAGAGTACCGGCACAGTACTGCACGTGGAATAGCACAAAGGCCACTGTATTATACAGGCTTACGTCGCGCTATGAACGATTTTCATTTTAAGAGCCTGCTCTTGATTAGTTAAAAAATAAAGGACACAGCTTCATTTAGCAAAAAGGAAACCGGGTGGGGCGATTGCCTGCAAATTATGCAAGGCTAGATCCACCGGCTACCTACAACATCCTTAACCTTAACCTTAAGGCAGAAGAAAAGGATATTTCACATTTTAACAATAGAACGTGGTAATTTTTCTCATGCTGGTGTTTATAAGGGAATATTTTTTCTCACCTACTATTATGAACCGCCGCTACCGACATTCATCTCGTGAGATTTACTATTTCATCCCGATTTTATAAATCATGTTAGTGTTTATTTATTTTTATTTCTCCAACACTATTATGCCGTCCGATTTATGTACTTTTTTTCCAAAAAGCGTTTCCATCGTTACTTAGGCGCCTCCGAGACAACGAACCATTTCACGCGCATTCGCAGCTTTTATGGCTCCATATACAAGAACAGTTCGTATTTTTATTTTATTTTTTAGTCATTGGCTGTCCATGGCGAAGAAGCAACTGCAAATGCAGTTACATGCAGCATACGCAGTTTTTTTTCTGCTTTTCAGTTTGAAGCTAACTTTCATCGGAAAATTATGATGACCACTCGAAAAAAAAAACTGTGAAATGCAAGCACTAGGCTTTCGTAGCAGACACGGGGATGTAGAGGCGCCTGGTGCAGAAGACTGTAAGCAGCGGTTTTCAATCAATCTTGGCCTCCAAGAGTGCGCCAACCCGCACAAACGAGGCACGCCCCAATTTCGGAGCCTATAGATCGATAGTATTCGCGTGTCGCTAGCGTTCACAAGACGGCGCAAGCTGTCTCAATTCCGTTCAGGTCGCAAAATAGACCGGCTTCCGAACTTAAGACACTGTACTGTCTGCTCCCCAGCTCCGAGTCATTCCGAAGACAAACTTCGTTACACGGGAAAATAACACTTGCCTTGTTGACAACGCGCCTTGACAAATGACTGTTGCGAGGAAAGCGTACTGTTTGGCGTTGCATAAATCCGTCGATGATATCCATCTTCATCAGATCGCTGCCAGAATTAGTGGTTAGTGTTGCCAGACTGCCGCCAGATTTGGCGAATAAAATTTCCCCTGCAGTTGTGCCTTTTCCGTGAGGGCTTTGTGTCGTCTGCGGTGCATTTCGCGGGTGCCTGTGCGACGTCGACCGTCTTCATGAACGAAACGACGCGTTTCAGAAGTCTGAACGTGTGCACAGCTCTGCAATCAAAAGATCGTGCTCGATCGTGTCTCAGAATTAGGGCATCGACACGCAACGACGCGTATATAGGAGTACACGCTCGATGGAAACTGAATCTGTGCACCGCGTTTCAATACATCGGACTCGTGTCGCCGAAGCACGGAATACGCCAGGCAGGCTGTTTTATCGCCGCTGCTGTAACGAAACGCGATTCGCGCATCCATCTTTGGCACTTTTAGCCTTCATTAGTACACCAGTTCAAACGATATCTATTGTGTAAGGTAAGCGGGTTAGGGGGACACAGAAGGTTAGGTGGGCAGATGAGATTAAGAAGTTTGCGGGTATAAACTGGCAGCAGCAAGCACAGGACCGGGTTAACTGGCGGAACATGGGAGAGGCCTTTGTCCTGCAGTGGACGTAGTCAGGCTGATGATGATGATGATGATGATGATGACTGGGCCGACACAGCGAGCGGAAGCGCCGTAGCATCCCCGTCTCCGCGCATGATGGACACGACACGATCAACTGTATTGCGTAGAGGGACTCCCTCCTTCTGAGACACGATCAGAAACATGAAGCGCACCGCCTGCTCCGACTCAGTGATGCAAAAAAATGACCTCGTGATGATGCCACTGTATGACGTCATCATGACGACACAAATTGACAAAGCATGTAAAGTCATCTGGACGTCACATAACGTGGCCTCAAGCGATGGTGTCACCATATGGCATCCTCACTTGTTCAATGGTGGCCCCATCACGGTAAATGGCTTGTAGAGATGTAGAGAGTTTGGTAATACCCCTGGTCCTTGAGGCATTGCGAAAACCATGTTAGGAGCAGAAATATGTCGGAGGGCGGCGAAATAGGTTGAATATAGATCGACTGATAAGCAAAAGGAAGGCCTTTGTCTTCCAGTCATCTCGGGTGATAGCTTAAGAGACTGCGTGAATCTTTTAAACCATGTTTATTTGTCCCAATGGCCACTACGCTTTACAGAATTACACAGACACGTGCATCACCAGTCCTACAATGTGAACTTACGACAGCGTGAATCCAAACACCAACCCAGCACTAATGGCACTCCGCGTCAGAGTCATCAACCCGAACGCATCCGGTGCATTTGCCCCTGAACATTGTTACCATACAGTGCTCCGGACATGGTAAACAAGTACTGTGGTCTCCGCTAGCGTCACCGGCTGTGCGTTCCTTGGCTTCAGTAGCTGTTTCGGCTTTGGATTGTTCCTTGTCTTTGGTCCTTGAATCGGGTGACGTTTTATTGATGGTCGCGTTCTCAGTCACTGTGGCCTTTGTGGTCGTTTTGTTAGTATCCTCGTCGGAAGGTCTGCTACCCGGCTCGGCTTTAGGTTTCGAAACGGAATTGTTGCTTTCGGTGCCGTTGCAGGAGCAGCGTCCGCACTTGCTGCCATCGTCTTTCACGAAGACGCAGCTAGCGCCTTGTTTCTTGCAGTCGAGTTTTGGACAGTCCTTGCTGTCGTCAGCTTTGAAAGAGAAACAAGGGAGACAGACTGGTTTAGGGGACGTCATTAGTCAGTTTCTTTAGCTTTTTATAAAAACTAGCGACGGCTCGTGATGAGGAAGATACCGGCAATTTCGTGGGACATGTAACCAATGCAACACCAGATTTAGGCGTAGTCTGTCTGTCTGTCTGTCTGTCTGTCTGTCTGTCTGTCTGTCTGTCTGCCTGTCTGTCTGTCTGTCTGTCTGTCTGTCTGTCTGTCTGTCTGTCCGTCCGTCTGTCTGTCTGTCTGTCTGTCTGTCTGTCTGTCTGTCTGTCTGTCTGTCTGTCTGTCTGTCTGTCTGTCTGTCTGTCTGTCTGTCTGTCTGTCTGTCTGTCTGTGGAACTTTCCTTAAAGAGACAAAAATTATGTATACAACGATCATTTAGACTGAGAAGCTACAATGGCTATAGCAGCTAGCGCAACAGAACAGGCAAACAATTAGTACAGTCACGCCCAGTATGTGTTGCAATATGTTCATGCTGAAAGTGGCACCAACACTGCAAAGAGGCGCCGACATCATAGAAAAAATTTCTGAAGTAAACACAGTTTCAGTTCCCGAAAATAACCTAGCGACCAGCATGTTTTAACTTATATTGTGCATGACAACACATATAAGGTAAAAGAAAGAAAACAAAAACGAACAAATGCAGACACAAGTATGCATTCACTCGTGTTCTGCATTGACACTTATTGGCTTGCGACATATAACTCTTATTGGTACATAGGTATTTAATAAAACCCTCTGAGAACATCGAAAACTAATTTGAACAGTTTCCTACAGTATACTCAGAGGTTTACATATTTTGAATTGTCAGAAAAATCACTTGCGTGCTAGGGTGATATTGTGGCCTGGTAAAGTCATTTGTTTTTTGCCTGGTTGCCTGGAAAGTTGCATTAATATGACTTGGTAATCAAACATAGAAGGTGCATGTTGACTGACAGCAAGAACTTAATTCTGTAATTACTTCTTAAGCCAATATTTTGCAGCCTATATTTCGAAGTTTCTTAGTGCAGGTTTGTGGCTGCTGCTTCATTTTTTGGTGGACAACTGGGCCAACTGTGGAAGCGCCACGTGGTGCTAAGTATTGGAATCATTAAATTTGAGCAATTATTATTCACCCCATTCAAATCGAAGTTGTTCATATTTCTCGTTATATTGAAAGGAAAGGATTATACACTGAAAGCTGCAACATCTGGTAACGTGTTGAGGTGGCTCTGTCCTTGACGCTGCGGCAAAAGATGGGGTAGATTCGTTAACTTGAGTAGCAATTCTTTACTGTTTTAACCCAGGACCACGATATGATTACGAGGAACGCTGTAGTGGAGAGCTTGGGTACTTAGATTGCATAAAATGTTTTATAACGTGCACTAAAATGACACAGAACACAGGTCTTTATCAATATGCTACCGCCACAGCTGGTATTTAACCCGCGTCTTATGACCCAGCAGTCTAGCACCATAAACAATGGGGCATTATGGCTCCCCTCACAATATTAAATAACGCATTGTAGTACTGGCACTACAAACGGATTGCAGCAATGCTTCCCTTTCTACGCCTAAACGCTCTTCTGAAGGAGGGCTTGAGAAATTTGTTTCTCGTTGTGGTTGCGACCCATCACATCAGCCTCCTGGAAATGTAGGTAAAAAGAAGCATTTTTTTTCATTCTCTGGCTTTTAGCTGGGCTAGTCGTTCCATTCATATTGTAGCAAAAGAACATTGCAAAATACGTGAGTGTGAAACGCAGAGGACAAAGCTCTCCATACTGTGGGTTTCTGTGTCTGGTATTTTGCGCTGATCAGCCTTTTTTTTACTGTACTCGCTTGAATTCGTGTTGCAATTATCATCGTCCCCTCACCCCCCCCCCCCTCAAACTCATGACCAAGTTGACCTAACGCAACGCTCCCCCACTGGTGTGGTCTGGCGGCTGTGGTGCATGCTTGTGTGCTGAAACGAAGTTCGTGATATCAAATCTTGGCCATGAACTTCCATGGTGGCCAAAGGCCCCTGTGCAAGTATTTAGGCGCACGTTAAAGAACCTCGGTAGTTCTAAATTTCCTCAGCTCTCCATTGCGGTGTATGTCATAATCACACTGTAGGTTCGGGACGTAAAACCCGCACCATTATTAGGGAGTTTTCTAATAGCTGCCCTGAAAGTTTGGGGCCCCCAAGTCTACGTATGCATGTTTTGGGGCAAGCAACAGCGAAGACATTTCCTATAGGGTCTGCGACACTTTGGACACTCCTTCTATTCTACATCACTCTAGCCTTGGCTGAAAGCAGTCACTTCAGTGGGTGCCGTCGCGTTGGTCAAACGCAAACTTTTTCGGACGGCTACCGCTAAATTCGAGAAATAACGTCCCCAACGCATAACCCGAACCCTGTTCGGGTCTAGCGCATGCGCAGTGGCTTCGACGCTATTTCTCCGGGGCGCAAAACGATCGCCACCCCTTTTCGAATCAAAAACTCTCTATTGTTAAGAAGGCACGCATGTCCCCGCTAGCCCTGAAGCACTTGACTTGGCGTGTGTTGGACGAAACCTACTTCAACCGCATACATGTTTACACCGATGGCTCCATTAATTCCAACTGCTCTGCAGGAGCAGTGATTGTTCCACCTGGTAATTTACTGCTACAATACAAGTTCCCTCACACCACGATGTCGACAGCAGCAGAGATCGCAGCACTTCAAGCTGCGGTAAAGTACATTATTCAGTAAAGCAGCAACCTAATCGATGGGCCACCTTTTGCGACTCGACGTCAGCTTTACAGACATTACAGTTTGCTTTACGACATGAATTACACGAACAATTAGTGTATCACATTAGGCACGACTACCACCAAGTGATCGAGGAAGGACACAATATTGTATTTCAATGGTTGCCGACTCATTGCGGAATTGTTGAAAGCGACCGCGCGGATGAAGCTGCCCGATTGGCTTATGGCCAAGACCTGCGGACGCCCATACCACTCTTGAGAACGGATGCTGCGTAATGACTACAATCACGTGCCGTATCACGCTTCTACAATGGTACGGTGTATACGCAGGGTTTCTCCAACGCGCACCTGTATACGATCGACCTAAATTTGCAGCTTCGCTTGCAATCCGAGCTATTACGATGCAATGAAGCTTTGATGTGTCGCATGTGGTTGGGCGTGGCATTTATAAAGGCGCATTCGTGTCTCATCGGAATGGCCAGCAGTGCGGCATGCAACTTTTGGGCCTGCGAAAAGACGCTCGATCACACACTATGCCACTGTTCATCATACCGATCTCAACGACGTGTTACGGAAGCCAAGTTCCGTCACCTGGATTCACGGCCACTTATAGAAAAGAAAATTCAGGGACCTTGGCCGACGGTCTCGCATATGCGTAAAGCCACGAAAGCTTTTTTGTGCACCCGACATCATGAACGCTTGTGAAATAACAGCGCGAGACCGCGCTGTGCAGTCTCGAGCTGACTATTTATCCATCTCTTTCTTACTCGTCTTATTTTTTTCATATCCATCTCTTTCCTTTCTAGTATTCCCCTGAAGCCCCCCTCCGAGTATAGGGTAGCCAACCAAGCCAAGATTAGTTAACCTTCTTGCCTTTCCTCTCCATTTCTCTCTCTCTTCCTATTATATAACAGTTAATTCTTCCAGCCCTAAGAAGCAAAATCTTCACTTACCACTCGCACTCGCATATCCAAGGATGACTACAAGAGCGACCACTAATCCGAACCTGACGGCAGACGAGCTCAACATTTCCGCCCTGACTTTGCCGATATCTGACCACGTCTTACTCTGCGTCCGGTCGCTTTCATATGCTCCCCTTAACGCATACGCGAGCCCCCTCCTAAGTTCGTTAGTCCGAAGGGCCGTATTTTATGTCCTATAAGCACTGGAGACAGTCGGCAGCTGTCGACTCTCTTTCTGACCTCTTTCACGAAAGCGACCACCGCCGGTGACACCACAATACGGTTCGGAAACCCGTTCACCCCAGTCGGGGCACCTGTCACGTTGCCTACTAGTCGTGCTTTATTACATTAACGTTGGAAGGTTTGTGAGGGCTCCTCAACCGGTGTCTTAGGTGATCGCTCATCTTGACGTGGGGAACAAAGCAAAGAGTAGGTGTGAATAATGTGGATGTACAGGATGCCTGCATGGTGTCTGTGTTTGTGCTCGGGTAGGTGGGTGGGGGGAGGGTATTATAATTGCAAATTATTGACATTGGCGCTCTTTCTATAACGTGCGAGCAAAGTGGTAGAATTCTATCCTGTCGAAGAAGTAGTACGATTGAAGACGTACAACTATAGCTAGGAACACGAAGGCCAATCTCAGACGCCACGACGCTCGAAGGCGTGTGTGACGACAGCAGGCGCTGGCAATGTATAACCAACAACAGCGTTGAAAATTGTGGCGGTTACTGAAGACGGTACTATTATTCAGACACTTTTGTTACGAATTGAGTTAGAGTTTTGTTGTAGTAAGCTAGACAAGTTGTATCAAGCTTCGCACCTCTCAACGTGACGTAACAATTCGTTTGGGAGGGGCACGTGGGGGAGGGGAGCTCAATCACCCTTTTAACACGCTCGTGCGTCTGTCTTTATGTGCGCCTGTATATAAATGCATGTAAAACCGAGAAACGCGGAAAAAAGATCTGAAAAGCATGGAGAACGGAGCTTCGATTCAATGTTTTTTATCGCACCCCCAAGGCAATGTACACGGACTGTCACTCTGGGTCTTGAGTTTTGTTCCTGACTGCACCTGTATACTTGCAAAATCTGAATCTTTTTAAGAGTGAATGCCTTCAAAAACAATAAATTGAAACAAAGAATCAATTTATATTGATAAACCTCATTTTGAAACACTAACGTCGTTCATTTCATTATCGTTGTTTCAATAATCAAACGAAATGAAAGCCAAAGGGTCGTTATTAAATTTCGCGTTGGAAAGCAGGTCTTCACGGATCTCAAAGCCTATTTTTCGTACTTGGACGACGTTGCCTCAATCAGATTCTATAAAGCTTGTTACGCTAAGTCTATAACCCCTCAGACGACTATTTACATCACCACTTGCCGGTTAGGTACTGCATAGGCCCTGGTAGACACGGTTAATACCTATCTCGTCTTGGCTTATTACTTTCTGCGTTTTCTCGCTTGCGAACCGTCTTCTCAAGCAAGCACGGTGATCAGCAGTTAGCGCGGTGATTTTTGTGCTTTCAAAGAGTAATGTTCTAATATACGAGAAAAGTATCTTTTCTCTTCAGTATCACTTAAAAGGGGTCTCGCATGGTGATACGCGTCAGGCGAAAAAAGTTGTGGAAGAATCCACGCGATCTGCGTCACCATTGACGTTCCGTCACGTCACAGAAGTTCGCGAGCTCACACGGTGTCACCACGTCACATCGTCGCTTGGTCAAAAGTGGACCGATCCCGATGGCAATGGAGGACCTCGTTACGTGCAGAAATATTCAGTGAGACTTTGGCGCCTCCCATGGAAACAGTCTCGCGTTTGACGCCACTGAACCTACAACAGGACTTTTTGTTCATTGTACCACGTAAGCAGGAGCGTGTGTTCCCGTGGGGGAGTGGTGGAAGAAGGAATAGGTGCGCGACACCTACAGCGAACGCCGGTGCAAGTGCACCCTACACCAGGCTTGTCTTGGGATGCCCTATTGGCGTCAAATGAAATGCGGACAGCGGCAAGCGTTGGCACTCTTATAGTACGCGCCATACGGTCATCACCATTGATAGGCCCGTACGCTGTAGTCCTTTACTATAAGGACCACGCGAGCGCATGGCCTGCACTCTGTGGCGGCTTCCTACAGCGCCATCAACTGTCAGTGGAAAAAAGCCCATTCACTTTCGGCCTCATATATGGCCAAACAAGAGAATGAGTTAAGGCAAGTAGACAAGCGCTGCTATAGGTTTAGTTCTGATTTACGCAACGAGCAATGTTGGGTGATGCCTGCAGCTTGCGCCGTGCTCGTGCAGCCCGTTCGAATTGTTGGCAGTAGACCATAAACTGGAGCATAACCCATTGAGCGAGCAGGGTGGGAGTGTAATCTAGCCGCGGTTGCCTCCCGGCCAAGACTCGTTTCCTTGCTTGGTGATAGATGATTCCGAAAGCAAACGTGTTTTCTTTTGCAGTTCCGGTTGATGGTGCTGCAGGCAGCCAGCGCAGAGCGCGGACCACGTACTCCCGTATTCCCTCTTATGAGTAACTAGAGTGTACAGTACTGTCTACTTTTAGAGTGACTTGCTCAGCGTTTCCGTGCTCCGCGAAGCGCCTTTGCATCCCGCACAGCCACACACCCCACAGTAAACTGAACAGGCCTGAGGCAGTGACGCTGAGACTCTAGCAGTCAAGACATATCCTAGTGGCACACTTTTGCTGAAGATCTATCCCGAAATTTAGACGTCAAATACTTGCACGCCTCAATTCGAAAATACAACTATGGGCAGTGTAACGGGATGCCAACGGGCCCACGACGTGGCACAGAGGCTGCGCCTGTTTGTCCCGACTTGGAAGTGGCCCATCACGTGCCATGTCGCACCCCGACGGTTAAGATATTCCTCAGTTTGTTTGCTTGTTCATTTTGTTTGTGTGTATTCTCTACACTTTGGCACATACCCATTGTAGTGGGTTGGCAAATAAAGCAAGTTGTAACCTTTCGATGAGAACTACACTTGTTCTTACTAATTTATTAGTAAAAACAATAGAAAAAAGAAAATACGAATAAAAAAGTTTGTTCCACTGCTTCTTTCTCCACATTAAACTATTTTCCTCAAGCAAAGGTTGCACTCCACTACGTGGGTCAGTTGTTCCTTCATTCACGCTGATTCCGTCTGTCATTATGTCACAATAATTGGTCTCCAATTGGAACTACTAATGACACATAGCTTTCCTCGCCTCCATCATCTGTCGCTACCATGTAACGACCAAGATAATGGGCTTCTCGATACGTTTTCTTTTTCCGCTGCCCTCGCGTTGACGTTCATGCCACGGGTGTCGCCGCCATCGACGTCCACGAGCCCGCGCTTCACGTGCCGAGGACAAGGGCAGCCAGTTGGAACCCCGTGCCAGAACGAGCAGGTCGACCCGTGCCACGCGGTCGGCTCTCGCGCTTGCCACCCGTTCCTCGGCAGTAGCGGCTTGGACGGCGTCGCACAGCGCAGACCTTCGCCATGAGTGAGTCCTGTCTGCTTTTTTAGCCCTTCTTAGCTTAGATAATTTTGCATTGACGCCTTATGCGACGCGGGCCAACTATGGTTGACGTGGGCCCCAACTTGGTTCTTCGGGGCTTTGGTTCCTACTTCCTAGGCCTTGCCGACCCACCCTTCGCCCACCGGAAACCTTCCAGGGCCTAGTGCTGTGGCCGGCATAATATTACAGTCGCCGCGGTAAAAATCAATCTCAATTCCTTCCTATAAGGACATGTTTTTCTCGTTCGCGAAGGGCCTTCTTCGATTGGCCTACTGCGCACGGCCACCTCGGAGCTGCACAGGATCCGAAAGATGCCGCATCGGCCAGGATCAGTCACAGGCGAAAATGTCGTGGTAATAACGGCGCTGTTAATTAACTAGCTTCATCAAATGCGTTCTCGAACATGCTTTGAAACAAGAGTAGACTGTTATACTCAATTCTTGAGTGAGACCGTCGCCAACAAATCTCATGTGATGCAAAGGTCGTTGGATCCAAGGTTTTCAAAAATTGCTTCGTTGAACCACATGAATTTTGCAAGCATACGAGCGTCCGCATTCGTTATTCTCATCCCAATATATCTTTATTTAATATTACCATAATGCAACTCAGACGAATAACCGTTAAACTGAATTTTGCTTTATAGCTGTCCATTTCGTCTTGTCGAGTATAGTATATTTAGTGGTCATCACAGTCGATAACTGCGTACAGAGTTAATTTCGATTGTCACTGATGTGGGCGCCTCCTAATTTAGCTCCATTTTAGTGATTTTCACTGCTGAAGGCCGCTTCTCCAGTTGCCGCTTGAGTGTTTCAGTCACTATTGATGTCCAGCTTATGATCCTGCTTTCATCGGTCATTGTTGTCGATATACGCGCTAAACATTGCCCCATTTTGAACAGTCGTCGATGCAGTGACTACAGCAAAAGGGGAATGTATTCAGATATCAACCGCTTCGACAGCCATGTTCGAAAGTCATAGCAAGATCTGTCGACGTTCCTGATACTCTCAGACGTCGTTTCTATCGATGGGCACGTTGAATATTTTTCATTTAAACTGTCGTCTACATAAACTAGCGATGGGAGAGATCTCAGTGATCATACTAAGGGCCGCCGATGCCACTGACCCTGCTTTCTGTGGTCGTTATTGCGATGTCCGTTATGTTTCCCCTTTAGATGTTTGCCGACACTGACTACCCTATGATGAGAATGATGTTAGTAGTCACATTACCGTCTATGTCGATGACCCTGCTTTCATGGGTCGTTACTGTGATGGCTCCATCATATACTTCCCATTTAAATGGCCGTGGACATCTCGATGACTCTGCTTGCAGAGGACGTTGCTGTGATGGCTACCTAAAGCATACCCCATCGAAATGGTCATCGATATAGATTACCATATAATGGGAGCAATCTCAGTGATCGCATTAGGGTCGTTGATGTTAATGCCCTTTTCTGGAGTCGTCGTTGTGATGACTGCACTAAATATTTGGCATTCAAATGGTAGTTGCTATAGAATACTTTATAATCGGAGCTGTCTCAGTGAACATATTCAGGGCTGACCATGGCGATGACCCTGCTTTCAGTGGTAGTTGATGCGATAGCACCGTTATTTTAATCATGAATGGTTGTCGTCATCAACTGCCCTATAATAAAAGTGGTCCTAATGATCATATCGACGTCTATGTCAATGAACCAATCTTCAGTGCTCGTTGTTGTGATGACGGCGTACAATTTTCCCATTAAAACGGTCATGGATATTGACTATACCAATATTAGGAGGGATCGCTCCCAATACGGAAAACCGAGCACATCAAAACAACAAGACATAACACTCGTGTCTCACGTATTATTTCCATGTGCTCGGTTTAAACCAGCAGACTGTCAGCAACGCTCAGCACAGACCGCGCCTTTGTATACCAAAAGCTTCACGACTGAAGTGGGTTTTTCCTGTTAAGATTGCGTGCCGGACGCGAACAGTCTTGATTATTTCAGAGCTTACGCGACCACCAGTGATAAGGCTGGAAACTTCTGTGCGGGATGTCTAAAATACAACGCGACCCAGTGATTACCTGTTTAGTGACACCAGATGCTCTGTTCGCCAATATTATTGTATGGCATGCATTGCTTGTTGTAGTTAAAACTATCATTTCTCGGCCACAAGTACGGCCTAATAGTTTTATTTTTGATACGCCGTCAGTGCCTTTGTAAACGCCACGACCATGTGACCTCACCGGTAGAAGTGCTTTCCGGTCCATTTACCGAGCACCTACTTCAATCTGTGAACCCAGTCCGCGTCACGAAGGCACCGCCACCATCAGAGACAGCTAGCCGCTGACTTAAAGGACTACTCTCCCCAATATGAACTCCAACCGGACAATCCAAAGGCCAGGGTGAAGACAACCGCCAAGGTGACGGCCACAGTGCCCCAGGCAGCGATAGTGATGCACCATAAAGAGAGCCACCAACGTTTCATGGTCCACCATGTTAAGACCCTGAAACTGACCTGGAGTTGTTTGAAAGGGTTTCAGCAGCCCACCAGAACTCCGAGGACAAATTGCACCACTTGTACATCTACTTGAAAGGAGCAGCAAGACCATAGCTCGAGAACCGGGAGTCCACACTTCAAACCTGGGATCTACTTTGCAACGCTTTATAGGAGACGTTCGCAAGTGTCGTCTAAAATCAAATCTGCCACCTTGTTGGAGATGTGGGCCAACTTTATTCCAACAAAACCGTGACCATCTTCATCGAACGCATGATGCGGCTGTTTCGTGGCGCCACCTCCACCATGGCTGATAAGCTCCGGTTCTTTATGTGAGGAGCCCCGCCACGGTGGTCTAGTGGCTAAGGTACTCGGCTGCTGACCCACAGGTCGCGGGATCAAATCCCGGCTGTGGCGGCTGCATTTCCGGTGAAGGCGGAAATGTAGGCCCGTGTACTCAGATTTGGGTGCACGTTAAAGAACCCCAGGCGGTCAAAATTTTCGGAGCCCTCCACTACGGCGTCTCTCATAATCAAATGGTGGTTTTGGAACGTTAAACCTCCACACAAAAAAATCCTTATGTGAGGAGTCAACAAAGCGCTCTTTGCTTGACTTGCTCGCAACCCGCCCAAGGCTGTCAATCAATTTCTTAGCAATGTCAGGTGCTTTACATACGGAGAACGAAGTATGACCGCCGCTTATCAGACTTCAGCACCAACGACCAGCATGAATACCATCCAAGCGATCGTGCGGGAAAATCTACGCAATCTGTTACCTGCGCCACTGCCTCCAGTTGATACGATTGCATTGTCCGTGAGGAAGTAAGGCAATCGCTTGGAAGCACCGCAGTCTGAGCCAGAAGCTAATATTTACGTTTCTGCAGTCCGCCTCTACGCTCATTCAGGCAGCATCAGGACGCTGCACCACCACAGTTCTGCCACCACCGCCAATGTCTTATCGGCCAGGCAGCACTACGCTCCGACGAAGATCAACGTTTAGCGCTTCATGGAACACTGCGTGAAAGCCAGCCACACCCACCGCCGCCGCCAGTACCGCCATATGGGGTTACGCAGTTCCGTTTTCACAGCACATGAACGACCTCAATATATCACAGACTACCTCGTACAAGCACAATGGACCCACTGACCACCTTCACACTCCTAGTCGCCTGGCCCCCTACAGCCTTCCACACCGCCAGCAGTACACCAACCCATCCCTGCGCCGGTCCCCTAGCCCGCCTCTGCAAAACTAAGGGCAGCAACCGATGGAGGTGTGGCTGCTGTACGACAAAACGACTAAGATTCTCCTGTGATAGCGACGACACCGTGACGAGACCTAATACCTGCCGCCACATGAATGGAGCCCTGACGTCGAAATATCGCAGTCCAAAGATGACGCGGCGTGACGTCAAAGCGATAGAACGAACCATCGTTGCCGCGACGCAACTGTAACACCAGACGA
This sequence comes from Rhipicephalus annulatus, assembly GCA_013436015.1. Lineage (NCBI taxonomy): Eukaryota > Metazoa > Arthropoda > Arachnida > Ixodida > Ixodidae > Rhipicephalus > Rhipicephalus annulatus. The sequence goes on from WOVY01012969.1 coordinate 87,112, forward strand.
GGAACTAGTGACCTCCACTTTCTCATTGATGGCTACAATGCGAAAGCTCTTGTCGACACCAAAGCAGACTATTCTCATCAGTGGGCTGTTCTTGGTGAAGTTAAAGAAAATTAAAAACCATCTTGCAAGACCCAAAATCTAGACAGCTTGAGGTTGCCTACTGACACCGGAGGGAATCTCCACGGCGAGATTCTCCATGAACAACTGACTATCCCGCAAGTTTCCTCGTACTGCAGCGTTTCTAAAGAGAGATCATCCTTGATATTGACTTGTTATGCCTTCGTGGTGCAGTCATTATTCGATTTGAAATTCAAGTCGATAACGTTGTAGCGAGAAAGAATTGAGATGTGACAGTGGCTGGCGTGGCCGTGTCGATCTCGCCAAATTATTCCAAGGACTGAAGGGAAGCAGCGGCAGCTACCATCGTCCGAACCACCAGGCGCGAGAGCTCGTTCTCTTCTCGGCGACGCCGATGCAGCTGCCGCTACAGAGAGGTCCCCCTAGAGATGAGGAAAGTCCGACGAATGATCAGAACCCAGGACACACGATATATGTCATGGGTGTGGCGTAAGAAGGCAGTAATTCAGAACGCAATAGCGTTGCGTCGGTTGCGTCACACGACGGTGGGGCCGATGTCAACGTTGCTTTGAAGTAGGCAGGCTTGAGGCGTGACAAAGGACCTGCAGCCTGTATACGAGTTATATGCCTGCTGGTTCGCGTCGCCCGTCGCAGGAGGCATTTAATGAAACTTTGCAAGCGCGGATTCTGGAGAAGGATAATTCGGCGCACCTGGACTCGTAGAAGCACCTTCAGTGGTCGGCGAGCGAGGGCTTGTGTGCAGGTCGGCATGGTCGTTGGTAAATGGCTGCCTCTATGTGAGGCGGTGAATGTGTAGTCTGCTGTCATAGGTAGACCAGGCACGTCGTCCGCAGGTGCGTCGGCCATAGTTTCCACGTCCCTCAAGTTTGCCCTTTGTTGATTAAGGGCGTGAAATTCTGCTGCGTGAGAGACGGAGTGCGATGATAGTCGATGCTGGCGGGACTCGGAGTGTGGACGTCAATAAGAGGCCGCGTTGGCTTGATATTAATGACGGCAAATGTCCTGCGATCGAGAAATAGTGGGCGAGACGGTGTCCGTAGTTATGGCAGACTTCAGGGCATGTGGCGAGGTAGCCGTTGTGGAACCTGGCATGTAAGACATGGCTTTCGCTCCTGCCGTTGCCGTCATGTCCACGGACATGACGGCAACGTTTTGTGGCGGGACACATATACGGAACATGACAGCAACGGTGACAGAAAAAAAGAGCCGAAGAAGACCATATAATTGCTACCGCAAAAAAAAGTTGTCTCACGTGAAACTCATGCGGACTACCTCCATCATACTTGTGTTTTGCGGTAGATAGCCACACTTGTCCGTATTGTACTATTTTTGTCTCGCCTTTCATTTTATGGCCATCTTTTATTGCATTGACATGTTGTGGAGCCACATCCGAGTTTTCCAAGAGCCGTAAAAGAAAGTAATTCAAAAATATATTGAAGTGTGCACTCGAACGATTGACCTCATGCTCGGCAGGGCGTAGCGCTGAATGGCTCGGCCACGAAAACATACGTTCTTCAGCATACTAACGATGAGGCATTTTCGGCGTGTTCTCTGCATCACCCGCAAGATGGCGGGAAGGGCGTGCTTTACAGGTCACTGACCCACTCATTGCGGCGCGCGCGCTCGTCTAGCACATGTATTTTGCCCCACAAGGCGTGGCCGCCTGTGCGCGCACGCTAATCACGTGATGGGGGAAGTTTGTACTTGTCGAACTTCAACCGTAAATTTAGCTTTGAAGTTACAGAGCGTGCGAAGGTCACTTCGCTCGCTGCAATGGCCCCCTTTTCAAAGCAGTGCGCTGTTGAAGTACAGCGAAGTAACAAGACCGATAGTTGATACTTCTTACTCGCACTTCTATTCGAGCAGCACGCTGTAGTTGTCGAGCAGCACGCTGTAGTTGTCGAGCAGAGAACATTCACACTTTTCCTGCCAGCTCTTTTCGTGCATCCTTTGTGCTTAAGCAGCGCGCTGCAAGTTTTGAGCTGCTTGTCATTTTTCGCGTGAAATTTTCACTTTTTTGCTATCACGTTCATTGCTTCACTTTTGCGGGGTACCTAACTTTCTGCTATGTATAGTTTCATCGGGTATGGTAGGTAACTGGAGAGAAGGAATAATGTACCCAGATAGGCTGGCTAAAATACACTCCTGACGGCCAGCGCAAACAAAACAATGGCAGCCGGCAATACACAACGCAGTGTCGAAGCTTCCTTGTGCAATTTGCCCTCTCATCTTGTTTGTCAGCTCGCTGTCATAAAAAAATCTCGCTCGTCATCAAACTCATTTGAAGGATTTCCACCAAAGCTGGCGGTGTCAGAAACATAGACTTCAGATTTTTAAAAGAAAAGAAATGCAAGTAACGCTCACCAAAGCTATCTATTTTTGATAGGTCGCGACTTCTCGTGTAAGATCTCCTCAACGCCTTGCCTACCGATAACGACGCTAGATGGCGAAACTTGTCCCTCATGTGTATAAGCTTTCGTTGGGTTCACTTCTTTCATTTTATGGCCATGTCGTGAAGCAGTCTTCGATCTGTTTCACAATAAATTAGCAAAATGAAGGATTCCACTAATGCATTAACATTTTACTCAGAAAAAAAGAATACATATTCGAAAAAAAAATTCGTTAACTTAAGCATTGCAGAGTCATAATCAATTTAAAGGTATATCTGGAAGCCAATTGGTCGACACGACTTTACGAGGCAAACACAGTGCACGAAGACTAACACTGGGAACGCAGAGCCTCTCTCGTCACCCCTACGTCCACATTCGCGAAGTGTGCCTCGCATTTGCCTTACGAATATTTCTAAAAACTATGTAATAAAACAACGCAATAAGTTAATAATTTCTTTGCGTTTGTTTACAGCTGACGCACCGTCTACAGCCCAGGGTAAGTGTTTTTTTCTTTTACCGTAACCATGCCGCATTGCTTTGCGTATGCCTCATATACAAAAAGCTCATATACAAAGATTGGTTTTCAAATAAATGTGCGGCCCCTAACCAACCTACTGTGGCCCCTCAACCGCAGTAGGTCTGAATTTCATCAGATTCTTGCATTGAGTTAAGGACAGTTAAAAATGCAGTTAATTAGTAATACGTGCCGTACCAAACGCCTTTGATCTTCGAGTCGTTTCGAGGATTGTTCAAGTCAGTGTGATTAGGCAGGAGCATTGAGTGAGAGACAGTCAAAAAGATGAAAGTATACATATATAGTTAGTGAGTAGTTTGGAATTCGTGGCCAGCAACCAGTTAAAATGCTTACACCTACCCACCAAGTTTAGAGCATCCATGATAATTTTGCGGGGTTTGTCCCATCGGCCGACTAACCTACGTCTAACATTCAGTGGCTTAGTTGTGCTGCACAGGCATTACGTCTAGCCATTATCTCGTTTGTTTGGTCTTACTAGTTTTGATTGCCCGAAGTTGACTGTTTTGATTTCTCTTGTTTCTTGCCTCTACAGAGTCCTCCGCGGCGCCAAGCTGTAAGTCAGCAATTGTTAATCATCTTTGTAGTTAACCCAGACACACAGTTTAAATAATGCAAATGCCAAGTGATGGACCAGACCGAAGCGTGCGCGGCGTTTAATATACTTTTGAGTCAATGTTTCTGCACAAGAGCAATTAGTTAAGGCCATTTAGCGATATACCATGTCATACCGGATGCCTCTCACCTTCGAGTTCCTTCAAGGTATAAAGGTTAAAGTCAAAGTGTCTTAACATGTGGAATCGGTTGCTCGCCACAAAACGTCCCATGTAACATGTATTCCTATGTAGAGCTTTTTTCGTATGGGAAACCGAGATTTCTTTCCCATTGCGAATGCTGGCTTCGGCCCTGTGCGGGTGCTAACACTTAACCCTGTAAAGTGGTTTGCACCTCGTGACACACGCGTGTTTCGCGCATAAGCTGCAGTTAAAGTTCACAACCATCGAGAGGTAGGGGGCGTTGTACTCGTGAGCGTTTTTCATCATCATGATTAGCGCGGCAGCGCCAGCAATGACGCCTGGCGCCAATGCTGGCGGGCAGCACAAGACACGTTGGCGAGTCTTTTTGGTGCGCGGCGGCTGGCGCGAACAATTGTCTCTTTCGGCGGATTCGCGGTGGAGGGCACCGTGGATCGTCTGCCCTGGGCCCTCGTGGTGAGTCGAGTGTTGGCGGCGCCACCTTGACGCTACCTTGTGTGTGTTAAGTTTGTTGAGTGTTGCGGAATATTTTGTAAGGTTGTTTGTTTTAGCGTATCACATTGTGCTATATTGTGTAAGGTTGTTTTAGCCATATTGAAGCCTGTAGGCTCCAATATCGCCATTGAAACAATCTTTTACTAGTTTATATTGTGACATGGTCATGACACTAAATACGTGTTAAAGGCAGAAATCTATTCAGGTGATGCCTTTCACGCGTCGCATTACAGATACCAACACAACGCCTTCTTCACCCCTAGATCAAGAACGGTTTTAGTTCTTGTAAAAAAAGACCTCGCTGTATGTAGACCTTCAATTACTGTTGAGTGCCATCACCTGCAAACATTTAGGAGAAAAGTTGAAATTGAGAGGGTGAGGATAACACGTTCCACCCGATATTCAGTTCATGAGAATAATTTTTTTCAGTTCGGAAGCTCGAATGATCCGCAAGCATCTAGCGAACGGCATTTTTGCTTAAGACAATTTAAGTTATCGGGGTATGCTCCATCAATCTTTATTCCTTTTGTTCCGAACGAAGCCGTTCAGATAGCTGTTCTAAGCATGCATTCTATCAACCTTTCTCAATCACCATTGTTTACTTCACAATGCGAAGCAGCGCAGTAGACCATTTTTAAAAGAAGAGGGCAGTGTAGTTGGCAATATGGGGAACGCAGTGGAGTCTTACTTTGAATGAAGTCAACAAACCTCTAGTGAATGCTCGAGTTCCGTGTTGGTTAGGTGATAAAGGCCGTACGAAGTACACGCCCTCGTTTGAGACAGGCCAACACAGTCGTTCTCAACCGAGTCGTTCAGATAGCTGTTCCAGGCATGCATTCGATCAAGCCTTCACGATCACCATTGTATTGTTCACATTGCGAAGCAGCGCAGTAGCCATTGAATCCTCGTAGTTGCCGGTTACGGTGTTTCTTTGTCTATGCGTCACTTCGACCACAGACTTGCGCACATGGCGCCCCTGGATCATTTGAGAGGGAGCAGAGGTGTGCAGTCTGGCCCATTCGTTCTGTACCGTCAACGCTTTAAGCGTTCTTGCCACGCAAATGTTTCGGTAACGGCAACAGAGGACCACTGATGTTGCAATGAAATAACAGTTCACTTGCCACCTTCGGTCCTCAAGAGTGAAGGACCAAGTCAGACCATCGCAAGACACACTTCATGGCTTCCTTCATTTTTGCTACCAGCGAGATCAATCTCATCCTAGTGGTGATAACCGACTGGGGTGAGATGCTATGAGGTCCGTGTGCTTTGCGATCGATATCAGTGCTCGTCATCAATGAACACGAGATCGTCATACTTTTCGTAGCCTTACACTATGTCACCCTATGTAATCATATCACGGTTTTGCGATTTCGCTCCCCAGACATTTCATTTTAAGTGTACTGTGAAGCTTGTTCTTTTTAACTCGACCCGTCGGGGGAAAAATGGGAGCACTAGCTGCTTTCTATAATCGTGCTTGCAGTCTACACTATTAAAAGCGGGAAGTGCTCTTTAGCTACCACTTCACTCATCCAAACAGCTTTCACTGCATTATAGACGGCTTCCAGTGTACTAGTAAACGAGATGTGGGAATGCCAAATGATTGATAGTACAATGGTATAATTTGATGTCACATGTCACAGGTCTCTTCAATTTTCAATGAAATCAACTGTTATGTCGTCTTGCACGACTGTCTCAAGCGAGGAAGGTGTACCTCGTATGGTCCTTCTAACCTAACCTACACGCAACTTGAGCATTGACTAGAAGTGTGGTAACTCTATTCAAAATAAGACATCACTCCGTTTCTCATACTGCCAACTTCACTACCCTTTTCTTCTAGAAATCTATGAGGGATTACTTTTGCAGCAGACAACGTTGCGAAGAAAAAAAAAAAGCTTGAGGATGCGCATACAAACACTTCGCTCTTTCATCGCCTCATCTGATGAATCTTTTACCACAACCCAAAAGAAAAGTTAAACTATAATGGTGTACGTTCACTCGCGTTAAAAATAGTTCTAGGTACTCTCCATACATTTCTATTGTATAACCTCCTCTTAGTTATTATTTGGTTACGGTCCTCTACAAACCAAAAAAAAAAGGTGCGAAAAGAATAACTCGCAAGGATGATATGTGAGTGGGGTATTGCGATTTGCTTAATTACCATCGAGGCTTGTATTGTGATACGCTGCAAGTTAGCTCGTGACTAATAAGATATCGCAAGTCACCGGCACCATAGCGGACAGCAATCTTCTAAATGGCATGTGTTCCGCTGTTTTACAGCTACTGCTGAGTAAGTACATCACCTTTTTTACAATGCTTGCCAGCGTTCGCAATAACTCGGCATTGCTATTTCTTGTACTATTTTTTTAGATATTAGTAAGGAGATCTGACACGCAGATAGCTATTTGAATAGACAAATCAATTTTATCTGATTTATCTGTTTTATTTGTTTATTTATTTTATCTGTTTTAGCTCACGAAGGTCAGATTATAGAGTTGTGAAGTTGTTAAAACGAGTCATTTCTCTGTAAACATAGTCATCTGTGAGAAGGTGAACTGTCAAATAAAAATGTTACACTATAGTTATCGTTTATTATATTCAGTTTATAAAATTTTGTTACAAAGTCCAGCCGAGGTGCTTTCGCTGTCAAACTCCATTACGCTATCATAAATTAATATATTAATTATATATTTATGGATATAATAAATATACGGATGAATAAATAAATGGATTTGTGGTAAGGAAAAGACAGATGGATGGATAGATATGGATAGACAGATGTACAGAAATAAAACTGTAGTTGTGTATAAATAGATACAGATGCAGATAGGTAGATAGAGATGGTTGTATGGATAACTAAATGTCTTTACAGAGGAGGAGGAGACGCGGCAGGTGGAGGGTCCTCGATGCTCATCATTGGTGGCGTCGTAGTGCTGCTCATTCTCGGCGCCGCTGGTGTGTTCGTGGTCCTGTCGGGAAAAAGCAGCGGTGAGTGCTAGCACAAGTTTATCATGGGTGATTTGAAATTGTCGCGTGAACAAATCGAACAGCCTCGCAGCCAAATACTTGTTCGCAATAGATAGCGAGGTTATCTAAGTACTGTAAGAGGGCGATTTATGACTTTGGATCCAAACCTTGAGCGGCAAGCGGGACCAAGTGCATTCAATCCTTGTTTTTCGGCCATTAATGGTAGTGTACGAGTATTCCTCAGTGGCAACGTGTAACTACAGATCAGAAACCTGGAGACTGACGAAGTAACGAAAGTGAGCCTAGGACCTCGTTAACTTAAAGCCCAAGGGTCGTCGGACTAGCGCCGATTATAACTGTGGTGTTTAACACATTACAGAAAGAAAGTAACCGATTACAACGACAGTGGTTGATCGCAGCGCCAGAAAAGTCGATGACAGATACGTAATCGATTACACTAGTGTTATGCTGTCTGTCCATCGCAAACACTTCGGTACACTCACCGCAATCCGCGTAAATCGCCACCTAACATTCGCAAGTTAGCGTACTTAACGCTCGTTCGCCCGCAGTTAGAATTCGCGTCATCAATTTGGTCGCCTCGTCAACCACGCCGCTTGTTTTGTTGCCGGATATTACGAGCACAAGCGCAGTATTACGAAAATAAAACTAATAATCGCTGCACCCTCTTCAGGTTCGCCGAAGCGTTTCCCTTTTGTGTCTGATTCACGGATATATTCATAACACGAGGCCACATTCCCTCTGAGAATACCATTGCGCTTGTCCAGGCGGCTTCATAATCGGGACAGTTTCGAGCAGCGCATCCTTGGCAAGACAAGGGCGTTTAGTTCTTCTGCACTGCCACAAGACGCGTTCAACTTTGGAACGATCTCCCTGGCGATATTACTTCGATCACTAATCTCTAATTCTTTCATTACCATCTATTTGAAATTTTCATGCTTTTCATGAATTTTCAGCAAGGTCCAGTCTCGGTGGTCGGGTGACACGTACATAGCGAGCATATTTGTGAGAGTTCAGTTAAATCGTTCTGTGAGGCCGTTTGCTTGAGGTGGTTAGCGGTTGTTAGTGTGTGTTGCGTGGAACAAGAACGTGGAATGTCGGCGATGACTTAGGATAGGAATGTACGGCCATGGTCTGTGAGGAGTTGTCTCGAAGCACCGTGAATTAATATAACGTCCCGTAACAAAAAGTCAGCGACGTCGGTTGCACAGCTGGTCGGTAGAGTTCGCGTAATAGCGCAGCGTGTAGCGTAGTCTGTAATTACGGCTATCCAGTTGTTTCCCTATGTTGATGTGGGAAAAAGACCAAGCAGGTCTAACCCAACACAGTAAAATGGTTTCGTGGGTATGTCAATTTGTTGAAGACGGCTAGCGGGTAGCAGCGACGGTGTTTTACGATGTTAGCATAACTCACACGTGGCAACGTATCGGCATACAGAGTGAGCAAGGCCTGACCAGAAGAAATGGTACCGGACGTGCTCACACGTGCGAGATACGCCAAGGTATCCAGCCGTAGGAGCGTCGTGATGTTCGGTGAGAACACATCACCACAAGTGCTTAGGCACAACAATGAGAAGGTCAGGGCCGGTCGAAAATTGCGGCGATATATAGCACAAAGTAGAAGACGAAAGCGTCATTTGGGGAGGATTTCCTTACGGCTGATCATGTAAGCAGCACTGGATCGCGCTTTTTTTCTTCCTCAATTTCAAGGAAGTTGGACAATGACAAGATAGAGTGCTCCGTGGGTGCGTCAGTGTCCTCAGGATCGTCCTCAGGACAGGGTACCGGGAGAGGCGATCGGCATCATGGGGTAGGCGGCCAGATTTGTAGACCATTGAATAGCAAAACTGTTGCAGGAGCAAAGCACTGCGACCAAGACAGCCTGATGGATCTTTCATTGATTGATTTGTGGGGTTTAACGTCCCAAAACCACCATTTGATTATGAGAGACGCCGTAGTGGAGGACTCCGGAAATTTCGACCACCTGGGGTTCTTTAACGTGCACCCAAATCTGAGTACACGGGCCTACAACATTTCCGCCTCCATCGGAAATGCAGCCGCCGCAGCCGGGAATCGAACCCGCGACCTGCGGGTCAGCAGCCGAGTACCTTAGCGACTAGACCACCGCGGCGGGGCCTGATGGATCTTTCAGAAAATTTGGCCAGCAGAGAGCGTGGTGGTCGGTAACTACTGAAAATGGGCGTCCGTATAAATAAGGCCGAAATTTTGCCCCCGCCAATATGAGAGCCAAGCACTCGTGCTCTGTGATAGAATAGTTACACTCGGGGACGAATAAGAGGCGGCTGGGGTATGTAATAACGCAATCATGGCCACGTTGTTTCTGAGCCACAACTTCAAAAATAGCAGGACCACTTGTATCTGTGCGGATTCCCGTAGGAGCATCAGGGTTGAAGTGTGCCTGAATCGAAGGAGTAGTGAGAACATCGATGAGAGTCGGGAACGCAGAAGCCTCTTCGGAGCCCCATAAAAACGGGACGTCAATCTTGAGGAGCTTCGTAAGTGGCCTCGCTATGTGCGCAAAATTTTTCACAGAGCGTTGGAAGTAGGAACATACTCCGATAAAGCTGCGTACATCCTTCGCAGGTCGTGGTATAGAAAAGTTCTTGACGGCGCTGATTTTTGCCGGGTCTGGTTGTACACCGCTGGCGTCTACTAAATAGCTAAGTACTTTGATTTGGTGGCGTCTAAAGTGGCATTTGGACGAGTTGACCTGCAGGCCATCGCGACGGAAGATGCCTAAGATGGCTGAGAGGCGCTCTAAGTGAGTTTCAAATGTTGATGAAAAGACGACGACGTCGTCCAAGTAGCACAAACAGGTGGATTATTTGAATCCCCTGAGCAGGGAGTTCATCATACCTTCGAAGGTAGCTGGAGTGTTACAAAGGACAAAAGACATGGCCCTGAACAGATATAGGCCATCGGAGGTGATGAATGCCGTCTTTTCACGGTCAATTTTATCTTCCTCAATCTGCCATAGCAGGAACGAAGGTCTACGGAGAAAAAATAGTGGGACCCATAGAAACATTCAATGGCATCATCTATTCGTGGCAGAGGGTACACGTCTTTTTTTGGTAATATTGTTTAGGTGTCGATAATCAACGCAGAAGCGCCATGCGCTGTCTCTCTTGGGGACTAGCACTGCAGGAGAAGCCCAAAGACTACAGGAAGGCTCAATGATGTCGTTGGCGAGCATTTTGTCTACGTCACTTTTAATATTGTGACGCTCGGCCGTGGACACCCGATTTGCACGCCTATGTATAAGACGCTCGTTACCAGTGTAAACACTGATAATTGTCAAGCAGAGCAAGTGTCAGATTGATGTTGAGCCAGGGGGTCAGAAGGAGCGGCCACCATGGAAACATCTACTGCGTTGTCTTCTAAGGTGCAGAGCAACACCAAAGAGATCCCTTGTGGCAGCAGTTGACGTGTCAAGCTATAGTTGACAACTGGGAGGCACATGGAGTCTCCCTGCGATGGACAGAATAGTGTGCGGTAATGTAATGCCGCGATTGATGAGGACATCGGTGATAAAGGTCAGAACACAATCACCGGCGAGCTCTACGTAGGTCAGTGTCTGTGGAGAGAAGCGTGCATGTCCCGTTGTGCAGAGTTGACTCGGCCTTTTGTAAGAGGTTCTGTTGCAAGCAAGGGTAGACGGGGCGTACTGATCGAACAGTCTATGAGGGCAGTATGCACGGATAGGAAGTCGAGGCCTAATATTACGTCTCGGGGGTATTTATCAAGGACGGGGAAAAAACATGTGTCGATCCGCAATGCTTATGCGAGCGGAGCAAATTCCACCGATATATGCTATTCCGCCATCCGCAACACGGACGAACTGAGTGGTCACAGGTGTGAGAACCTTGCGGCGAAAATCACTCGTCATCACGGAAAGTTGAGCACCGGTGTCGACAAGAGCAGTGATATGTACGCCATCTACTTCTAAAAAGGTTCTGCTTCGTCTGTATTGTCAACAGAGAATTTTCTATCAGTCCAGTTTTCCGTCAGGGAACCTCGTGGGAAGTCGTGGGAAGATGGTCGGCGGGGCAGTGGAGAACGAGACTGGCGACGTTGGGGCGATGGAGAGCGGGAGTAGCGGTGTTATGTAGCAGGTTCCTGGGCAAAATGGTCGTGGCTGGTCTCATGCAGATAGGTGGTACGAGGGAAAGCTTGTGCAGGAGGACCCCAGCGACTTTTGCGATTGCGAGAAATGTGCACAACTCGGTGGCACTAGAAGCAGATTGGCTTGTGATTGTGTGTTCGTCATGTGGACTGTTTACGGAACGTTGAGAGAGAGCCGGTCGGGAAGGGACGTGCAGACGTGTATTGGGGCTGGAAGTCGGTGCGGGGAGGCGCTGAAATAGAGCGAATTCACAAGCTGGCAATTTCCTGCCGGACGACTACTTGAATGAGGGGTAACGTAATAGAAAGAGAGACGTCAGGGGACGTTGGTCCCACCTTAGCTGGAGCAGCCGCTTCAAGTTCCCGCCTAACGAGTCGCGTTAAGTTGTCCCAGGTGTCTGCTGAATGATGTGTCGCACCACTCCACCAAATACGTTACGAGAAGGAGACTGCCACGGAATAGTATAGACAGATAAATTTTCAGCCGGTTAAGCGAGCAGCGCCAGCCACACAGATTAGCTCGCGCCAGTCTGTTTTGTCCTCTTCTCCATGCACTATTTACTAGCACGTAGCACTATGAATGTTAATTAGGTTCGGAATTTTTTTACGCTTCGTGCATGCTCCTTAATTTTTTTCTACCTCGGTGTAAATTTTTCTTTTCTGGCACTCGATTACATCGCAATATGTCATTTCTCCCTTCAGAATGTATAGTGGACATTTCATCTTACACAATGTTCTGGTAAGGAGCTTGTAAGGTATTGTGAGTAAATTAGTACCTGAAGTGTTGCGCCGCTCAGCAAGTGGATTACTGTCCGTTTTCACGCGCCAAGTTTTCAAAGGAGTGATCTCGGCAAACCAAGGGCTCCTCCCCCCTACAAAAGTGTTGAGAAGGAGATAACGGGCTACATGTGCGAAAAACAAGTGAAGCGCTAACTGAAAAGAATGGCTGGTAATCGTTGATGGTGGAATTTCGTTGATCTATTAGTACAAACACGTAAGTTTAGTTATCAGTCAGCGCTGTAACGTAATGAACCTTCTTAAGAGGCGCCAAAACTTTCCGTCTTTCCCTGCGCTTGTCTGACAAATAACCGCCTCCGGGAATTCATGTTGCCACGTCGACTCGATTTCTTCTTGTCGTTTTCTCCTTCACAGGTGGAACTACCACCTCGGAAGCTGCTGATAAAGGCCCTGGTGGAAATAACGGCGGCGGCTCCACCACCGCCAGCCAGAATGCCAGCTCGACTGGTAAGCAAACTTTCCTATTACGCACATTGTTCGCGATAAATACATTTACCTTCATCTTAGAGGTAGTCTAAGGGCGGCAGATGTTTGCTAGTTACCAAATGTTGTCGTACATCCATGAAAACCGAGGTCGATACATGTAACGTTTAAAAAAAAGCATGGTTTCATATAGAATGCTCAGGGCCAGCGTTGGGCCAGATCAGGGCACGCAGGTAGAAAACAGCAAAGTCGAAATATCAAATAAGTTATTTCTTCAAGGCTCAGCCAACACTGACACCTGCACGAGTTTCCACAAAGGCTGGCTTGGTCGCTGCGCCAGAGCAAAACTTGTTGAAGTTCGTTACTTCGCAAGTATTGCTGAGTGCCATTTTTTTATATCTCAAAGCTGCATGAACTTCACATGAATGACTTCAATATTTGAAACACCTGCCTCAATTCATGAGTTACGAGTGAGAAAAAAGTAAATTATTTTAACTTTACTACTGGCCCAATTTATTTTATAATGCCCTAGCTTTTAGTATGCCTGTGCAGGTTGTAGCGCTGGAGCAAAAAAATCAGTGAAATCATGCCTCCAGGCCCTCTCTATGACGGCGGCTGCGGTCTCCAGCTAGTTCACTATAGTAGGGGCACAATGAATCCTGAAAATTCCGCGAAAAAAACTGAACGTTTTCCTCGCATGCCGTAAGTTAATTAAATTTAAAAAAAAATAGAAAAAGACACGCCATAGTTAATTTATTGCCGTCGAGCTTTCATTGAATTCGCTTTAAAATTAAACCCTCGTACGAAGCGGGCTTTCATTTTGATAGAACCATATTTCGTAAAAGCCTTAAAGTCCAGGGCAAAGTTTATAAACAATAGTCATTTTAGTGCATTACTTTCATCGGCAACCAATTTTTTATAAGTAACGTAACATTTACGTGTGCGCCTTGGTATCCATTTCCGAGAGTTTAGAAGAGCAAAACATGGTTCCACTTGTGTTGCAAGACACTGCGGGTCCTCCTTATTCGAAGCGAGAGACTGATCTTTGACTGGCCCTTTTCGGGTGCCGCAGAGAGCTCTACTACACATGTCACGTTCGGGGAAAGACATGAAATCCCGCCCACGTGGCGACCGAAGATTGTTTAGGAGCGAAGCTTCTTAAGCCCGTTCTCCACTACCACCGTCGAAGCTCCCTGCGCCGAGCAAGCGTGCCAAGCGAAACAGGCGCGAGCGTGGCGGAAGATTGGTGGAGCTGCCCGCTCACTCGCTTGGTTGTTCCCGCCACCGAGCGTGCACACGCTCACCCCATCCGCTCACTACCCTAGCGCCTTCATGAGAGCCAGCAGCGAAATCGGGTTCCGAAATCGCATAGTCGCTTGCGTCCCTTTCCTAAAGTGCTTCGCTCATCGGTTGTATTCGTACACGGAACGAATGCTCGCTGGCTGATAGCCGTGAATTAGAATATGCGGCACAGACAACATATCGCATGATGTGTAGACGTAACACAAAGCGGTCTTGGGGCAAATTTCAAGAAACGTGCTGCGCTCACGTCAGGAACCTCGGCCACCAGTCGGCAACGTTCTCTGAGCATCCTTGTTAGTGTTGCAATGACCCTTTTTAAACAAGAGCTTTCGTTCTTGTGTTTCTGTCACAGCACAATATGCAGGAAGTGTTTGATGAAGCAGGCACTGCGCAAGTTCAATGAAAGTTAAAGTCACAGTGTAATGTGCCACAAAATCGTCCTTAGTGTCCTTTACCTGCAGTTTAGAATACGTTGCTCGGACAGGTTGATACCTAAACATTTGGTTACAAGAGCACAATTTGAAAGTGCATAAAAATATCGTTTTTATATTAAACACTGAGCCCAGCGCGGCTGCACTTCCGAAACGGGCCGAACACTCGGACTTAGCAGACCGTAGTATTTTCAAGGCAAATCAAATAGTGGTCGTAACGTTTCATAAACTGTATTTTGTCATTGCCGTCTGTGTTTCTCAAGTTATTCTTGTTTTTTTTTCTTTCTATACGCAAACGTCCGAATATCCAGAACATGGTAAGTAAACCTCCATTACGTATAAAAAATATCTCATGAAATATTTTCGCATGTCTGCACGAACATAGTAAACAACAAAAGTGTGACGTACTAGGGCTAGATTTCACGTGTATCGCGAAAAGTAATGACGTAGTTAACTAGTTGCGCACGTCTCCACGTTTAAAAAAAGTGTTAATAGTTTTTTTCGCTATTCGTGTAGCATTATACAGGAACTGTTCTGTTCGGGCAAACTTACATTCAACTTCGAAAAAATATATATCAGAGTTGTGAACACGTACCAGTTACGAATATTGTTTGTTTCTCACTGATCGTGTAACCATGATGCCATGCTGGAAAGGAGGTTTGATCGACTGTCTTTGTGATTGTAGTTCGTGCGTTGGGACCACAGTCGAGGTCCCATTAAAATCCAGTAAATAAGACAGGTCGTTTTACCTTTATTAAAGGGAGAGTTGGCGGCTGTGAATGCGGCAGCTATGAACCGATACTTTCATACAACGATAGGAATATTTAGCGTAGTATAGCGATTTTTGCTGGCTGTGATATGCACCGTTATGAATAGGTAGATTTCGTGCACCAGGGTTTCACATGCATGTCGCTCGAATTATATAGAACCCTGTATATCTTATCTGAAACACATCATTAGCAAGTTGTTTATATATTAAAATTCCGGAAGTAATGGCAATGATTTTAAGAACGTGAACGACAGAAACCACTTGCAACTTGCAACTAGTTTTATTCTCGCAAAACAACCGCAATACATTCACCATGCCACACTTGCGCAAAAACATGCCACACGTCACATCGCACAATCGGACACTCTCAAATGCACGTTCTAGTTCAGAAAACTGCCACCGAAGCCTCGCTAATACAAAATAACGTTTGTTTTTCTCCGGGATAAGGCATGCTTCTCGCATTTCTTCTTCAACCACTTCCTTACTTTGACCTAAAATGGCGAACTATAAGAAAAAGCTGTCATTTTGCTCTTTCTTCATACATGTGAGGCTCCAGTGCAAAGGTGACCTTTGACTCCTCTTTCACATATGCATAGCGCATTTTTCAGAGGCACATTTACTCTCTTTAGCTCCAAGCAAAAAGGTGTCCTTCGACTTTTAGAAGAATACATGTTGGTCGCATCTGTATAGCACGCTCTTTAAGAAGCACGTTGGGTCTCTTAAGCTCCAAGAAAAAAGATATCCTCTGACTCTTGTTTTGCACATTGACTCTCCAATCGTAAAGGTGTCCCAATCGTAAAGGTGTCCTTCGACACTCTTATACATGTGAGAGTCCTATCTTGAACACGGGAGGGCCGTCAACTCAAAAAGTGTCCTTTGACTCCTATTTCATATATCCTGCTTAACTCCCTCCTTAACCTCAAGAACAAGGTGTATTTCTACACTTCTTTATGCATCTGAGAGTACCATCTGTAGCACGCTCTTTAGAGAAGACTTTGAAAAAGGTGTCCTTTCACTCTTCTTTCATACATTCATAATGTTCTCTTCAAAGAGACACGACTGGCATTGTAGCCTGCTCTTCACAGGCACGTTGACTCTTCTTAACTCCTAGCAAAAAGATATCGTCTGACTCTTTTATGCATGTGAACTGTCGCCTGAACTCTGAGCGAAAATGTGTCTTTTGACATTTCTTTTATTATACATATAAGAGCTGCACCTGTCGCACGCTCTTTGGAGATGCGCTTTTAGACATTAGGGAGAAGGGTGTCATTTAAGTCCAAGCAGAAAGATGTGATTCAACTCTTTGCTCACATCTGTAACGTGCCTCTTATGGAGGCACGTTTAGAGGGCATCTTGAACTATAATGCAAAAAAGGGTGTTCTTCGACTTTCTTCTTATACATTGATGATGACTGTTTCAAGCTCACACTCGCTCTTATCCTTCTCTTCTTTTTTTTCACTCGGGCAGCCCTCAGGCACTTCGCACAATGTCACTGAAAACCGAGAAACGTGGATTGCGAGTGATCGAGAATAGTCAACATTCAGCCCGCGGGGTGGTATTATACCGCCCCAGCAACTACCGCATTCCCTTTCTTCCCTTATCCTTTCCCGTCTGAAGTGAAAGTGACCTAAACTGGTATTTGCGCTCATTACCTACGTTATGTTTGCTTGGAACCTTCTGACCTGTGTGCGGAAAATAAACACTAAATTTAGTCCAGTTTTGTAATACATATACATACATATATATAAGGGAAACAAGTGTATACATAAGGGCTCGTTTTTTCGTGTTTTACACAATATTAATGAGATATAACAGACAATAATGCCAAGGAAGGTATAGGGGAACTTATTTGGCCAATTGTAATGTACTTTCCCTGAGCAGAATCTGTATATATATATATATATATATATATATATATATATATATATATATATATATATATATATATATATATAATTAGGAATAAAGGAGCACACTTACGGCAATTTGATAATTGTTTACTCTACGTTTCGGCCGTGGCACGGCCTTCATCAGAATTTCTTTTATGAATCATATATATATATATATATATATATATATATATATATATATATATATATATATATATATATAGTTCAGTGGTCACAACGTGCTTTATTTGGACGTTTCGACCTAGAGCCTGGCCCTTCGTCAGGATTGAGGGTACAGTTTGTTGGTGCTCAGCTTTATACAATCTTGAATCAAAGGGGGCGAGAGAGAAGGAGGAAAAAATCGAAGAAAAAATAAGAAAAATGAGAAAAAAATGAGAATGTAAGGTGGACTCCCCCGGGCGCCCCCTTTCACTCTTCCTTCCCCTCCCCCCTCCATCTCCCCTCCCCCCCCCCAAGAGACCAGCGACCCGATGATGATTCAAGAAAATGCCGTGATGGCTCGCTCCTCCTCAGCAGGAGATTTTGACGAAAAAGAAGTAGTGCACCACTCGAGGGCTTCTCGAGATTGATTCCATTGCGGAGCACCTGTTACAAATGCTGCTACATTTTCCTTCACTTTTCGGGCGCAAGTTAGCCCCAAGCCCCAATAAACAGTTATTCTTACCCCATCTGATTTGTGCGTAATATATATATATATATATATATATATATATATATATATATATATATATATATATATATATAATCCCTCTGTCATCAATTTTCCGTTTCAAAATTCGAGACCCCTTTCAAAATTCTAGTCAGCTTTCCTGCTATGTAGCTTAAACAACTCATGGCGGCTACAGTCCATTTCTGCAAACAGCCTATGCTGCAACCTCGGTGATGATGTCGATATAAGTGCGCACAGTAGACAAGCCGTGGCACGTTCAACTAGGACTGCATCTCCGCCTGAAGCACGACGGGGGCCGCCATTAGTATAGGGCAAATATGCAGCGCATGCAGAAAAGCGCCCTTGCGAGGTATGAAAAAAGGGTCCCTTGGCTGGTCACTTCTAGTTCACCAGCATAATGAGTGCTCCATAGATATCAACAGCTGCAGCCGCATCCTTAAAGGACGATGGAAACATCGCTCGTTTAGTGCTCCCGGACTGCTTGCAACGATAGTAGTAGTAGTAGTAGTATTTTTATTTACAGTAAACCGGATACAGAGCTCACTGCAGGGGCAAAGGGCTAAAGGCGAACAGCCTGACAAAGGCCCTTGTCCCTCCGCAGTCCGTGACAGTGCAAAGCTTAAACAATATATATATTCAATACATTGGTTTCAAGCAACCTGAAATTGTAAACACAAAATTCAAACATAAATAGCATAAGAAGTTTACATAACACATTTTAAGAATTGGAGGTCAATCTCGTTATAATTCACAACTAAACAATATCAATGAAACAAACTCAAAAACAGACACAAAATGCATGCGGATACAATGAATTCCGCTGTATACACTCGTATAATTGACATAGAAGTTTATGAACAATTTATACATGCCTGGTACAGCTCGATAGGCGTTCGTGCAGAGGCGTAGCATTCCGTTCTTTACTGCCGATGCCTGTCATGCTCTTCCAATGAGGACTTTTTGTCTAAGAACTCGTACGATATTTTTTCTCTCTCTCTTTAGCAGCCACTACCGCACCGGCCCCGGAGCCGGAGCCGGACCAACCCAAAGAGCATTCCACACCATCAGAAGGTAATCTACGAGAATGTTTAATGATACAAGAAAAAAGCCTTTCGCTCCAATCCTACCTTCAAGTTCCGAACATCGCTTTCACTTTTTCACAGCACGTGGTCTAGAGACCTTCTTGAAAACTTACTGGCCGGCCGGCTGGCCGGCTGGCCGAATGTGCATAATTTACCCCTGTCGTATTGTCCCGCACAGCTACAAACTGCGGCAATGCGCCAATTAACAGTTAAATATCCTACGTATTACCGCGTATTCTAACTGCAACAAAATATAGAAACTTCGTACATCGAAATATTTGATGTTACGCATGAATCTCTTTCTTTTTTGTTCTTTTGTGTCCAATATTTGCGAGTTCGACTGTACCAGCTTCACATGTTTCTACGTCGATAGATAGATAGATAGATAGATAGATAGATAGATAGATAGATAGATAGATAGATAGATAGATAGATAGATAGATAGATAGATAGATAGATAGATAGATAGATAGATAGATAGATAGATAGATAGATAGATAGATAGATAGATAGATAGATAGATAGATAGATAGATAGATAGATAGATAGATAGATAGATAGATAGATAGATAGATAGATAGATAGATAGATAGATCAATTATTAGTTAAAGGGGTACTGAAACAAGGTTTCGCCGCAGAGATAGCCTGCGGTATTAATTCCGTGAACATGCATTTATCTGCAAATTATCAACAGCGAACATTACTTGGACGCTACTTTACATTATATTTGAATTTTGCGTGAGTGATAGACTTCCTCACCCCAATGAGACCCTCAAGGGCGACCATTCGTGACCCCCTTACTTCCTTTTGTGTCGGGCGACATTGCCGCCACGTTCACTGTTCGAAAACAATGTGTCGTATTTTGACTGAACGCCACGCGGGAACACATTGCAGGGAAAAAACAGTAGGCCAAAATTGTTTTCTCAGGACCCCTATGAACGTTCCTCTGGTAAAAAGGTCTAGCAAATGAAAAAAAGTCCAGTGAATGGAATAAAACTAATGGCAAACAGGCGTTGTCAGATCTCTGCCATATAGGGTGAAGCCGAGTGCTGTGGGTCATTTCTTTATTAACTGATAACTGAGCTGGGCCAATACAACTGAATTTTTATACATAGGTAAAAAACTCGCGAAAAATACTGAAGCTTTATGAACAAATAGCAGCAAAGAAATTGGAATCTGGCAGCAGAAGATTCTCTGCCACCAGATATAGACCCAACTAGAGCCCTACTGATCCGCGTAGCGCTAGCTCAGCTACACGAACTTCACTGCCCCAAATTGAGTTATATATTTGCTTTAATGCGAAATGTCCTGAATTGTTCAACACGTGAGCAACATAACAAGACCCACAGCATAGCACACTTTCCTTTTCTGTCCTTGTGTTCCTCATGCTCCGGAATTATCTCACTACTGGTGTCATTCGTCGGCAGATTCGGAGAACTTCCAGTAATAATTTATCTGCCCCATACAGAGCATGTCTATTCCATTGGCAGACTTAGAGTGCTCTCTGAGGGTTCCATTGGCAGGTCTGGAGCAGCTACGCCGCGAGATCACTCCGTGGAGCAACTGCTGCGTGCAAATCGGCGGATTCGGCCGGAAGTCACAAGCGCACCAGGACTTGAAACAGTGCAAACTTCGGGCGCGACAACGAACGCTGCTCGCGTCGGTTGCGCCTCACGTTGGAGCTCGCGTTTTGCTAGCGTAGCGTCGCTGTGTGCAGCGTGCCGACTCGAGCAAGAAGAGACGCACGTATCGCGTTCCATTGTGAGTCTGCTATATTAACCTCTAGAGGAAGCACGTGTGCTTTATTGGTAGATTCCCTTCTGTCGCCCTCCGGCAGAGTGGAGTGCTCTGGCGCAGAATTCGTCGGCCACTCAGAATCTGCCAATCGGTGATACTATGTGTTACAAGCCAGCTGAGTTTCTACCACACATATCGTTGCACAAACGTTGCCGAGAAACTTTAGCGATTTTCGCACTGATTATAATTGACGTATTACTTGTTGCCTGCAGATCCGGGCTACCATGGTGTCCGCCTGGGCCCCTTTGAAAATGTTTTCCACGGCGTGTTTGGATACGTTTACGTTGCGAACGAGGACACGTTCCGCATAAGGCAGTTCAGCTACGATGGACAGGGCCCACGTGAGTGCCAGTCTATGCATGAGTGTCTAAGCGCTGTGGCGTATGGAAAGCAAGATCCTAGGGAGGTATAGACTAGCGCACCGCAAGCCCTTGCGGTGCGGTCGCTGCTACTGTGCATGCGTCGTTACTCGATCCACCATTCGCGCTTGCGGCCCGCCCGCATAAATTCCGCAATAGCATGCGGCGATCACGGCCCACGAGGCCTGCCAAGTGCTGTGTGTAGCTTTGTCATTTGGGCTTTCCCCTGGGCGGGGAAAGTCTGGGGACTTCCCCCCCCCCTCCCCAAGGGAAGTTCCCCAGACTATTCCCTGGGGAAGGGGGCGAGCAAACGCTATTCTGAAGCTCGTATGGTACCCGCAACTGAAGCAACGCCCGCCACGTCTGCGAACGTTATTCTAAACCTCCCTGTTAGCACAAACTGAACCAATCTCCGCGAATCATGGCGAGTGTGCGATACGCCTGGTAGAGTAGGTAACTTCACGTCGCCCCATATAATGTGAATTGAGACATGAAGTGTGTGAAGAAATCTGAATATGTTTCACCTTCCAAAGCTTAGGCAATGGAATGATGTTCAAAACTGCTGGAGGTAATGATATGCCTCGAAAGTTATTGCGAGAACCTACCATCGTACCGGTGGCCAGATATAATTTTAACCGGGATGCTAATTCGTTGCAACATATAAGTGACCGACGTATGCCTTTGTGTCACAGGTTTCCTTAGAAGCATCAACATGTAGGCATAATTCAGTAAAGATAAACGCAATACTCTTCTTCCACAATTTATTTTCGCTGCAAAGAGCGATCTCTTATAAATAACCCATGTTTACGTTCTCGTTGATTGCGCACCGCAAGCCTTTGCGGTGCGCTATTGTAAACCTCCTTATAGTACCAAAGTTCACAGGGCGCATGCGCTGCCACTGCGCATGCGCCGTAACGTGAACCGCCGTTCACGTTTGCAGTCCGTCCGCATAAAATCTGAAATAGCGTTCGGCGCGTGCGGCCCGCGAGGCCCGCAAAGCGCTATTGTCGAGGCTGTGTGTAATTTCTGCGCATTTGGGTTTGTGGGGCCGCTAAAGTTACTATATTTCTCCCTATAGGAGAGGCAAACGTTATTTTGGAACTCGTATGGCACCCGCTACACCCTCAAAGCCCGCAGCGACCTGTGAATGTTTTTCTAAACCTCCCCACTTTCGCACCGCTTTGGTGCGCGTCTCGTAACGCTATTAAAAGTTACGCAGACACCACTTAGCGTTTCAGGCACACGTTTTTAAAAGGGCGGGGCGTTCTCGCGCGTTCAAAAGCACAGTCACAACGAATAAATTGAAAGAAACTACAAATATACTTCTGCTGTGATGTGCGTCCTGTCTGAAATCGCTGCACGTAGAACATAAAGGAACATTTCACTCTGAAAATTTAAGCGCCGTTGCGAAACTACAATCACCGGCGGTAGGATGCAAACAATTAGGCTCTGCAGCCTTCGCTTCGATGCCAACAAAAGTGGTCGCTTGGTACAGAGCGTTCCGTGCACGATTTGCTTGCTCACATCGCAGCCTGTGAAGATGAAGCACTATTTGAACAGACCAAGATACCGAGGCACAGCAAAACCGCTTGTGCTCGTGAGGTTTTGGAAGAGTTTTTTATCAACATAAAGTGACAGCTGTGTAAGTGAGGACTCGGTATGTGTAAATGAGGACGCGGGCGGGCGGGCGGACGGGCAGACGGACGGACGCTTCGCCCCACTCATCATCATTCACTCCGGGCATATGCTGTGTTTTTCATGCATAACGCGCGTTAGCGCGTGATTTTCGCAACGACGCCAAGCACGCAGTGATAAACCAGTGTTTTTTTATACTGGAACCCGCCAATCGCTTCTAATGAGTAATGAGAGGTTCGGTTGGACCCAGAGACCCGCAGTCGGCTTTTAGTTAACGCCCACGCTCCTTATTTTTTACTGTTCAACAACGCACAGGAGCAATCTCGTTCCGGCACTACCTTGGATGTCAAGGTGCAGTGCCTATATGCAGGGTGTCCCACATAACTTGAGCAAAGAATTTGAAAATAAAAGGCACTTCTAAAGGCTATTCTAAATTTCTTCCTACAGTAAATAATTAAGCCTTTAATTATCTATCTTTTTAAACATGGGCTGGAAACCCAAAATAGTGCTACATGCATGTATATTGATATTCTAGGGGGCGACGCGCGTGTGTGCCTGACGAGGAAGACGAAGGGTTGTCTCGGCTCGATCGCTGGTGAACCGGGCACGCCATTACCGCTGGTTTGGAATATATCTAATCCCCAGCCTCGTCGTTACGGCGTCTCTTCTTTTCCGTAACATATTTGGTGGAGGTGGAACGTTCCCCGTTTTCACCACGAAGCTTCGCAGTGGCCGCACCATTCAGTCTCCGGCCATGGCTACCAATGACAACAGCCTGTCAGCGTCTCCATCTGTAGCTCCAGCCACTACATACCTGACGATGCCCACCCCCCGTGATCCAGGTACATTCTCCGCACAACCTGGACTCGACGTCGACTATTGGCTCCGTATGTACGAGCGTGTTAGCCACACACACCGATGGGACCCTACCATGATGCTCGCCAACGTAATATTTTACTTGGACGGCACCCCACGGGTCTGGTTCGACGCCCATGAGACCGAGCTCACCAGCTGGGATACCTTCAAGGAGCGACTACGCGACATCTTTGGAGACCCGTCCTGTCGCCAAATGGAAACGCGAAACGATTTCGCCACTCGTGTGCAGTCCTCAACTTAGTCGTATGTCTCGTACATACAGGGCGTGCTCGCGTTGTGCCGAAAAGTGGACGAGCAAATGACAGAGTGGCAAGGTGGGCCACATACTCAAGGGCATCGCGGACGATGCCTTCAACTTGCTCGTGTACACCAGCGTCACGACCGTACATATGATTATCAAGGAATGCCGCCGCTTCGAAATGGCTAAAAGCCGCTGTGTTCTGCCTCGATTTACGCGGCTACCAAACACGGCTGTGACATCAACCTGCACTGCACTGCACGGTGCCACGCCACCCATGCAGGACTACGTGACACGAATAGTTTGACGGGAGCTTCAAGCGTCCAGTCCGGCACCATTTCCTCCACATCCGCTCGACCATGGCGCCGCACAAACGCCTCCGGCGGTGTCCGTTATTCAAGCCGTCATGAGGCAGGAAATTTCAAAGCTCGGTTTTCCTGTGGCCTTCTCTGTCTCCCGACCCATCTCCAGACCAATGACAACAAATGCACCACGCCATGACTCACATTTTTTTCCGCAATCCCGCAATCCGACGGAATGGAGAACTGCAGACGAGAAACCGATCTGCTTCCGCTGCCACCGAGTTGGCCATATCTCCCGCTACTGCCACAGCACTTGGACGCCCTCAAACTGTAGCCCATTTTCCTCTTCTCGGCCATACGAGGACTCCCGTCGGTATTCGCCCAGTCGTGTGTACCCTTCTTCCGACGTCCCTAACAGCCGCTCCACAGCTCGTTCACCGTCACCTCAACGCCGCCGTTCCCCATCGCCCCAACCACGCCGCTATCCGTCCCTGGTCAACTATGGATCCTCTTGGACGGAAAACTAGACCAAGCAGCTCAGCGGGTGGTGCTGCATCGATTGCGACTGATTCAAATTTTCTAATGACGCTCACCACTAATACGAACTCGATTGGGGTGTATGTGGACGGCATTTCCTTGACGGCGTTAGTTGATACCGGAGCTCAAGTGTCCATAATGAGTGCTCAACTGTGTCACCTACTCAAAAAAGTCCTCACACCTGCATCGACTAAAGCCCTCCGCGTAGCTGATGGTGGAACCGTGGCCATCACTGGAATGTGTACCGCTCACGTTAGTATTGCCGGCCGTCATGTCCCCGTTTTATTTACGGTGCTTGAAAATTGCCCTCACGACCTAATCTTCTACAGTTCCATTGCCACATTCGGAAAGCTTTCTTTGGCCGCGTCATTGCGGTTGTCACCGTGGAATGGAAGCGGGAGGTTGGCGAGAGGGTGATCCTATGTATTTCTTTGGTTGAGGATGTGATATGGATTGTGGCGCTTTACTGTGCTGGAGGAGAGTCCATTGCCTCGTAACTGCTTTGTTTCTAGCACTTCTAAGCTATTCATAATCATCGCTATTGCCTTAGCCATTTGGTTCTTCATTTCGTCCCGTTTTTATTACATTTTTTATCTCCACAAGGGTATTTTTTATATCAGCTAATGCTCTATCTACCATTGCGTCATCTTGTTTAACACTTCGCGCTTGAGCCTTGAGTTTGAGAGGAGGGGAATTATCCTCTTGGTCCATATTGTTCTCTGGGATTTCGGTTATTTCTTTTGTGCTCGCATGTGGAGCGGGAGTTACCTGGCCTACTGGACATTTTTTCTCTTTGAAGATTTTTATTTCACCACTCATGCGTGCTAGCATTATCCTCAACTGCGCGTTATTGTCCTTTAAATTCCTTAACTCATTAGTAATGGCAGTCTCCCCGTCAACCCACGGACGCGCGCCCTCGACCACGTCTGCCCAGCTCACCTTAAAGTTCGGATCTCCTGTAGTGGGTGACCTTGTTGTGGACCTAGACCTGGATCGGGATTGGCGTCGTATCCCCGGTTTTCTGGAGTCAAAATGGGATGAAGATCGACGGGTCGATGGAGATCTTGATCTCGTGCTCGACCTTGTTCTGGACCTTGAGCGCAGTTCCTTTGCTTATGGGAGACCAAATTTTCCGCGAAAAGCAGCCTTCTCTTCTCTTGATGTAGAGTCTTCATAATCTTGTCATAGTCTTTGCCATAGTCTCTGCTTCACAATGAAGGTTTTTTTTTAAATTGCCCTGGCATCTGGCATGTCATGTCTGCGGTGGCATGGTCCGCACCGCATAGCTGGCATTTGGGTTTCCATCGATGACCTTATTCTGTCTGGATTTGGTGTTCCACGACCAGCACATAGCTTGTTGTCAGGATTGGGACACACATCTCCCCGGCGTCCAAGTCTGTTGAATTTGCCACAGAAATCCACTTGTTTCCAGTATAGTGAACATCGGAGCAGACCTGCCCTGTATCGGAAAATGTGTCCGTCAAAGAGCACAATCACTGTGATAGTGTTACTGAGTCTCTTCGGTGCTAATCACCGTCGGATTTTCGGTAGTAACTATAGCTGCTGTGATGTCTCTTGGGCCCTCTTTGAGAGGGATTCTTTTGATGACTCCTTTGGCCGTCATGTCCGGCGCTGTCTCGTAAGCATTTGTCTCGGAAAACTTGTCTTGAACTTTGATACGTTTTATAGTGTGATATTCGTTGGCATGCTCTTGATCAGGTGTACTGGCGATCAGAATATTTTATAGTTGTTCGGGCAGATGATATCCTCCTCCCGTTCCTCTTGAGGGATGCCGCCACATCTTGCACCACCGCTGTGAGGTTGACCACGCCGTGCCCAGATATTTCGATTCCTCCAGTTGGTGTGACGACAATTTTGTAACGCCCTCTTGGCAAATGTGGCATCCTGCTTGCTTTGCGTATCTGAACTAATCTTCCTTTTCCTGGGTGCATCGTTGCGCTCGACAGGCCGCTTCGGCGACGAGTTGCTCCCGTTATGTTGGGAGTCTTGCCGGCTTGACCTTCTGTTCCTGACTTCGTTCCATTTCTTGCTCTTATCCAGTTCTTCCTCTGTGACACTGTGTCCCTCTACAGCAACTTTTATTATTGTGAGAATTGTGAGAATGGTCAGCAAACGTAGAGAAACTCGGCTCCACGGAACGCCAGCCGTAGCCGGAAAGATGCAGGAAAGGTGCTTCGCTGTTCACCAGACGCGAGGCTGGGCTGCCGACGCAGCATGAGCTGGAACGCTGGCGGCGTGCCTACGGGCATGGGGCCGGGCTTTCTGCTACGCGTTCCTGGCACCAAAACGGCCGTATCTTCGTGACAATCTAAATGCTCACCTGGAGCAATGCCTCCTTGCCTGGAGCTGCGTGTCCCCTGGTTCCTGGTTCTACTGATGTAGATTATCTGATGACGATTGGTGATTTTCGCCACGAAAACGTGCGAAAACTGCGGAGCCGACGTGATATGCATCCGCTCACTCCGGCAATTGCAGCGCCCCCTTTTTCAAAAAATGCGTCAAAAATATCGGCTGCAGACCTTCACGCCACTACAAGTGATGTGTTTGGCATTCAGGACCTCTTCGCTTTCAACGAGGCATCGTATCAGAGTTTCTGAAGCGTCTAAGTGGCACATAATATGAGACTGCAAAAGCTAGAGTCATCGCGAAGCGAAAAAAAACACTCCAGTGCAGGCTGCATATGTGCTAAGCGACTTCGACCCTAACTCCAATACTCTCAGTGGGTGCCATATTGAACCACCCTGTGAGCCCCCTATAGCTATAGCTTCCTCCGTGGAAAAATGCCGGCGGCATTTTTTCCATTGCGAAACTTGCTAGAAGACACTACCTGCATTGGGCATTGTCAGGCGAGAGAGCGAGCGAGAGTAGGAGAGGATAGGGGAGGGGACGTGCATGCGCAGTGAATGTGTAAACCATAGAGTTTCCTAATATGCACTAGAGGGAACTCTAGCGCTAGTGTCTATGGGAGCTGCAATGCACGGCGCTTCAGCGAGCATGGGAATGATGGGTAGCTGCCAGTTGGGCGTGTTGATAAATGTTCATGATGAAACAAGCGCAAAAATACACACTCAGAGAGGACACAGACAAGCGCTTACTAGCAACTGAAAATTTTATTTCGAAGCGAACACAAATGAATACATCACACGCATGTACGTCCTTCCCGACTTCCCCTGTCATCATCAACAACGTGATATAACAAAATATGCACTCCCATAATCTATGGCACACAACCGGAAACAAACACGTGTCGAGAACTAAGGAAAGAAAAAGAAAAACAGAAAAATCGGAAAAAAACGAAAAAACACGTAAAACAGAAAACGCAAAACAAACAAACAAAAAACACTGAGTTATGTGACGTCCTACAAAGCAAATTCCGCATCTGTCAGTAAAACTGACGCTTGACTGACGCAACTGTCCCCTCCTTTCCTTGTTCTATACGCTTCCATTATTTCTCTCGTCGTCCGCTTATTGTGCTTGTCAGTTATTCGTGTGTCGGAAAATTTCGGTTGGCAGGTGCACTCCTTGAAATGCATCGCTAAGTGTGAGTAAGGGGCCCCTTTTAGTGAACTCTCATGTTCACGAAGGCGCACATTTATGCACCAACCCGTCTGACCAACGTATTCCTTTCTTCATGTGAAAGGAGTTCCGTATACATCTTTTTTGCACTCTACGTACCTCCTGCCATGCTTTATGCTACATCTGTTCGATTCTCCGGTTCCTTTCTTGTTGAGTAGCCTTTCTACTGCTGGTCAAATCTTTGATAATTTGTTTTCAGCTGAAAAAACCACCCGCACGCCATACCTTAATGCAACTTTTTTCAACCTATGGGAAATATTGTGCAGATACGGGATCACCACTGTCCGCTCTCTTTCACCCTCAACTTGTCTCCTCTCTTCGCTCGTGTCAATGATTGCATATTTTACTTCCCGACGATTCTTCTCACAGGCCAAAAGGATACAATCATCTTGGTAACTAGCTCCCCTCAAGTGCTTGATCTGCGCAGAAACACTCTCATTCATTGAGTGTACGCACGATTTCATGAGGGCAGCTTTGATGCAAAAAGTTGCGTTCCCATTTTTTATTATCTTCGAATGTGCCGAATGATAGCTCAGCAATGGTTTTTTCGATCTAGGGTGATACATCTAACACGTGTGAAAAGGAGACAAATTAATTTTTAGATTTAGAAACTGAATGCGTCGTTCCTTTGGCACCTCAAAGGTAAACTGTAAGCCGCACCCGTTTTTCCTAAAAGCTTTCAAAACAGTCACTAACGTGGTCATACCCGGATCGTTTTTTACCAAAACAAGGTAGTCATCTACAAATCTGAACAGCTTCAGATCTATACCATCTAGCTCCTTACCTACTGCTGTGTCAAGTTTGCTTAAAAATACATTGCATAAGATCGGGGCGACACTAGGCCCAATGCAAATCCCATCCTGCTGGACGTACAATTCTTCATTCCACCCCACTAGCGTGGAACTAAGATAGATGGCCAAAATCTCCATAAAACCTTCTACAGACACACCACAGGCGTTACAAAAAGCCACTGCATCATTTTTTTTCTGTGATGCACTCTTGTACGCTTAGTAGTAACGGACCATGCGGAACGGAATAGTACAGATCGACGACATCAATACTGAAGGCATCAGAGACGCTTACATCATCTCCCTTTAAGTAGTCTACTACTTGCATGGAGTCGGAAACCAAAAACGGGTCACAAAACCGGAGCGTTTTCAAATGTTTTTGAAAAAATTCGGACACGAGAGGTAGCCAGGTACCCCTTTCTTGAGACAATGGTTCGGAACCGAAGGTTTTCCTTGTGTGTTTTTACCGTGAAGAACGCTTCCAGCAACAAGCCTTTTTTGCCTTTTACCGCTGACCAGGTTCAAGTCAGCTAGCTTCCTAACCGCCCGACGTTTTACGAGGCTGACCTTCTCATCAACTTTCCGTAAATTCTTTTCTATAGCAGCCTGGGCCTTCCCCAAATATAGCTTTTCTGGCAAAATCACAGAGTAACCCTACTTATCCGAAACCGCGATACGACTACCGCCAGCAGACAGGAACTTAATCACAGGTCCCATTTTCTTTACCAAGTGCGGTGTTACATTGCTAGACAAAAACACATTTACGCAATCAGTACTGCACCTCAGTTTTTCCTCGTCCTTCACACGGCTTGCCACGGACCTGGCCACTTCCATCTCCTCGGCGTAGGAGAGAACTGGTTCCACACAGAACTTGGGTCCGTGTTGAAGAAACTTTTTATGATGGTCGGAAATGACGTAAGGCGTGTGATGTATTTATTAGTGTTCGTTTCGAAATAAAATTTTCAGTTGCTAGTAAGCGCTTGTCTGTGTCCTCACTTAGTGTGTGTATTTTTGCGCTTGTTTCATCATGAATGATGGGCAGTACACACGTTTGTCTAATATTCGTACTTCTGGCCTGCTTTTGGCTCCGTGTAGTTTCGTGTGACTTGGAGCTGTTTTCTCATGAAACAAAAATCAGCGGTTGCGCTTAACCGCCTTATTTTTTTAGACTTACCTTTCCAAATCTCGTCACGAAGTTCAAAAGGGTTGAATCTTTCTTTCAAAACAAAACCGAAACACAGCAATAAACGAAGCCGATTCGCGGCCCGCAAGTACGAAGACTAGGCAAATGTGTGTACTACCCATCATTCTCATGGTCGCTGAACGATCGCTGTGACAGAGTCCCCTCTAGTTATTTTTAGGAAACTGTATGGTGTAAACAACACCGGCGACACAGGGAGGGATGCTTAGAGAATAGACGGTGGAGCAACAGTGCCTAGTGGAGCGACCGTAGGTTAGCAGACGCTGCCTTTGCCGGTGTTGCCAGGCGAGAGAGCGAGGAGGAGTGGTCACGCCACCGCACATTGGATTTCACCCCACTCCACGGTGTAAGATATTTGTATCTTACACCGTGCTTCGCTCTAAGATGCTTCGCATCTAAATTACCGACGCTTACGCTGTTGCCACATCAGCCAATATGCTTTCCCGCTAAGCATACTCCTGTTTCGCTGACTGCATATGTATATCCCTATGCGCCTATCAAGTAATCCGTACGCCTACTTCATTTAAGCGCCCTCCACGGATGTTGTTTCTATGTTTGCAACTGTTGAAACCTACATGATAGGCCATCTAAATATGGTGATTGCGCACCTGCAGAAGAGCTGATTCTAATTTGCGCTCGGTGAACTATCATTCTTAACACGAGAGTTATTAATTAGCTTCAATCAAAAGTGCAGGTACTTGTGCACAAAACAAACGCTAGGACAATTACCCTCAGCAGCGTCATCTCCCCTTGCTGTTGGTCGCTCCAGCTACATTACATGCCCAATCTGCCAGTCTCCTACCCTACCCAACCCGTCCGCTAGGGCAAACCAGTTCATTAAAGCGCTGCACTGACACCGGCAGCACCACTCCGGTAATGAAAATGACAGGCGTGGTTCCACAATACGTAAACGATAACCAGCTGCAGCGTATACAACATACGCGAGTTGTTGGGCCAATCTGCAGGCTACAAGCGAGCCGCTAAGAACTTGACATAAGCGTTCAGACATTGATGGAGTCGCAACTGGTGCGTATGTACAAGATGTCTTGACCCTTTATCGCAAACTTGACATCCCCCTGGTCAAAGCCAACAAGGCAGTGCACGTGCTCAGGCGCTTTGAGACTACGGCATTTACTTCATTTTCAAAAGCTGTTCAACGGTTCAAGATGCTATCTCGCGGTGTAAACTGTCTGAGGAAACCTAAAGCCGTCACATTGCCCACCACTTCACCAGTCTTCGCCACACTGCTGCGACGTGAACTTGGGAGGACTTGCGCTGCGCGCATGTTGAGACCCAGCGCACTCCATACTCTGACGACATTATAAAAATCCTTAGCCACGAAATTGAATCCATATCACCCGCACCCTTGAAGGCACTGGCGCAGAGTGATCCTCTGTCAACCATATCGCTCATACAAACCATTCTGCACAAAGAACCACCATGCGTGAAGACACCCGACTAAAGGGTGATTTGCTTTCAATGAGAACGAGTTTGACACATGTTGGGTCACTGCTAAAGCACGTGGCCTTCAACTCGCAGACATGCCCAGCCATATTTAAAGTCCACTCATCAGCCCACTACAACCCCGACCCAGTACAGTCACTTGGCTTTACCACAACATTGATTTTTCCAGTCTTCGCTACCAAGCCGCTCTCCTAATGTGAAACAAATGAACGCACCAGACGTTTTGCCGTATCACGCCTGCCTTCCCTCCCTATGTTACCCTTCCCTCTCTACCCATCCTCTGGGGCAAACGTATGCTGCAAAGCACCGCGTTAACACCAACGATGCCTCTCTGGTACACCGACAGTCATACCGGCTTATCACGTAGTTCTTGTCAACAAATTGGCGATTCGGTGTTGTTTACCGACATCTGAACAAGATCACTAAAACAGCTAACACAGACCTTTATCCACTACCGTGTATTGACGATGCCCTGAATTACTGGTAAATTGCTGTCAACGAAATGGAGAACGAAAAGATCGCTTTTGTGACTCCAGACGGTTGTTACCAGTTTCAAGTCACGCCCTTACGGTTATGCAATGCTCCGGCCCCTTCCGAGCGGGTGGTACTTCCTTGCGTTGGTGGTCAATATGTCTGTCTTACCTTGACAACGTTAAGTCCTAACCCATTGCATGCGATTTCCTAGCGACAGAGAAAAGCGGCCGCGACAAACTTGCTCCGTACGGCTGCAACCACATGTTCAAATGCCAAACTCATTACTGTCTTGTGTTATTACTGTCTTGTCTTCACGGCCGTCTTGTAAGATGGCAATGAAAAGCTCTTCACGGCCGTCTTATTTTGCAATGTCGCGTTTAACCACGACAGGCTGACCAGAAGCGTACGCTACGACGGCAACGACGCCCTTCGCACGATGATTTCGCATTGTAGCAAGCGACCCGATTGCCGGCCGCTTGCTACAAAGCGTCAAGACATCAAAACAAACCTTCAATAAGGAGATTTAGAACAAAATACGGCCGCTTTCTCACTCCCCACATGAGATGATAATGTAAAATAGGTAGCCGACACCTTGGTTTTCTTGAAGTACGCGCGGATAACAAACATCGAGAGCGAATCGCAACCGAAGCAAGGGCCAAAGGCGCAGCCATGTTTTCGGGAATCGCCACGCTGGCTTCCGGGCGACAAGCGACATTTTCTAGTTTTCCAGAAAAGCACGACGCGACAAGCGGCGGCGACGGATTGGCCTCTGCGGCAGCAAATCTTGTCCCTCGTCGCTGTCGTTTGTCGCGGTCACGAGGAAATTGCGTACATTGATCCCGTTGCTAACACCACCTCTTGTGGCCAATTTCGGCGTTGTCGCCCCTGCAAAGTCCGCATCGACGCCAGCGGCCACGAAACCAGTGCAGTCATGGCCCACCGTTCAACCATCGGGTGCGCCCATGTTATCGAGCCGTCTCCTATCCGCCGCCGAAGGGAACTACTCAATCACCGAAACGAAATGCCTCGCTCTCGTTTGATTCATAGGAAAAATGTGGCCCTATTCACATGTCATTACACCATCACAACAGACCACCACGCACTAAAATATTGTTACGACCTCCAAAATATTGTTACCCAGCACGTCCACCACTCTGTTACGACCTCAGTAGGCGTCTGGGGGTTTATTGATACACGGTTCGAGGGACGAGCCGTATCCGCGCAGGCAGATGGTGATGATCTTCTTCTTCCACCCTCCTTGCTTCTTTTTCATTCTTCGTCCGGCACATACGTGGCGTAACAATATAATTTTCACCGTCGCAACCACCGCGCACTCTGCCGCCTCTCGGTCGTCTTGGAAGGATCCCACTGGGCGTCTACAAAACTAGACTCTTGCGGGAATATTATTTTAGTGCTAAACACAACACTTCCTTACTGTAGGAACTTGCAAAGCTATATCTGGCAACTTATCTTGTTACAGCACTCGTACTCCCGAAGTGTGGAAGTTTCCGCACTTTGGAACGAACACCATAAAATTCATCATGAATGCATTACGTTTCGTTTTATTCAGATGCAACGAAATTTCTCTACGATTTACGAAGGTAACAAAGATTGTTTCTTAGGAGTGAGAATTCGTGCGTGAATTGGGCCAACATTTTTTGTTTTCCAGCTTCTCTTAGCGATGGCATTTCGATATGTTTGAAGCATTGCAGCACGTTTGGCGTAGCTATCGGCCCTCTTACCACATATGTTAGCTTCTCATGTGTGGGAGCGTGTGACGTATCCGCTCATTTCATTTTCTTGTTTAGTTGCTGATCTTCGGTACATAAAATACGGGCAATAGTTGTCTTTCCATCTGAGGTGAGTTAATGCGGGGCGAGGTTCTCACGAAGGCACAGCCAAGCAGATGATGGGCCCAGCTGAGCGCGCTTTGAGGCCATGCTCTTACTATCTCTCTCTGTTCACAACTTGGCTCCGTCGTAAGGCACTGATGCAGAAAAATGTCGACTCTTGCGCAAGACAGCTAAATATTTGGGCGGTTGTACGTAATTAGGAATTTTTATTACCAGTCACGCCACACATATGTTGAGTGGTTTGGCAAAATTTAAGAAAAATGGTTAGTTTTGGCGACTTTTCACTCGCCGTTTTACGAATTTGACTGGATAGCCGGTGGAAATCCTGCAGCAGTAGGAGTTTTCATTGCAAAGCTGAAGAGGTCAACAAAAAAAAGATACAGATGACGGGCTGGTTCGTGATAAATGTACGACACGCAGCAAACCTCAAGTGAGGGCACTGGTTTCAACGTCTGCCACGTCATGTGCACTCGTGAGCAAAAGTTCATGAATCAATGCCGCCCATGTACTTTTACAGTCTGCGCCGTCTGTGGCGAGTCTTCGGTTGTCGAGATCGTTTCTCTGACGAATTGCGTCATAGCTATGCTCTGGGCAGCGGTCTCGTCATGCAGAACACTTATCCGAGAGCGAACGGTTTGCCAATAGATGGCGCAGACGGCGATTTAGGTACGCGCTCCCGTGGTCCGTGCACTTTTGCACACGAGTATACTGCATATGTCGGGCTCATTCATGTACGAACTTGTTGGTGCATGCGCGCATGAGAGCATATTGTCAATTTTGTGACGTGGTTGACACTTCTTTGTTGCTCACAAAACTGTTGTTTATTTCGTTATAGAGACCTTCTTCTACGTCTCGAATGATAAGATTGATGAAAATGGCGTTCGGCTTAAAGACGAGAATGGCAAGTGAGTGCTTTTACTTTCTTACCGAATGACTTGAATTTTCAGTGCAAGGGCGAAACAATGAATGCGATAGCAACAATGGTGTGTAATACAAAGTGAAGTTCGATACGATCTTCACGTAACGCCTGTGCAAAAAGAATACCGCTGC
This sequence comes from Rhipicephalus annulatus, assembly GCA_013436015.1. Lineage (NCBI taxonomy): Eukaryota > Metazoa > Arthropoda > Arachnida > Ixodida > Ixodidae > Rhipicephalus > Rhipicephalus annulatus. The sequence goes on from WOVY01012969.1 coordinate 122,063, forward strand.
TTCAAGGAAAAATGATTTCGCAAGCACGTAGAGGGATACACAAGCTGTCCACTCCTACCTGCCGAGATAGCACGCGCGCCATTGATCGCGACCACGTTTTTGGGAATCACTTTACAATTGCTGCTCGAGCAAGAGCCGTTTCCCCTCTCCCGCGTTTATTCAATGTACCAGATCGTCGCAGATCCACAGTGCACTGGTTCATCAACACCTGCAGTGCCCTAAAGGACGCGGAGGCACCATGATCACATCGCGCTAGACATGCTTCAGTGTGATGGCGATGTGTCCAGAATTTTATTGGTCTTTGCCCGTCAGCAACAAAATAACTAGCGAGTGATTTATTAACATTAAAGCGAAACGTGACATAGTGCGCGTGCCATGCAGTTTACCAACATCGCGGTTTTAGTGACGTCGCTACGGGATCCTTCATTCGTGATGCTCTTTTAAAACGTCTGGGGCATTTCCTCTATGCTTGAGCAGCAATCGACGAAAGAATTCGAACACAGTGATACCGTTCTATGCGCCCATCAAGCGTTAGAGTTGGGCCGGCTTATTTGATCTCTGCTAGCGCCGCGTTCGTCGCCCCCACTGGTGCGCTTTAAAGAGGGGGTAGGCAATACAATGAGCAAGGGGGATGTTACTAATTAGTACACAAGAGAATGTGTCACATGAAGAACATCGCTACCTCAGAAGCCGTGGCTCGGGGTATCACCTCTGCCTCGGCATAGCTTGTCAGATAGTCAGCTGCTACAATCACCCATTTGTTGCCTTCGGTCGATAAAGGAAATGGGCCGAGAATATTCAGGCCGGCTTGGTCGAATGGCTTGTGATATGGGTCCCTTGGTTGAAGTAATCCAGCCGGCTTGCTTGAGCCGAATTTCGACGCTGGCTTTCACGACAGCTTTGACGTGCTGCTTCACGATTCCCGAGTGTTCGCGAGTAGCCTAGATGACCAAATGTGGGCTCGTCATGACACGCGAAGAGGACGTCGTCCTGCGTGTCCTTCGGAACGACGAGGCGGTAAGCGTAGCTCGTAGAACGGGTGTTTTTTCTTGTACAGGACACTATCTCGAAAGCAGAAAAACGTCACGACGCGAAATGGATGGTGCAGAATAACGGCGCTACGACCCTTCAAATAGTCGATGAGCTGTCGAATCTCTTCATACTCTCGCTGGCGTCTGCTCAGGTCCGATGAGCTAAAAACGCCTAGTAAACCATAATCGTTCTCTTCTTCCTGACTAAATGCACGATTGCACGCGATAGTGTATCAGCGTTTTCGTGCTTCCGTCCAGATTTATAGACGATGGTCACATCAAATCCTGGTGGGCCCAAGCTCCACCGGGGCCAATCGCCCTGACGGATCACGTATGTTCACCAACGTGCAGAGGGCATGGTGGTACCTCACCACTTCTAACGGATGATCATATAGGTGCGCGCGAAACTTGGTGATCGCCCATGCTACTGCGAGACGCTCTTCTTCTGGAGTCGTGTAATTCACATCGGTACGGGACATTGAGCAGCTGGCATAGGCTATTACGCGTTCTTAGCTGTGTTGATGTCGGCATCATCGTCAAAATCAGCAAGAACGGGTGCTGATCGCATCTGCAGTCGTAGTTCGGCAAAAGCAGCCTGTTGCTCGGTAGCCCATACAAACGGTGTGTCGTCTCGTGTAAGGCGGGTCTAGGGTTCCGCTGTCTTCGAAAACCCTCTAAGAAATCATCGATAACAGGAGCACAAGCCCACAAATCGCCCAAAAGCCTTCTTGTTGGTAGGAGGCGGGAAGTGGCTACAGCGGCAAGCTTCTCGGAATCGGGTGGGACTCCGCTCACTTCATGGCCGAGGAATTTGAGCTCTTCATAACCAAAGTGACACTACCGATAGAATAGGCTCTAGTACAAGGCTGAGGCTGTGAAGATGCTGCTGGAATGTTTCAGAAAAAAATAGAATGCGTCGAGGTATGCAGGACAAGTCTGCCGCTTCAGACCACTAAGCATAGTGTCCATAATTCGCTGGAAAGTTGCGGGCGCTGAACACAAACCAATATGAAATACTCATATTTCATAGAGACCATAGGGGGTCACAAAGGCAGTTTTTTCGTGGTCTCGCTCGTGAACCAAATTCTGCCAGTACTGGGCGCGGCGTAATTTGTCTGAGTCGTCGATGCGTGGCAGTGGGTACACATCCTTTTTAATCACTCTGTTTAGCTTCCGGTAATCGATGCTAAAGCGTAGCGTTCCGTCTTTCTTTTTCGGTTAGGACGACCAGAGACGACGCATTTCTCGAACTTGCGTGCGGATGGCTTCGCGTTCGTTCGTTGACACGTGGTAGGGCTGCTGATGTACTGGGCGGGCATCGTCGTAAGTGATGATTCTGTGCCTAGCGATTGAAGTCTTGCGCACCTTTGAGCAAGTGGTGAAGCACGACTTGAATCCAAGCAAGGGTTTGCACAGTGCTGTTCGTTTATCCCATGGAAGGCCAGAAATATTATATTGTCAAGAGACGCATCCGTGGCCCTCACTGCTTCCGATGTGAAGCAGGTGGGAACGTTTCCCGATTCGTCTGCAAACGCTAACGATGTGCCACGGAAAGAGTTCGTTACTGATGTTAGTAACCAGCAGTGGAGATCGGTCATCCCGGAGATGTATGATACTCCGATTCACACAAACACCTTGAGCCAGCGGGTGTCCAAAGGTACTTTCTGCAATCGCTTCACCATTTCGCGATGCACAGGATGTAACGTCGGTCTACTATAACACTGGCTGTTGGAGGGAGCGTTAGACGTTCAACAGAAGCACGAAAAACGTCGACACGTTAATAGTCGTGCTACTCGTCGATTGCTCGGTCGGCTGAGAAGCTGATGCGATGCTCTTGGAGGTCAATACCAGCTCCGTACTCCTGCAGGAAGTCAACACGAAGAATGACGTCGTGGGAACACGGACACAAGAAAACTTGCTACAAAAACACAACCGTAGACCCGAACTCTACTCGTACAGATTTCAAGCGGAGAGACGATGTGGTCACCAGCCGTTCGAATCACGGAGCAATGCCAGGGCGTGATTACCTGTTTTCGTAGTGTGGTCATTTTCCCGTTTAGTGTCGAGTAGTCAGCCCCAGTATCCAGTAAAGGACTGCCGGCGTAGCTTTCGCTCAGCACCGGTATATCCAAAGAAAGCCGCCCATCAGAGGTCTTCAGCTCGTAGACTGCCAGCGACCTCGCCTCCAAAGGTTGCTTTCGTTAGTCTTCCCGGCGGGGACTAGAGGACTACGTGCCAGCATGGGGCTAGGGTAGAGATGGAAAGCGCCTCGGCGACGGTGAGCGTGCCGTTCACAATCTCCCCGCTGCTTTTTTTTTAAAGAATAAGCTGGTGTGGTAAATGAGGATGAAGCGATGGCGTGCGGCAGCCTGCCGTTGCTTCCCACCATTCATTTTTTACTTCACTCATGGTCATCTGTGATTTCGAATACACGAAAAAGGTGGTGGCATGCACTGCTAGAGCCAACTAGTCATCAATGTCCCGAGGTCGCTGGACATGCCGAGGAGGCGCTGAATAATGCTGAAAAGCTCCGCTGCCCGAAATGCCGGTATGGGCAATGGCGGCACGAATGGTCCGCTTCACTGAGGTAAAAAGAGAGGTCGGTGATCACGAGTGTGCCAAATATCACATTTACGAGGCGACGCGCTTCTGTCGTCGAGTAAACATGCTCGTATCTCGGCAAGATGTGCAGGATTGGCGTAAACGAAAGGTGGCAAGTATGCGTGTATTGTAGTACCGGAGCGGCTGCGCCGACTGAAGTGAAACCGTAGGTGGTGCCTGAACAAGCGGGGAAGAGGGAGCAGGGCGCTTCAAGGCTTACGCATGTGCGTCGCATGGTGGTAGGCAGCCGGGGCGGGTGTGGTGTTATCGAGACTCACAGGACCACGAAGGGCCTGGAGTCCTTGATGATGCTTGCAATGGGTGTATCGAGGCTGAAGCATCTTTTTCATCGTGACGGTCTCGGACACGAATTCGGCGGCTATCTTCAGAGGGCTCCGCACAAGCCCAGCAAGAAGCTGCTCCTCAGCTCTCTGCATGAGGTGACGCAACTTCTTTTCCTAGAAGTTGTCTCATCATTTTCTGATCAGCCCGTCGGAATAGTCGCAGCTTCATTTGGCATCCCGATGCGGGCCTGGATTGCTCGTTCCACTCTTTCTTGGCGATCAGCAGTGGTGTAAGTATCCAGCAGCCGGCAGTAGAATTGGCGCCGCGACGTCATCTCGTCCTCTTGGTTCAGGTACCATGTACCTGATCTGTCCTCCAAGTAGAAGTACTATCGTTAGCGATATGATATGCGCATTTTAGTGTACGTCTTTCACTTCGTTTTTCGTGCAATGTTCTTCGTGTTATCTTCGCTAGAGGCAGATTGCACGCAATCATCTGTCGTTTGACCGCAACGCTATAGCGAAGCGGGAGTGCCAACGGACAGTGATCGAGCACCCCTTATTTCCCGTCTGGTTTCGACAGTGCCATCCACGTATCACGTTACCTCGGTTTTGATGCTATTTGCCTCGCACTCGCGTGTTAGTGCTCATATTGCTCACAATGGCACACTAGTTTGGCCGTGCCGTTTCGTGTTCCATTCGTTCAAAGCAGCCACGCACTCGAAGTCAACCAACCAGACCTCGACGTCTTTGATCTTGGTGCCATGATGAAACTGTGTCCGAACCTGTGGGCTTGCATGTTTCCGTCAGACTCGGTGCGTCTGCTTTGGTTAGAACGGGATCACGTTCTGTGTCTCTCGCGTGAGCATTGAGGCACCAGTTGTTTAGCTGTGCTATAGTCATAGTCACCGGCAGCGCGGTCACCAGTATCAAGCGATGGCCACCGGCAGTGTTAGTCGGTTTAGATGTCCTGAATGGTGGTGCACCTGCTTAAGGTGACGTAGACGTGTTTTTGTGTGGTGTGCCGTTTTCTTCAAAGAAGACGAAGCTGGTGTGGGAAATGAAGATGAGGCGATGACGTGCGGCAGCCTGCCGTTGCTTCCCACCATTCTTGCTTTACTTCACTCGTGGTCATGCTGTGATTTCGAATACAAAAAACTCGTTCCTCAAAGGCCAAACGGCGTCATTCTTGCGCGCTGCCAATACTTTTTTTTCTATGCTGCTTGCAAACTCATGGTTTCAAAAATATCTCGTAACCATTTTTTTTCGAAACTCGTTCGCAGAAAATGTGGGTGTACCTTTACGAGATCGCTGCGTTTTTAAAAAAATTAGACTTGAAAAATACACTGACTAATTTTTTCATAAATTTTAGCTCCTAACAACCCGATTCTGTCTTTAAAAATATCTTCTATTACCACTGCTCCAGAACCAGATTTTGAAACCTTTTTCAATGTTTTTATTTCTAATGCAAGCCATTCTTTCCCTTCTCTTTTCAGCACCGAAGAACTAAAAGCATACAACAATGCAGATATCATGATCAAACTAGAAGACGGGAAAAAGGTTTCAGAGTTCAAGTACTTCTACATTTACTGCGTTCAGGCCACAGTAAGTATTAATCTGTGGGATGGAGCGTACCTGTTATGGAATGTTCTTTGGCGTTCAGTTTCTGCGTGCGCATTAGTAGTAGTATCCTCTGGGATTCCGATTACCGCTGCTCTCTACCCACCACTACTCGTGAGCGAACGACATCATTTGTTGTACTTGATGTACCGCATAATATTGCTGAACACCAATGACGTGGTGACATTGTGATCAATTTTATTGACAAGATGGGCGCTTGTTTTGGAGTATCTCTAGGAGGAGCACCAAGGCTTTGTTTGCCCATCGGGCCATGTCCGCGCACCAGCGTGTCACGCTAACGTCCTGAAAATATACAGGCTGCCTCATTTAACTCCAGCTTGCTTACGGCGATACGTATAGAAATTCTTAGAGCAACCGGAATCGGACATGTATTGATATGTCTGTGACCCGGACTGCGTGCGTCCTGGTGCTTCGGTACTACGTCCGGCTGGAGGCTAACCAACAATGGAGCCTCCGAAACTACGCCCCGCTTATGTAGCTTCTGAAGCCCATCCTTCCCTAAAATTCATGTTGCTCACTACTGGCAGTCACACGTCTGTTAACAAAAAATATCTGCTGCACCGTTGCCATAGCTGCCATCTCAGCTGCGCACCACTTGTGATAAAAAGCAGCCAGGCCACAACCGAGTCGTGTCCTGGCTGCCACTTTTTCGACCAACAACGCCGATCATCACGGGTGTTGCGATTCCTTATCCGCAGCCCGACAAGCCGAAGGCTAATCTGCTACATAGCACCAAGCTTTGCGCAATGTAGTGCAAGCTTTCCTCATTTATTTCTGTGTCGGCTTCACCTCTAATTAGGTATACTCCGCTAAAAATTGAGTTGTGCTTCCACAAGCTTTACAATAACAAATCGACCAACGTTCTATTCGATTCTATGTGTGCTCGAATCGCAATAGAGCTTATTCGAAATAACCGAAGAGTTCTCGCATTATCAATGATGGCTAAAGGTGCTAGGAAAAACGAGATGTTGAAAATTGGCCCCGCATCTGCATGTTAATCGGCTAATGTCGTCGGAAGAGGATAGTCTTGCGTGTGGAGAGAGAGAACAAAATATTTATTTGATGTTCTGCGCAAGAATATCGGTGAATAGTATTCTGGAGGTGTTGCGTTAGAGTGCCTTGAGCACGCAGGGGAGACGAACGAGCACATCAAGACACGTGAAACGTGAAACATGAGCGCTACCTGGCAGTTATCTTGAAAAACGAAGCACGTAGCTCTGAGACGGGTGTGCGCGCCCGTCTAAAAGGTGATGAGGTGTAGAACGCAAGGCGTTGGAAACACTCGCCTTTTCGTGCATATACTCCGATGTAACGTTGACGCGTGCGCACGCTCGGCGCAGTGACGCTACGCTTGGAAAACGCGAGCACACAATAGTCTGACACCAGGCGCGACCAGCGTCCGTCACCGTGACCGGCGTAGGTGAAAAACTTTATTCGTCAGAAGGCCAAAAAGTAAAATAATATTTAAAGAAAATAAAAAGCAGCGTAGTAGGCGGCCTTCAGGCTTCCGGTTGTGGCGTCCAGGCAGTGCCTAGCCGCGATGTCCTCCGCCCAAGTCACCAGCCGAAGTTGCAGGTCTGGTCTGATGCTGGACAAAGCAGCCTCCCACTACTGCAGGCTTCTGAGGTACCAAGAGGCAGGGGGCAAATGTGCCGGACAGGAGTAAAATATGTGCTCTTAGTTGGTGATTGAGCTGCCACATAAGCGGCAGGCCGGCGAGTACGTTCGGGCGGTGGGGGGCGGGGGGACAGGGCAAGACGTGCAGGAGTAAGGAAGGTGCGGGCATGAAGTTGACGCCACAGGTGTTGTTGGTGCTGGGAAAGGGATTGGTGTGGTAGGGGGAAGGTGAGGCGGGACAGGCGGTAGTGCAACGAGATGTCGGGGTACGTGAGAAGCGCGTCTCGCGTATTCATCCCGGGCGGGTGCGGGCTTGCTCGGCCGGTCAATCGCGAGCGATATAATTCGCCGCCTCGTTACCTGGATGATGCGCGTGAGCGGGTACCCAGATGATATAAATGGTGTGAGAGGAAATGATGCTAGACCACAGGATGTGTGGGGCTGGGGTTGCCACCCGTCCTACCTAGAGTCTGAAATGAAATGAAATGTATTCTGCCGAGGTTTGTGTAATGGCGAGGGCAACAGCTGCCTCTTCAGCCTCACCGAGGTAGAAGTACAGACGGAGGCGGTAATGATAGGTCGGAGGGAGTTGTCAGTGACTGCGAGGGCATGGGCTGCGTATTGGCGATACGGGGCGGCGTCCACATAGGCCACATCGGGTTGCCTTCTGAACTTACGCCAGAGCGCGGAGGCTCGCGCTGCTCTGCGGGAAGGGTGGTGTTCGGGATTCATATTCTTTGGGAGGAGATCCATGGCTAGAAGGGACGAGACGTGGGAAGGGATGGGCAGTGAGATGGGAAGAGGCAATAGAGGGAAGAGTTTAAGGGTGGAGAGAAGTGCGCGACATGACCGTGTGCGAGAGAGACGGAGGAGCCGGGCCGTGCGATGGGCCTCCGTCAGCTCCGTGAGGGAGTTGTGGGCACCCATCGACAGTCGCCGATCCGTTGAGGTAGATGTGGGAAGGGACAGGGCTGAATTATACGCCTGACGAATAAAGTAGTAGACTTTGTCTTCCTCGGTGCGAGAAAGGAAGAGATACGGTAGAGAATAAACAAAGCGGCTGAGAACAAAAGTCTGAATCACGCGGCGGAGGTCGTGATCGCGCATGCCATGGTGGCTGTTTGCAATGCGGCGTATAAGGTGCATGGTTTGGTGTACAGCGTTGCTGAGATGAGTGATGAGGGTAGTGTGCTTACCATTGGACTGAAGAAAGAGTCCAAGAATGTGAAGGGTAGAGACTAGAGGAAGTGGTGTACCGTCAACGGAAATGATGAGTGGAGAAGGAGACAAGGGAGTCACTCCCCGATGCAGGAGGAGCAAAAGCCCCGATTTGGTCGCGGAGCAGCTCAACCCGATAGCTCGGGCGTGATATGTCACAGTGTCCACACCTGACCGGAGAGTGGTTTTCATGTCGCCAAAATTGCCGGTGATAGACAACTGCGGACAAATATAGGTTATGGTCGCCCAGGTAGGTTTGGTTTGGAGGCGGACCAGGATGACATGCTCCTCGAGCAGCTTGCCAAGGCAAGATGTCAGAGAGATTGGATGGAGGTGCTCGAGGGAAATGGGTTTGCCAGGTTTAAGGATGAAAGAGAGACGTGCATGAGTCCAGGAGGAGGGAAGAGTACCAGCCTGCCAGTGTCTGTTGAGAAGGTCGGTAAGGGCTTCGAGGGAGGGGGTGTCTAGGTTGCGGAGAGCCTTGTTAGTAATGCGGTCCGCCCCCGGAGCCGAGATTGTGCGGAGCTTGAGTAGCGCAGCACGAACCTCACCCAAAGAAATGTCAGTGTCAAGGTCACTGTTGAAGGAGCCGGAGTAAGCAGGAAGTGGAGTGTGGGGGTCGGTGCAGAGGTAGCGGTCGCGGAGGGTCACCAGAAACTCATTATCGGTTAGTGATAAAGAGTTAAGTAGAAGGGAGACATCCTCGCGCTGGGATGCTTTTGTATGGGTGGAGTCAAGCAGCACCCTGAGAAGCGACCAAGTGTCGCGGAGGCCAAGGTTGCCGGCCATGTGGTCGCACGTTTGACCCCACTGTTGTTGTAGAAGAAAGGAGCAGTGCTCCTCCATGTCCAATCAGAGCCGGGCCAAGCGGAGGCGCAGGCGGCAATTACGTTTCTGGGCCTGCCATCGGCGGTGGACAGCGTTATAGGCCTCCCAAAGGTGCAGCAGACGGCTGTCTGCCATAGTGGAGTGTGGCGCTGCAGGGAGTGTGGATGCAGCGGTGCGGACATCTGCCAAAATGGTCTCCGTCCAGACTGAGAGGTCCATGATAGCAGAAGGAGAGGAAGCAGAGAGGCGAAGGGCGCGGAAGCGATCCCAGTACACTACCTGGGCAAGACGATTAGAAGAGCGAGCAAGGGAGGGAAGTGGGAAAGTGGTGCAAAGAACGTAGTGATTGATCGCTACCGAGGGGGATACCCGTGGGCAGTGAGATGGGAAGAGGCAAGAGAGGGGAGAGTTTAAGGGTGGAGAGAAGTGCGCGGCCTGACCGTGTGCGAGAGAGACCAGGCTGAGTCGGTTACATTTCTGGCGAGTGCAAGGTCCGGATTGGTGTCTCGTTGGACACTGGATCCGATTCTGGTGGAGCAAGTGAAGTCGTTAAGAATCAATAGACGTTCGTTGTGGATGAAGTTCCAGATTGAGTGGCCCTTGCGGATATTCTGGAGGAAGCCCCAGCTGGTATTGGGGGCGTTAAAGCCGCCTAGAATTACTAGGGCATTGCGGCCGGTGCAGGAAAGCGCTTTGCGTAGGACGAGAAGTAGGGGGGCAGAAAAAACTTTGGGAGGGCTGTACACATTGAGGACAAAAAGGCTTGCCTCAGTGCGATGGCGAGGAAGGATTTCAAGGAGGAGATGGGCACATTTCGGAATGTCCAACTGGTGCAGCACCACAGTAAGGTTACGTTGCACCAGCGTCGCAACGTTCGGGTGGGCCTCAGAAGATGGATGAAAGGCGGTGTAATCATGAAGTTTTACGGGACTTAGTGGTTCCTGAAGTGCTATGCACAGAGGGAGTAGTGTCGGGAGGGATGTCCTGGAGGTGGAGCTGAAGGGTGCTCCGTTTGGTGCGGAACCCCTGACAGTTCCACTGCCAGAGATTTAGGTGCGGGTCGTGCCTGGCCATGATGAATGACAAGGAGACCGGGCGGAGTTGGTGTAGGTGCCGGGATGAGCGGGGTGGGGAGCGAGCGATGCGCAATGCTGGCCTCAGTGGCACTCTGTCGCGTCTCTAAGGCAGCTACCCTGGCGTCTAATGTGGCGAGGTGGGAGTCGATGGCTACATGCCCATAGAAGGCTACACGCCCATAGCTACACGCCCAAATACATATGGCTACACGCCGATAGGGGCTGCACGCCCTTCAAGTCGTGTGAAGCGGGACATGATGCGCTGTTCAAACGACTCCAAGAAGCAGGCTGTTTCGCGAATGACATCACGCTCGTGTGGGGCGATGGCGTCGGAGGAGGGTAATCGGCGTGTCTGCGGGGGTTGACGGGTAGGGGAAGAGGCGCGCGATGATGCAGCCGATGGTGCCGTGTTCATGGACTCCTCAGCTGGTTTGTGTAGGGGTGGGAGCTGGGGAAAGAGGAAGAGCGGGAGATGACAGACGTGGCAGCACGGCCTGTAGCTGACACGTCAGCTCTTGAATTTGGAGCTGTTGGGCAGTTATAGTGGCCTCGAGAGCCACAATTTTGGGGTCCGGCGGGTGAGGCTGCGTTGTCGAGCTTACCGGCGGTGTGGCCGTGGTGGTGGTGTGAGTGGCGGCGGGGCCGGTGGACGCCTCGAACCTAGCCAGGGCCGGGGAAGAGCTCGAGCAGTGGCGGCTGGAAGACAGGGCACCGCGGGATGTAGACCAGTGGCTGGGGCGAGAAGGCCGGGAGCTCTTGAGGATGGGCCCGGTAGGTGGTGCTGGTGCCGGAGGCTGGGGCTTGACAGGAACATGGGTGACGGGCCACTCCTGTTGAAACGCAGTTTGCATGGACGTGAGCCCGTGACGTGGCCTTCTTTGCACAGGATGCAGCATGGAACACAGGTCGGGGGCTCAACTCTCTCGTGGGTCTGGCCGCAGCGGTAGTAGAGGGCGGTAGTAGTGGCCTCGGCTTTCGGGCGAAAAGTGTGGCAGCGGTAGACGCCGCAATTGAAAACGATCAAAGAGGGGAGGATAGTAGTGCCGACGAAGGTAATCAGGATGGATACGGCGATGGCGTAGGGGGTGTTCAATTTCAGAGACTGGAGATCTCGGATTATCTCGTCCTGTGTTTGGGAGCCGATGGCGTTGTAGATGATGCCACGGAGGGCATTGTCTGGTGCTGCCATGTAGGCACTAGGGTGTAAGAGATGGTACCAAGGCGGACTTCAGATGGACGGAGGTAGAGACGTGCACGTGGCTCAGATAAGTTGCTGACAGTGAGTGAGTTGTATGGATTGATGCGTACACGGTCAGTGGTGCGGGTGGCTGCGTATTCAATGTTGGCGAGACTGCAGAGAGTTTGCAGCAGGACACCGTTAGTTGTAGTGCGGAGGTCAAGTCCTCCTCCTGGTCTGAGGACGATATTGAAGTCCTCTGCAGGGAGTTGAGGGAGGGTAGCATGACGACAAAGAGTGGGAGCACTATGTTCGGCGGTCGAGAACTCTCCTGCGACGGGGTCGAGGAAAGCGACGTCGAAGTGATGGGCTGGTGGGCCGCGGCTGCAGGGTGTGCTTTCACTGAACGGATCCCTCGTGAGTCAGCTTCGAATTCAGCCGGAGTGATGGATTCACCGTCGACTTGGTTCTCCATGTTGGCGGCTTAACACTCGTGAAAGCGGCGAAACGCGAGTGGCGTCAGCCGCTGTTATGACTCAGAACGCTCCTGTGCGTTCCGCAGGGGCCCGTAGTCGAGCGGCGCACGATAGGGCGCGTCGGCGGCGTGGCAAAGACTAAAAGTTGCTTAGAAGTGTCAAAAACTGGCGTGATTCGGCTCCAAAGATGTTAAAATTATCCGCTCACCTTCACGAATGCACTGGGGAAGTTTCACGAAAAAAGGGCGAAGATTTGCGGTAAAGACGAGAAGTTGAGTGGAAAGCGGGTGCGCCTAGCTTACGATAAGCTCTACGTAGACGGCAAGGCGTATTACTGAGACGATTCCACTGATTCGCGTAAAGAGTGCCGAAACGCCCACCATTACGAGAAAGACACCAGCTTGGATGGCAGTGGAAATTTTTCCTGACAAGGTAACAGTTATAAATGTTAATGCACGCAGTATCTGTAACAAGTCATCACTATTTGAGGCTGCGCTCTTTGAACATGAACCGGATGTTATAATCATGACAGAAACCTGGTTAAGCGAATCAGTTGAAAATACAGAGTTCCTGCCTCCCAATTATACTGCCTGTCGCAAAGACCGAGGATCCAGGGGAGGAGGTGTTGCCATTGTTCACAAAACTTCAATTCAATGCACTGATATTTTCACCCCACCGGAATTAGAATGCGTTGCGTGCACGATACAAATGGATGGGCAGTATTTTGTAGTTATCGCAGTGTATCGCCCCCCTGCCACCCCAGAAGAATATATGATACTCCTTAATAATTTCTTAACTGATAAGTTTAGCCATTCTTATTATAAGAGTATACTGGCCGGAGACTTCAATTTACCGCATATCGATTGGGTGAATTATCAAGGTCAAAATGAACAAGCTGTGTCTCGAGTTCTTTTGGATCTGGCTTTCTCCTTTGACCTAATACAAATTGTAACTACACCTACGCGAATCCACGAATCAGGAGAATCACTGCTCGACGTAACTACACCTACGCGAATCCACGAATCAGGAGAATCACTGCTCGACTTGGTCTTCTTGAGCAGATCTGCCGCGCAATCCAAATATAAATATGAAGTATTAAAAGGGGTATCTGATCACAAAATGGTGATCACGCATATAGATACCACGCGCACTCGGGTAAAAAAGAATAAAACTACGACAGTTCTCGATTTTTCTAAAGCAGATGATACTGGTGCAATTGATCATTTAGAGCAGGGATATGATGCTTTCACTCAATATATCTCTCTGAATACTACATCAGTGAATGATGCATGGAACATGTTTAAATACATTGTTTTGAAAGCAAGAGAACTATTTGTTCCAAAACGTACCAAGAAAGTTAACAGAAGAAACCCATGGATTGTGCGAAAAATAATTCAGAAAAAAATTGGCAGCATATCCATGGAGTGAATGATAAAGAGTGGGGCGAAGCATTCGTCCGTCCATTCGTTCTTGCTTCCTTCCGTCTGTGCGACCGTCCATGCGTCCATCCGCCCGTCCGTGCGTGCGTCAGTTCCTGCGTTCGTCCATGCATCCGCCCCTGCGTCCGTTCATGCGTCCATTCATGCATCTGTCTGTGTCCGTTCGTCCATCTATTCAACACTCCAAGTACCACCATCTCGCATCTTTTCATCATATATTCCTCATATAGAAACACCGCAATCCAGCGGACATTCCAAGGACTAAACGAGAGGTGGCACACGCACACTTTCTAACAGCTTGCGCTTCGGGTCTACTTTCCACCTTTAACCACCTCGAGTTCACTGTATTCATGGCACTGCGGCCCAACACTCGCTAAACCTTTCTAAAACCAAGCAGGTTACGCCCAGCGAGTATAACGTAGCAACCTTTTCCTGGCAGATAGAGCTCAATGTACATGCCAATGGCTGCATGGAAAATGAGAGACAGGAGAATTCGGCTTTTACTTTCTTACTGCTTGCACTTCTTACCTACTTCCCACCTTTAACTACCTCGAGTTCATTCATGGTATTACTAGTTCATTGTATTCATGGCACTGCGGCTCAACACTCGCTATACCTTTCTAAAACTAAGGTGGTTACACCCAGCGGGTATAACGTAGCAACCCTTTCCCTTCAGATAGGGCTCAATGTACATGCAATGGCTGCTAATGGGGATCGCAGCGTGCACGTTAACTAAAAGCCAAATGCTCCTGTCTCTCATAACCCATTATCAGCTATTGGCATGTATATTGAGCACTATTTTTTGTTGTTCAACAACGCACAGAAGGAATCTCTCACCGGCACCACCTTGGAGGTCAAAATGTTTGCTGGTCAAAGCGTAAGACTGGTTACATACTACGACGGGACGCGGGACGAACGGGTGCCGCTATAAGGAGCTTCGCCCCTAAAAACGACTCTTGAAAAGAACGAGAGCTAAAAAACCATTGTCAACAAAAACACGTCATTACTTCAGTTCCCTTTCTCAGGAACTGAAAACAGAATTTATTCAAGCGAAACACAGGATTTGGGCTTGATGCAGACGAAACTCTTACCAATTTCGTTAAAACATCACCGGGGAAATTTTGGAGGTACCTTTCAGGACCGAAACTTGGCATCGAATTTTCGAAGAACGATAATGTAACTATCACGGATAATTATAAGATGGCTTGCCAATTTATTGAATATTTTGAATGGGTTTTTATTAGGGACGATGGTTCAACTCGTAAAGTGCGAATTTCAAATGAGCAATGTCTACGTGCACTAACTATAACACAAGAAGGTATTCTGAGTCTCTTACTTAAAGTAGATATGAAAAAATGCCCAGGACCTGATCAAATTCTCAACGCCTTCTTAAGGCATTATGCCGAGTGGTGTTCATTTTTTCTGTTGAACATTTTCACAAAATCACTTCAATTCGGTGATGTTCCCATAGATTGGAGGTGTGCAGAGGTAATACCAATCCATAAACAGGGTTTTAAAAATGATGTCACGAATTTCCGACAAATTTCCTTGACAAGTACTTGTTGTAAAACACTGAAGCACATTTTTACTACTCACCTAATGGAGTTTGTAGAAGAAAATGGTATTTTAGGTAATAATCCGCACGGGTTTCGCAAACGGTATTCCACCATTTCAATTCTTACTGAGGTTACGCATGAAATTGGTCAGTGTTTAGATAGAAAAGGTCAAGTAGACATCATATTTATTGATTTTCGAAAAGCATCCAATAAAATATCTCAGAGAAAGTTGCTTAAAAAGTTGTCTTGTTTGACTGGTCACAGTCAGCTATTAAAATGAATAGAGGCATATTTGTCAAATAGGCAACAATTTGTAGAATTAAATAACGTCTCAAGCACCAATAAACCAGTCAGATCAGGCTTGCCGCAAGGGTCCGCAAAGCCCTTTACTTTTCTCTATATCAGTGACATGGGTGCCGATTTTTCTCAGCAAATAGCTATAAAACATTATGCAGATGACACCATTGTGTATGCGAAGATAAGATCCATTGATAATCAGCTGGAGCTAGATAACCATTTACAAAAAGTTAGTCTTTGGTGCGACGAAAGGCAAATGGAACTGATTGCGTCAAAAACTCTCTTCATGCGCATGACGCATAAAAAAGACCCGTTATCCTTTTTTACAGCATTTAAGGCACAGAGCTGACTGAAGTAAAGAATGTTAAGTATCTAGGTGTTCATCTTGCACATGACTTGAACTGGTCCATGCATGTTGACAGTGTTTGCAATAAAGCCATGCGTCTATGCATCTATCTATCTATCTATCTATCTATCTATCTATCTATCTATCTATCTATCTATCTATCTATCTATCTATCTGTCTGTCTGTCTGTCTGTCTGTCTGTCTGTCTGTCTGTCTGTCTGTCTGTCTGTCTGTCTGTCTGTCTGTCTGTCTGTCTGTCTGTCTGTCTGTCTCTCTGTCTGTCTGTCTATCTGTCTGTCTGTCTATCTATCTATCTATCTATCTATCTATCTATCTATCTATCTATCTATCTATCTATCTATCTATCTATCTATCTATTTATATCTATCCATATCTATCTATCTATCTAATCTATCTGTCTAGCAACCTACAACTTTTAGCTCTCCTGGCTGTTCGGATAATGGTATCAATACCAAACTTGGTATGGCAAAACATTACTGTATGACGAGCATATTTAACTAGTCATATGAAAATCATGACATTGATGTCATGAATTTCATGTTTTGCATTTCATGGTCTTGCTGCTCTCGCGGTAATTTCGTTCACATGACATGTTGCAAAACTGGTATGGTATGACATGATTGCCATGCAATCATGTCATACCATACCAGTTTTGCAACACTATGCGCTCGCGGCTGTTTCATTAGCGCCACATATAAGAAATTTGGTATCACGGTACCTGAATGGAGGACGGAGGTATGTGGCTAGTATAAACATGATAATCATGAGATGCGTGTCATGTAACAACACGACTACATGCCACGCTCATGATGCGCTGGCGGCCATTTCGTCAGCGTCACATATACAAAATTTGGTATTAGGTTACGTAAATGGGCGACATGGGTAAATGACACCTCCAAACATGATGATCACGACATACGTGTCATGTCTACATGGCTACATGCCAGACTCATGATGCGATCGCGGCCATTTTGCTAGCTGCACATATGCCAAATTTGGTATCACGTGACATCAATGGATGACGAAGGTATATGACTGGTGCGAAGATGACAATCATGACACGCGTGTTATGTAAGAACATGACAACATTACAAGTTCATAGAGTGCTCGTTGCCATTTCGCTAGGTTCACATATACTGAATTTGGCATCACATGACGTGAATAGATGACGAAGGTAAACGACACGTCCAAACATGATAATCATGACACTGAAGACATGTACAATATAATTTACCTCCACCTGGTACGTTGTGGTGATTTTAAAGTAACATATCAGCCTCCCTCATTCGTGCTTCGCATATCATCGATTTTCACTGTACGTGGCGCCCCGCCGCGGTCGTCTAGTGGCTAAGGTACTCGGCTGCTAACACCGCAGGTCGTGGGATCGAATCCCGGCTGCGTCGGCTGCATTTCCGATGGAGGCGGAAATGTTGTAGGCCCGTGTGCTCAGATTTGAGTGCACATTAAAGAACCCCAGGTGGTAGAAATTTCCGAAGCCCTCCACTACGGCGTCTCTCATAATCATATGGTTGTTTTGGGACGTTAAACCCCAGATATCAATCATATCAATCAATCAATCCACTGTACGTGGGATCTGCCACATTTCTTTTTCTTGCGTTTACATATTCTTAAGCATATTGATAAGCGCTGGTAAGGTTGTGAGCACAAGCTTACCACCGCTTGTCATCCACAGACAAATGAATTGACCGAGCGTCTGAACCAAACGCTGACGCAGATGCTGTCTATGTACGTTTCACCAGATCACCGCGACTGAAACAAAGCGCTCTCCTTTGTCACCTTTGCGTACAACTCTTCATGGCACGACACAGCTAGTTATTCACCGTTTTATTTGCCATTTGGCCGACATCCAGCGTTACCATTTGACACTCTCCTCCCTTCGACTGCCCCCTTGTCTACTGAGTACGCCAGCGATGTCGTTTCTCGAGCCCATGCAGCCCGTCAGCTTGCCCGTGATCGGCTGCACTTGTCGCAAGAGTACCAAAAAAAAACCGTTATGACAGTCGCCACCAAGGCGTGCACTTTCCGTCGGGGTCTCTGGTACTTCTCTGGACGCCAAACCGCCAAGTCGGCTTATCCGAGAAGCTACTACCACACTACCATGGCCCCTACAAGTGTTACACAACTCAGTGACGTGAGCTACGAGATCACATCCCTAAACAATGCCTCTTCGGCCCCCTCACTCCAGACGGACTTTGTCCACGTTTCCAGACTCGGACCGTATCACCCTGCTAGTTCGCTGCCGCCGTACCAAGCGCCGTAACATCCGCCGCTGGGGAGCGATGTTACGGTGCATCATTGACAGGAGCAAGCGTAGCACTTTTGCGAAGAGGACGAAGACGCTTGTGCGTTAGACGCTTGCGCGAGAGGCAACTCAGCCATCTTGTTCGGTTCTCTGTGGACGCTATACTGTAAGCGTAGATCTCGCCCCGTCATAATATATATATAGATAACGTATGCATATACGGTGAGTGACGGCGACGCAGACGCCGGTGGCAAAATTCAGCCAAGAGTGTCCATATATCTGCTATCGCGAATGAAATAATTTTTGCCCGTAGCTTCAGAAGTTTATCAATCTTAGCTAATCAAGCAACCATTAAGGGCAGTAACCTGCACTAATGCCTAGTTTTAATTGATACTCGGTCGTAGTACCGACCGCACACTCCACGCATTTTCACAATGGCAAAATGATCCAGAAATAAGAACTTCGAATGACACATTCAGGTATTTCCCGACAGCCATGAACACTTAAAGCACATTACCCAAACGTTTACTGTACCTGGCATCAGTATTCTTGCAGGCATACTTGCATTCCTCTGTTTGTACCACGGCGTTTCATGCATGCTTCAATTTCTTGTTTTGATGGTGCTTTTTTTTGCCAACTCCCTCTTTGCACTTGGGCAAGATAAATCTCGTGATATGGTTTCTGCACCCTCCCGAACAGGCGGAGGCACCGGATTTCCGCTGCCGATATGTACCGCTGCCTCGGCGACATGTCAATTCAGGCCGAGCGCGCCAAGCGTTCGAGTTTGGCAATGCACCATCCATGTGGCATGCATTTTAATTGGCGTTTTACTCGCATGCCGCGTTGTTCTCGGTTGAAAGTGTGATTTTCTACTCGCAGACGAGCTTCGGACATGTGGAAATACCAGCGAATGTCGAGATTCCCAAGGAGATGGACCTGGACATAAATAATCTGCAATCTCCTGATCGCATGGTCGATGCGACCGCGGTCACGCTTGTAGACACAATCACAGTGAAAATCCAAGGAGCCCACGTGGACGAAAAGTTTATCGGTAAGCTGTACGGAAAAGTTTCGCAAAGGAAGTGGTGTTGTCGGGAAGGGGGGGCACTTGTTTAGTGTTGCAGGGGGGGGGGGTACAAGTCTGGTGCTATAGGGGGGTCGGGGGCACAAGTCTGGCGGCCCACTACAACATCGTATAAAATTGTGTACCCGTTGGTTAAGGAATTAATCTCGGCTAATCAAGCAGAGTGAAATGAGTGCACAACGCAGCACGCAGCACATACATCCATTTTAAATCGACTTGGTGTCTACGTGCCCATTTCACGACGCACCTTCATCTCTCATCCTACGAACTTCGAGAATGCCCCTGTTACATCACTGAACTCCGTTAAACTTCATTTTTGCAGTACAACTCCATTACACGGTGTTGCACGGGGACAGAGACAGCAAAATCTTGGCAGGGTCAAGTGCCCCCGGCGACTACATCTACTTGCACGATTTTGCGCCAAATCACGCCTGAAAGCATGCTGGCAGTGACGTTTACAAAAGCCTGGCAATACAATTCTCGACTGCTGCAAGCATTACTGTCTGGGTCGAAAAAAAAACGCGTCATTCAGTGACGACTTTTGAACCCAAAGTCACTTCGAAATTGCGACGCGATGCTTTTTCGCGAGGCATGTTGCAGAAAGTATTTGCACTTCCTGTACGTTATTAATCAAAGTAATAATAATAATAATAATAATAATAATAATAATAATAATAATACGTTTGCGTTCTGAGTACAGTTGAATGTGTATGTAATGCTGCGTTGTCATGGGGCCGGTCGTATTCTATAGTCAAATCGGTGGCTGCTTCAATGTGACACTTGTGTCAGATCACGTTCATTGACATTATGAAGAAAATGAATTATCAAGAAAAAATATTGACAAAGATTATCGGTGCGATTGTTTCTGTTCAAGCCTTACCGGTGCTGTACCTTCAAGAAGTGAAATTCAGTTGAAAGCCTGCGCTTTGTGCGTAGATGGATGATCATTTTCAATAGATTTCTAACTGCTCTCCCGCCGTCGTCATGAATTTTGCTCCGGGACCACGATTGTAGCTCCTGCTCCCCAGATCTGGTCGGATTATCCTTCACCGTATCTTCACGATTATCATTCACGGTATATTGCTGCCGAACAATCCATTCCGCCGCTAATGTAGATCGTCAAGCTGTGTTTGCAAAACGCTCCATTTAACTTCCTTTTATTCGAGAACGTCTAACCCGGACCACATTTCTTCTGACGTGAAGACAAGGGCTTTCGACAGAGCGTGTGTCCCAGTATCAAGGTTGCTAGCCTTGCATTGAGATCACTTTACTTTTCCAATGCTTGAAAGTTCGCGATCATTTTTACTTGCGCTGTTCACTTTTCAATGCTCCAGATTACGTCATCAGGGCTGGCAAGTCTGACCATCCCGTAGACGATCAGGATGCCATTGACATTAGGTAAGTTGAGAAATATCTTCATGAAGCCCCACGAAACTTATCCAGCATGGTCAGACAACGCTATCGAGGCTGTTGCAGGGCCTTCAAGAATACTTTTTTTTCTTAGCCAGCTGCTGTAGCCCTACTGTTGTTGTTTTTTTGACACGGTCTACGTAAGTCGTACTATGTAACACCTCATGTCGAAATGCGGTGTGTATTTTTTAATCAGATGATCTGAATGGAGGAAGTGGTGTCGAGAGCCCTAAAAAAGTGATGTGATGCCTTGGAACGCATCATAGATATTTTTTAATACCCTTACCTCAACATACATCAATGTGGCCGCATAGGGAGACAGTAGATTGCCGATTTAGAAAATAAGAGGTGCTACTATCGCAAATATCATTCTTGGGCGCCAGGAATGTCGGCCATGAGCGTTGTAAGTTGGCTCGGTGACGGGATTAATGCAGCAGTGGTGGCCACAGGTGTAGCCGCTGGAACAGATCTCGCCGGCGTCGATCACTACGATAATTTTCACTAGGAAGAGATTCGTTTTAATGCTGAAAGCCAGACGCAGTTTTAAGGTCTGGTGGCCACATTCAGGCATATAACGGCGTGACTTTAAGCTATAGTCAAGCCAGAGAGTAACATTTACATAGAACTTTCGCAATTTCTGCTAACATCTAAACCCACACTGGCGCGCGCGCGCGCGCGCATGCCACAAAATATTTAGTTTATTCAACGAACTTCGCTTGTATGCGAGTGTACAATTTGATACATATCATATATCCTGACTGCTAAAGGCACTCCGAGCTGCCCAATGTTCGCGCGAAGCGGCAACACAGGCAAACTTGCAGGCCAACCACAACCTCAGAAAGGCCTACTAGCATACTCACTGTGGATCTAAACTTCATAAAGAAAAATATGGTGGTCATAAGCTTGACTGACCGATTTGTGGGTTTATCGTCCCATACCCATCATATGATTATGAGAGACGCCGTTGTAAAGGTTCCGGAAATTCAGACCACCTAGGGTTTTTGTAACGTGCACCGAAATCTGAGCACACGGGCCTACAGCTTACTCACCTCCATCGAAAATGCAGCCACCGCAGCCGGGATTAGATACCGCGAAGATCACCCCCGTTTTCTGTAGATAAACAGCGTCATCTCATTTACTAAAAGTTGACACGAGATGAATAAGTACAAGCTCTAAAAATAGCTACTAGATGTAAATGCGTCATTATGTGAACTTATGGCTTCATATTCATATTCATCAACGGTTCCACTACTTTTAGCAGGTTTTAGTGAGGAATCTAGTAACAGAATCTGGGGTCAATTATTTTCCTCTCTCTTGGCATCTGCTTCTTTTTTTTCCTTCGAGGAGCGTCATTTACAAAACTTGCGTTGTAGGTAAACGCAATCGCTTAAAGATGTATTGACAGAATATTGAGCAAAAGGGGGGCTTTTTTGTTTTCGAGGTAAGCAGTGTCAACCCTCGCCACACCGCGGAATCAAAGTGCATATAATCTGTGCAGTTTGTTTTTGGCAGTCTTCTTTTTCAGCAAAGAAACGCTATACCTATAAAGTTAGTGCGGAACATGGCACATCGAGCTACCCGTCGAACGAAGCACTTTAACTAAAATTAGCAGCTGCACATTTCTTGCCTTTGCTTTCTCATCAGTCCGAAAAAGTGGCGAAAGCGAGTCGCGCCTGTAGAGGTTACAGAAAGTCGTTGCTACAGCCGAAAAAGCTTTTGCAATTGGCAATATCTTTGTCAATTTATCACCTAATTCACGTCATATGAAGCAGCGGACAGGCGACGTGTGGTTACTCACTCATACAATACCAAGATAGCAAATAAACGAGAAGTTTGTCTCCGGACTTCGAACCTACGACCAATTTATATACACCATATGCAGTTGGAGGTACTCCGAGTTTTATTGTAATTGTAATACAATACAGCAAGTAAAAAGGTAGTGTAGCCATAATAATGCAGAAGCGTGTTTACGTGGTCAGTGACGAGATGGCACGAAGGGCGTGCGTCAAGCGTGCTGAAAAAGTTGGCGCCCCACGCGTTGCAATGCGCGCGCCTACGCATGGTGTGGGCGCTCGTGCGCGCGCGCTTATCTCGCCGTTCAAGCACTTTGTACTTATTGCGTTTTCCCTCGCATCGGGGATAGAGGATAAGCGGTCGTTGATCGCTTGGTCACTCGACAAGAAAGCGCTTCAACGAAACGAAGTGAGGTTGATAACGAGGGAAACAGTGTCGTCGATGAGGGCGTTTTTCAGAGCAAACTGTATACTCAGTTGCGAACATTGAACTCGACCGCCTATTTCCACTGGCTAAGAAGTTAAGTTCTATTGCTACTGCCACGATGTTTGTGCGCATCTGAAGGTGCCTCTTGCCACAGTCAAGGAAACGCGGAAGTTGGCAAGCGGATACCATTCTGTAATTTTTTTCTATATATCTGGCACATTTTTTTCGTACCACCCATGTACAGTATGGTACACTGTTAAGGGGAACACTCGAATGCACACCATCAATATTCCTGGTACTTTAAGAGCAAGTGGGTTAAGAAACACTCTTCATGCAAGTCAGCAGTCTGTCAGAGGAGTCTGAACTTTCAACCCCCAGTTATGCATATCTAAGCCGCTATGACTCCGTTAGATAACGAAATCTAAACATGCTGCTCACGCAGGTGTTCCCTTTAACAGTGGACCTGTCTATAGATGTGATGTGTGAAAGCGCATGTGTTCCAAAACTGCTTCATGTCATGATTGCGTTTCCACAAGAACAAAAGCATTTTTTTTTTTCATTTCCCGCCCAGTCCTTCCATGATTCCGCCGGGTGCAAGGACTGTCACACTCACCCTGACCGACGACGATCTTGCTTGGCCCGATCTGAAGTGGATCGCGTTCTTCGATGCCAAAACCAAAAAGGTCGAGGCCACAATCATGCTCCCCAATCCTGAATACATGGTGATTCCCGTCCACCCCACCAAGAAAGGCAAATCTCGTCGCCATCGCTCTAAGGGGCGCCGCACCGCTGGAATGTCGGCTGTAAAGGTTGCCCCAAGTAAGGCTAACTACATCAACTCACCTTGCTCAACCTTTTCACTGCTGTTTTTTTTATTATTCTCATTTTGCTGGAGATTGTTTATTTTCGTACAGCTCAGTAGCAGTGTCGTCAGGTTTAGGTATTTTTTAAGGTACGCGGAGCCAGAAAAAAAAAAGTATCGGCGACTTGGCTACTGTCCGACCAGTTTCTTGTCGCCTCAATTTTAACCAAGTTAGCTATATTGTGAGAGTGCAGGGTGACGACGGAACATCCTGCTTGAAATAAAAAATTAAGGACAGTTTTGCAATTACTCACAAACTTGCTCAGCCGAGTGGAAGTCCTTGAAACAACTTTGGAACTGCGAAAGCAGCCTTTAACAGCCGCTGGACTTCCTTGACGGCAGCGGGCTGTGAGGGTGCACTCAATATTTTTACGCACGTGACCTATGACCCCCTCTCCATTTTCCCATGCTCCTTCCCCTATGCACCGCTGCTGAGGTGTCCTCTCCTGTGAGACAGTGACGGGATGCACACAAGACTCCGGTCAGGCTTCTTTTGAGTTTTGGCTCCCAGCTCCGCTGGAATGCCGCACTTATGACGTCGATTGCAGTGCAGATCATAGAAGCAATGCTCATTAAAGAAACGGCAGTTTTCGTTTCGTTATACCGAGTGTCTACGTTGATGTGCCGTTAGCGATTTGTGCGCTGCGGTCAGTTGACACCTCGAGGAAATGAAAGGGCTTGAGGCCGTAGTGACATTGGGGAGGCCCTCTAATGCTTCTACAAGTAGTAATCGAAAGGCTTCGCGCCACGACCAACAGCTGGCGTCACGAATTGTGCTTCAAAGACTGGACCGAATGACGCGATCGTTATTCGTATCTTTAGTGATTGTCGGGGGGCGACTTTAGCACCCTTTAATTTGTCCCGTAATCATTGCAGCACCAACTTTTGAATGCGCGGAAGAAACGTTTTCTCACGCGAGCGGGTCAAGAGTGTGCGCGTGGAAACCTACGTCATCGTCGGCTCTTCACGCTGAATCGCGCTGCCCTCCGACGGGAGGTTGCTAATCCGCTCGCTGCTCTGAACTGCGGCAGCGCTGTTTACGTACAACGGAGGCTCAAGCCGGTGGAAAGAAGCTGAAAGTTCTACGACTGAATTACGAAATCTCAGCTGTGGCCTCGGACTGGGTATACCGTTGCCGGGACTAATCGCAGAGTTTGCGCTTAAGTGGTGCTGCTGTCGAATTAAGATGACGTTGGCGCGTACCAAAGGTGACATCATCATCGTGTTTGCTCAGCATCTCAAGAAGGCATGCGGCCGCTACCACTGTAGGGGTCAAAATTGGTATTTGCATTCACTTTTGAAAACTCTCGTATCGATTTTTAAGTTCTGCAGGGATTAAACTGTCAGTACACGGTCCGAGATATCTTCCTTAAAAGGTGCTTCAACTGCATAAAGAGCTTCATGCCGATGAAGATGTCACACGGGGGCTGTCAGCTCGAATAAGCTTGCTCAGATAAGATAACGGTCAGAAGCACCTATTCACGCATCCGAACGTGAACGACGCAAGCACTTAGATATTTCAAGCCCTTAATACGATAACCGTTCTAACCTGCGTTTATTATGCGCGCAGGCAAGCCTAAACTTCTCGTGTGCACCTACGGAGAATCTGGAGTGGTGAAAAGTATGGTGCCCTCTGACGGCTTGTGCGATGTCATCTTCTACAATGACGTCACATACGACAACGACGCGGAGGCTATCGTTTCCCGGGACGGGGGCCCGGCCTTCGACGTGCTCAAGTCTGCCGCCAAGCAGTACACGAGGACGTCGTTCGGTACTTCCATGGCTACCGGGTGAGCACGCACTGTATACTTGGTTAACTGGTTAACTGGTACCTGGTATAGCTGGTTAACGCACTGTTAACCAGCTGCATTATGGGCCAGATATGTAGGCGGCAGCGATTCTCGGTGTGGTTATGTGGAACCGGCTAACCATGATAGTTATCCCAGGTCCTCCCTGACCTGTATATGTATACATGACCCTTTTTAACGCGATAGCGTTTGAAAGGTCGTTTCGCAGCAATTCCGACGTTGGCGTTTGAATGGTCTGAATGGGGATCGAGCCCGGGTAGTTTGCGTGGCAACGGGGTTTTACAGCACACAGCCACGCCTCTTGCTTGTGAATATTGCTTGTAAATGCAGGGAAAGTAACTTTTCATGCTTTACAAGCACGTTCTGTATGCATTCTTCACAATGCGACATGAAATATTGCCGCAATGATGCGTGGTGCGAGCGTACATTGCCATCGTGCGTCAGAACATGGGATTGTACTTCGTAGTTTATGAAGTCAGTCCCCCACTACGAAAGGCGTGCGCGCTACTGCACCCTTGAGGTCACGTAGTGGGTGCGTAGCAAGCTCGAAAAGATATCGCACACTGCTTGAAGCACGCACGAGGAACAGAATATTAGCAGTTTTAAACTCTTAAAAGCGAGACTTAAGGGTCCCCTATTGCTTTGCCAGTCCTGCCCATTTACCCTACGCGTGTGATTAATATAGAGTACACTGTTAACGCCGTAACCGATTGACGACAGCTATAGCATGATTTTCTAAACGCCGACAAAACTATATACAGAATATCCAACTGTATCATTATGAACGCGCGGTCACACCAAAGAGGCCTTCTGGTTCTTTGAGCGCATTTGAGCAGAACTGCCTTGCTTTTATAAGTGCGAATGCACTATAAGCGACCCTGAATGCACCATCCGCCTCCTCTTCTCCCCTAGCAACGGCGCGAGGAGCGGAGAGGAGTGTCTGTAGCAACGGCGCAGCGACGTCACACACCACGTGATTGCGCGCGCTCCGCCCTCCGCTCCGTGGCTGCGCGCGCCCGCGCAGCCACGGCTTGCTCGAGATCGGCATCGCAGGCATCAACCTCGACTGTTAAAGCTCCAACAACGAGTACAACGCAATCGAATGCGAGCATTGCACGCGTCGTTGAAGATGTTGAAGACAAGGCATCGTGGCGAAGGGCCCGTTATGCCTAGCGCAAGCGGGCGAAGCGGGCCACGGACATGAACATCATTATAGTGCGAATTTACTCTCACGTATACGCGTAAACTCACCAAGATTTCCCTAGAGGGTCTAATGGTTCCTGAAAATCGCAATGGGATCACACGTGAGAGTTTACGTTAGCTCACTGGCGAATGCCAACGGATTTTAACTTTACTCCCCCTCATAGCATCACCCCGTGCATTCGCAATTAACCATGTTCACCCTCGGAGAAATGCTTGGGAGTTTTTTTTGTTTTTATTTCTGACCCTTTAACTCGCAAACACCGCACGTTCGACACTCGCTCTTGTCGTCGCCAATACTTAACCATGTATAATGCGGTGAAGTTGGCAAACGACATCGTTCCCAACCACAAGATAGGCCTGGTTGGTGGCTGCAACAGATAAAACCGTGCGTTAGACGCTAGGCTTTGTCATCACTAATGCTTCGCCGCATAGTCGGTGAACGCCTTCCTTCGTTCCGTGCCAAGACAGGCCTGGTTGATAGCTGCAACAAGCAACAAACACCGCTCATTTGTGTCCGTATAGGGGATAGAAGCTGTCGGACACCACGGCCGGCAGCATTGTCCCGCTGGCTTCTTCGCGTTCTTCCGCTGTTTTGCGAAACGTTTGGGTTTTCCTTTTGTTTCTTTCTTTTGGCGGTCGTGCTATCACTCAGTTTACCAGTTTTACCACTTCCCGAAGGCTCATTGCGAGGAGACGCGAGCATGCGCAGCGGGGGTGTAGACGACACCGCCGATGCCAGATTTGCGAGTAGGTGAGTCTATGAAAGGCTCCGCATTTAGAAATAGCAGAAGTTGCAGTAAGTTATTCGTGGGTAATGCTAAGGCCAACTTATCCAGCCTGAAGTTGCAGACGAACGCAAGCAGACAACACCGCGAGGGAATAACGACACTTCTAGGGACGTGTGCGCTGAACACCGCCGCGTTCGTAGCGCCGCCTGTCCAAGCGCGGTGTAGCTCGCGAACAATGTTTCTTTGCAAAGCGTTAAAAGGCTACAGGGCCAAATCGCGCGCATCCTACCGCCAATACCATAGGAGTCCTATACAACAGAGACTTTATTTTCAGCATGAGGTATGAAAAACTCTGCCTTCATATTTTGCATGTAGCTCTTTGACACTGGACGTAGCTCACGCCATTAGAATACTTGTTTGATTTATCCATTGACAATTCACGTTTTTGGATGTGTGAGAAAGGCGCGCCTTTTACGTACTCTGAAAACGCCAAGCAGAGTTTGCATCGATATGAACCGCTGATCTCACAAAGCCCTTTCTTTCTATGGTGGTATTATAGGCAAATTTTCGAGCGTGACTGCGGCGCTGGAAAGCGAAGCCTAGCACTCGGCAGCCGGGCTCACAGCGACCTGCCTTCGCTTCGAGGTTCAAGGGTTCGATTTCTCAGCTATCTCAATATCACGCTATCTTATCTAAATTCCCGCCTAACTTATTCTCCCACCGCATAAATCTTTCCCCAGAAGTGACCAGGCTTTGTGGCGCAGACTTGAAACGGCCACAGTGACGACTCCTTTTCTTCTCTTCCTTTTTACACATGGCGAAACCTCGCCTCATTGCAACTTATGTCCTAGCACCAGAGCCGACTTCCAGCACATATTTCTGAATTGTCCAAACAAACCCAAGCCCCCGTGGCAAGGGTCACACCACCAGGAGCGATGGGAGGCTGCTCTGCGCAGCTTGCGACCGGGGTTCCAGCTCCGGACAGTGAGCTGGGCCAGAAGGGTCGCTGAAGCACAGCAGTGTCCGGCCACCTAGAGCAGCCCGAGGGCTCGTCGTCATCCTGCTTCCACTTCTCCTGCCACCATCCGCCCTCAAATGATTCCTTCCTGAATCAATAAAGTAGCTTACCTACCTACCTAGCGGATAAAACGGCAATATTGACGCGGGGTTGATCAAAATAAAACACGACGTACGCATTTTCTTCCCTGCGTGAATGAGTGGATTGTTGCCGGGATACTCGAAGAACGTGTGGGCACGTCTGTGTTCTTTGTCCCCCAAACATCTAATGTCAGTGAATTTGGGCTGGGCCAGTGTTACTGCGAGGCTCCGTCTGGTCAGTGTATGATGCCTATGGCGGTACAGAACGCATGACATACCGGACTACTTCACGTTGTAGTACACGTGCAGAAAATCGACCCCTGTAGCGTTCCCTCAGTTGTCAGGGAAAGTTGTCCGCAAGTATAGTGCCGACGAATGCCATCGTCCTGTGCGAAGATAGGTGTGGTTGATAGTCGCAACGAATGGCAAAAACCACACGTTCGACGTTCACCCTTCTCGTCCGAGTATATTGGGGTAATGTCCACGAACACCATCGTTCCGTGCCTAGGGCGTGGTTGATAGCTTCAACAAATAACGAAAAACACACGTTCCATGCTTGCACTTGTCGTCACTGGAGCTTCACCGAGTTTATTGCCGTGAAGATGAT
Organism: Rhipicephalus annulatus; assembly: GCA_013436015.1. Lineage (NCBI taxonomy): Eukaryota > Metazoa > Arthropoda > Arachnida > Ixodida > Ixodidae > Rhipicephalus > Rhipicephalus annulatus. The sequence continues at coordinate 150,954 of WOVY01012969.1, forward strand.
GAATGTCACCGTTCCATGCCAAAATGAGCCTGGATGATGCTGCAATAAACAAAAATCACGCGTTCGACGCTTGCAATGCTTTTCGCTAGTGCTTCACCATTTATATTGCGGTGAAGTCGACAAACACCACTGTTCCGTGCCAAGATGAACCTGGTTGATTAGCTGCAACAAATAACCGCGCATTTGACGCCCTCCCTTGTCATCGCTAGTGCTTCTCTGTGCATATTGTGGTGAAATTGCTGACGGGCCTCGTTGATAGTAGCGACAAATGATGCTTGGCTTCATTTGTCTATGTATCTATGTATCTCTCAATCTTAATATAGCCGGACCTCAAGTAGGTTTAAATATTCACCGCCTAAGTTGAGCCCTGAATGTATCCCTGCCCCTACACGAACATTGTGCGTATGGCGTCCGTAGACCACGGCAGTGAAAACTGAGCCCTGTGACGCCGCCTGCGTAGCATGTCAGTATGCAGAGCGTTTCACGATTGAGCGCTCAATAGTCGAATAATGATTCTTACTGTCATTTTATCTTTCTGCAGGGCGACAGTGGTTAACAAAAACTGCATTAAGCAGTTATGCTCAACTTCATTCGTTCTGTAGTGTTTACCGGCTTAGTTTAATCTTGCGCATGACATTTTAATTTGGAATTAACCCCGCCAAACTATCACTCAATCGATTTTGCTTTTGCACACCAAATAGACGTGCTTAAGTGTTGTTTTTTTCTTTCACCAGTGCGATTGCGCGCACTGTCAGGAACAAGAAATCCGAGCTGATGGCTGCAATGCAAGATCTTTTCGCCTCCAAGTTAACTCACTTTGGCATGCTGAACGTGGAGAACATTGAGGACTACGACAAGCTGAAGGACGCCGACTTGCAGTACATCAAGGTGAGCACGTGGCGCCAGAAAGACAGCCGTGGTGATATTGTAATTGCTAACGTGCGACGTCCCTAAACCACGATATGATTACCAGATACGTCATAGGAGAAGGCTCCGGAAATTTACGATAGCGTGCACCTAAAGTAATGTCCTTTATCACACTTAAGTGTAATCTTGGGGCGCATGACGTCGTGGTGCGGACGGCGCTGCAGTCGCGCGCAGGCAGCAGCAGCTCGCGCGTGCGCTGACGCTCGAGGGGCTCAGGGTTGCATAGAGTTTCTCACAAATGCCTAGAGCGAGGTGTGGCGCCAGCGTCTATGCGGTTTTCTCAAGGGGCGATGTTGTAGCGCTGAGAATGACGGTATATGCGTGTCTGCGAGGCATGTGTCGAGCGAGGCTTCGGCTCAAAAACGAATACGACGGCGTCAATGAAGCTTCTCTAAAACAAAACGTTTAAAGCAAGTCTCCTTCACACGTCCGCAACCAAACGGTGAGGAAAAAAACAGACGACATAAAAGATGCCCGCGTGCCCCAATGCGTGCATCGAGGCAATAGCTCTAAGCGGCACGTGACTGTCCGCATCACATGCCGCAATGTGATCGCCGAAGTGTAGATTCTATTACGCCATCTACTGGGGCAACAATCGAAACGGCTATATACAGACCACGTCGAATACCACAGTCACGTGACGGAGTATGGCGTCCGTAGACCACTGCACGGTCATATGCAGCGTAACACCTCGCTGGTTACGCCAATGACCACATGCCAAGGCAGGTGCCCGCGAAAATTATACTTCTGTTGCGAAGTAATGAAGTATTTGGTATGTCATCATTCTGCAGAAAAGTGGTGCTACCCACTTTACGCTGTACTGCTGTAGAGCATAATGCACGCCTTCCTAATGATGTGGTCGATGACTATGCTCGCGAAAATTATTTCAGTTGCGAAACAAGGAAGTACCCTCTATGCCATCATTATGCAGAGAAGTGGTGGAACCCGCTCTACGTGCCATCATTCTGCAGAGAAGCTGTGGTTCTTGTTCTACTATGTAGTGCTGTAGTGCATAACGCACGCCTTCTTGGTGATGTGCTCAATGACTACGATGAATTGCGGTTGAGCCCTTTTTCTATGTCGACGCTGCAGGTAGCCGACAAGTTCCTACAGAAAAAGCAATCGAGTCTAACGCGCCACAGGGCTCTGGGATTTTCTCTCCGGGATGGTTCTAAGGGACCAAAGATCCTTGACGCCGCTAAACAGGTTTCCAGGTGAGGGTCTTGTCACTTTACTTCGATGTTGCGCTACCTAATCTAACCCAGCCACTGATTTTTTTTCTGCTTCATTGAAAGCATTTATTTATTGCTTTGTATATGTGGGGTGTAACGTCCCAAACCACCATATGATTGAGAGACGCCATAGTGAAGTGCTCCAGAAATTTAGACCACATGGGGTTCTTCAATGTGCACCCAAATCTGAGCACCCGGGCCTACAGCATTTTCCGCTTCATCGAAAGCAGTTCACCTAACCCAACCTTAACTGAGCCGTTCTGCTTAAAAAGTGAGCAATGGTATACATGTATGATTAAACGCTTCGATGATTTGAGAAGAGCATCATCTTAGTAAGGTCAAACCCTTGAAAATGTTTGTCTTCTTCATTGAAAGGAGTACACGATATAAGAAAACTTAACCTAACTACCGAGCCGTTAACTCTTAAGAAGTAAGCAACATGCATACGTCGGGATAAACCGTTGACGATATAATGAAAGTCTAACCAGTCTACATGTTTTGTGTGAGCGAAGTGCCATAGTCTTTATGCATAATTAAGAGAGAACAATCGAACGTAACCACCGAGTCGCACTTTCTGCCTCCCCAAAGTTTCGGTTGTCGGTGCACTTGGAAGACATTTGATAAGATTTCATATTAAAGAAACCTCGCTTTTATTCTCAGCTTCTAACCGACTATATTCGAGTAGTTCGCCACGTATATCTATTGCTAGTTCGTTTAGTTGATGCGTTT